>CAJNDT010004613.1:302500-613716 GCA_905221615.1 Symbiodinium sp. CCMP2592
GCGCACAGGTGGTCACGTCTGGCGTGTCTCTGCCAATTTACCAAGTCGTGTTGAAGCACGGACTCAATGCCTTTGAGACATCGCAGTGTACTTCGAAGGATGCAGCAGTACATGCCGGCATGCTGGCTTCTCATTTATGATCTCGTGTTCGGCTCGCTTTGTAGTATACTCCCTGTCATCTACGGTCCTGGAAGGAGCCTCCACAGGCAAAAAACACAAGAGGATATGGTAGTTCGGATGCGGCACGCCTGAGCCCCAAGGCTAAACGCTGCACTAAGCAACGCAGAAGACCCAACAAGCTGAAAGCCTGAACTGGAAGCCCTTTGACTTGGGAAGTGGTCTGCAGATTGTCTTGTGAAGCACAAACCTTTGGCCCAGGACCGGACTTCCAAACGGAAAGGGGTCCCACACTTAGAAACGTGGAAGTCGATGTTTCTTTCTTCCTGCGTCAGAGTTTCGAACTTAGGGATTAGAGGGGTTTCTGGGCTAATGGGTTTGGGATTCGAGGCAGTTGGGCTTCAGAGGGTTTCGAGTAATGATCGTTTACCCCGAACATAGCAACATAAGATATCGCTTACATCGATAGGTGTTGGCTGGATGCCACGTAGAATCCGCTTGGAAAGCTCTCAGCTCATTGGCTTTCCCAAAGATAGTGAAGGCCTCGATGATTTGGAGGGCCGCGCCCAGAAGCCTAGTTTTCTTGGTGACCCAAAAACACCTTTTCTTATGTCGGCTGATGTCTATGTGTTTACGGCTTGTCAATTTTTCCCGTCCTGCTGATACCTTTCGCTCAGGGTTGAGGCTTGTAGCTGTCACGTCAAAGCTTCCGCGGTTGGATGAAGATGGGGGGCAAGCTTCCGCTTTCCCCGCTGAAGACGTGAACACCACACCCGATGTCATAAACCCTGGCGAAGCCCGAAACCCGAGATCCTTCAGGTTTAGCCTTGTCGTTGTTTCGGCTGATGCAGGTTGGAAAGGAAATAGAAGGAAGGAGAGGTGTTTGGAGCCTCGTTTAAACCACCGACGTTACGGTACCGAGGTTGATCTGCGGCGTCAGTGAGTCAGTCGCTGGGATTCCCAGATCCCCGCTTTGCTGAGCTCGCGCGGGCTCGGAATTCTCTTTGTCCGCAAGACATCAAACTTTAGCACCGGGTGATACCGTTGGCATAAGAATATATGCCCGCATGGATGGACAGATGCAGGTATGTGCATGCACATGTACACATACATGCGCGCACAGCACGTAACTCGAAGCGAGCAACTAGCTGCATCTGTGGGGATGTGTGTGTGTACATATGTACATACACACACACATACATTCGTATACGCACACAAACATACATGCATGCATACAAAATTACATATACATACACATGTGTTTTCCATTCTCTGCGGTAGAGTCCTCTCCGGACGCTCGCCTCGAATGAATTCAAAAACTGAAAACGGTGAAACGCTACGCAGCAGAGGTTCCGCTAAGCTGCAGGCCCAAGAGCGGGATACCGGGGCATTGGATGCGGACAGGCTGACTTGCTGCCCCAACAGCACTCAAGGAGCATTGGGCACATGCCGCCTCAAGCCACGTTGAGTATGCTGCAGCCTCACACAAAAGGAGGCTGGTGCACGCGGTGCCAGCACGTGCACCACAAGACTGCCGGAATGCGAAGGGGATGCCTTTGGGCATGGCCCACTCAGGCGCGGCTAGTGGGCTAGCTGGCACGGGTTTGCGGGTCGGCTGCCGCGACTCGGCAACGACCTCCGGATCCATTAGCAGGAGCATGTTGGCTGCTACTTCAGACTTCCAGGTCGGCACTGGCTCCGCGACCTTCCACTGGGCAACCGTGTCACGAAAGACGGCGATGGGTTCGATACAGCCCTCAATGCCCCCTAGACTTGATCTTCCTCGGAGCCTTCAAGGGCTGGCGGTTCTTCTCTGTCTGTGATGACGAACACCTCGACCTGATCACCGCGGACATGTTGCGGTGTAGTTGGTTTCGGTTGGATAGCGGGGGTCCCTTGGTCCTCACACAACAGGGTACGAGGCCACGGGACCCCCTAGGTCCTCCAATAAGGCGGCATTGACACCGGCACAGTGGACTGGCGGAGTGCGAGGAAGGAACACCAACATCAGGCTGAGAAGTGCCCCAGCTGTCCCGGCACTTAGGCGCGGCCGTGAGATGGCGTCGGCCTATGCAGGAAAACAGATTCCCACAGCTCCTGCAGATCTGGTCGTCTGAATGCTGAGCGGTCGTAGTCTTTCCACTGCTTGTCCATCCATCTTCTGGCGTGCCTGCTCGAGCCTGCCCACTTTCTGTTCGGCACGGGGAGCATGGTTCAGGGCCGCCTGGAAGACACTCAAGTAGTCCCCCTGTGGCCTGTTCCGCTTCGGCATCTGCCTCCTCGCCATAGTGCCTGTTGCCGTAGCTCCCAGCATCGAACGCCGGCAAAGGTCGGGGTCGCATGCTCCCATCCACGCCAGTTCTCCGCCTTCCAAGGAGCACAGTGTTTTTGCTCTTGGGCGAAGCATAGGCTCCACGCCACAAAGTATAAGACGGCGCTTGGTAGCCTTCCCATCCTTGATCTTTGCCTTTGTCTTACTTGCCCCAAGGAACTGGAAAGCCTGTACTTCTTGGCGTGGTGCGCAAAGAGTACAGATGTTTGTCGAAAAGTGAGCGACCGGCCAGAGGCTCTCAGTCGCCGGTAAAGGGAACGCTTGGCTCGCGCTCTTCGATGCCAGGCTGGTGACCGCAGCTTACGAGCTACGGCGGCGACGGGGCCTAGCGAAATTGTGTGCGCTACCACGCACTGGGGCTCTAGATTCCGACAGCGAGGCGATTTGAGCCCTCTACACACAAACATAGATGCATACATGCATGCATACATACATACACACTTCTTTGCTTGTATATGTATTTATATGTACAGGTGTGTGTGTGTGTGTGTGTGTGTGTGTGAGCGTGCGGACCTTCTGCCCGGGTGCTGAAGAGCAGACTGCGTTTACGTGTTACGAAACATGTATTATAAGGGACAACATGTTATGGACTATTTACTTGAATACATACTTGTACCGTATTTTGACCAGTTGAACCCCAGATCGCAAACCCCTGAACCCTCCACCCCTAACCGAGAACCCACACAGCCGAAGTCGAATTCCCGTGCCGACTCCAGGGCAATCAGCCTTTCTTGTACATGTGCCCGGTGGCGACCTCGGCTGTCAGGGGAAACATTGGTTTGGGGGTTTACAAGCTTAGAGTTTGGAGCTTCAGGTTGAGACTGTTCAGACGGGGATTAGGTTTAGGGGCAAACGGGATTCGGAGTTTTGGGAGTTTCAGGTTTGGAGGCTTAGGCTTTAGAGGTTTGGTGGCAAGTGAAGGTTGAGGTTGACGTGTTGATGGTAGCCAAATGGTTGATTGATGACTTTGTTCAAAGGATGTGTTTTCGGGCCTAGTGTGGCGCCAAGCAGCCACCGCAGAAACTGTCAAAGCAAGGTGGCCATGTCAGATTTCCTCATGAGATACGTAAACGCACCACCTCCACAATCAACGCACTCAAGCAACGTCCACACATCTGTGAGGTAGAAAGGAATGCAGTTCTTCAACCAGCATGCAATGAACATGAAACACAGCTCCAACCCAGCAGCTCCCTAAGCCTGGAAGTAGCCCCCAAAAGATCCATAATATTATATAATACTATATTATTTGCTATTATTATTATTATTATTATTATTATTATTGTTATTATTGTTATATTATATATATAATGTTCTATAAGATGTATATATGAAGTCTGAGCTCCAGGCCTGAAGCCCTGAACCTCGAACCACAGATCCTGCTGCCACAAGCGTTAAAGCCGGATGCCCCGAACCCTGCAGCCCGAAACCCCAAGCTCTGTAAGCCCTCTACACGGTTAAGGGTTTAGGGTTTAGGGGTTTAGGGTTTAGGGGTTTAGGGTTTAGGGGTTTAGGGTTT
Source organism: Symbiodinium sp. CCMP2592 (assembly GCA_905221615.1). Classification (NCBI taxonomy): domain Eukaryota; class Dinophyceae; order Suessiales; family Symbiodiniaceae; genus Symbiodinium; species Symbiodinium sp. CCMP2592. The sequence continues at coordinate 306,466 of CAJNDT010004613.1, forward strand.
AGGGTTTAGGGTTTTGTCAAGCTATGTAACCAGGGCCCAGTGGCCGGAATCTCAATGTATTGAACTAGGGCTTGGTGTTCAAAAAATCCGAGAGCAAGCATTGAGTTTGAAGAAGTACTGATAAGGGGTTCAGGTTCCCGAAGGCCTTCGGGAGCAAAGTGAGTGTTGTAAAGTCGGGCGTGGGTCTTGGCAGGCTTTGGCGATCAAAACTTCGGGGGTTCAGGACCTTGGGGCTCTTGGAGGCCTTCATGTCCTGGTCTTTGCTAGGGTTGCGAGAGCTCGTCCCAGGATGTGAACCCTTCGCGATCGAGCCTGGCAATGGCCTGAGACTTCAGGTGCTTCCCAATCTCTTTTCGGCACTTGGTAGTTGAGTGGTGGGCCTTTGGTATAACCGTCTTAGGCGTAGAAAATCCTTCCGTCCATGGCAGGTGTTGTTGTTTCAACCTGCTTGCTTTCCAGGTTATACAATCCTGCCATATTGTCAAGCCGTCTTCGCTTCTGATAAAGGGTGAAGCCTCTGCTTGGGAAGCAGGAACTCAGCAACGTGGAGGATGAGTAGGTCTCGTGTTTGTGCTCAGCTGGTTCTGAGTTTCGACGTTCCGGTTTGCAGATATGCTAGCACTGTGAGTGCAATTGGTGACTATATCCTGCTATAGCTATACATACCATCATGGCCGCACCCACACCTCTCCAAGCACGAGCCCTACACAGTCTACGTAAACTGTGAAGGATGCTGTAAACCTTCGCAAATTGATGATAGAGGAGTTGCAACCGAGGCTTTGATTTGTGAGCTCTCTCTCTCTCTCTCTCTCTCTCTCTCTCACGGCCAAAACCTTGAAATGCTATGGAACCCTTGAACACCCCAAAACACGAAACTGAAGGCTTAAACCCCAAACCGTACAATGTTAAGGAGAGTGAAGATCACCGTTCTCTGAATTGGCCAAAGCGCCTCCCTGGCCAACTCGTACCCTCTCCAGGCTTGTGCTGAAGCCGTGAGCCGTGAACTGGACACCCTAGTTGAAGAAAAGAGGGTTGACCACTTCGGAGTCTCTTCAGACCAAGGTGTGCGTTCCCACGTGCCCAACGAGCTCGGGGTCTCGGACACTGAGCTCTCCAGGTCTTACAGAGTCGTAACAGGGTTTGCAGAGTCTTTTAATCTTGTGTGCATGAAAGGATTGGGTAGATCCCTCTGCGGCAGACCCAGCCCTATGAGTGGTGAGGCCCTACCCTGAAGTCAATGATCCGTCCCGCGAGCTTTTGAAGTTCCGAACCATTCACAACCCGGACAACAAGAAATGCACAGGCGATGTAGGCTCGCTGCCCATGCAAAGGCAGAGGCTCTTATGATAGGTTTCGAGGCCGAAGGACGCCAGCTTTGCATGGCTCCGGGCTTTGGGCTCTGCTTTCCAGAGTAGGTTTGGGGTTCAGGGTTTTGCTTGGGGCTCTTGCTGTAACCGGCCTGCTGGACAACGAGGCCTGCTGCAAAAAAGGGTTTTGCGCCTTAAGCAGGCTTGAACGCTCCTTGCAGTACTGCCTAAACCCTGAATTGAGCAAAGCCTCCCTTCGAACCCTCTTGCTTAGCTAAACAATCCCGTGAGCCTGGGCCGACATCATTTCTAGTCATCAGTATTAAGTTATCAGCAGGTGTAGTAGTACGTTATATTGCCACGATATCAGCTCTTGCTACTTATCATGTGCTACGCCAACAGATCAGAAAGCTCCACAGATCTGCGGCCGAAACTTGGCTGAAACCCCTAACCCTGCCTTGCGTGCAGAGTCCGAGTTGCGACAGTCCAAAGCCAGTAGCAGAGGTATCGAAGGGCAGATTGCTGCAGCCTACTGCGATGGCCCGGCTCTTGACTTTGGGGTGTCTGGAGTTCCGGGTTCTGGGTGTCGGATTTGACCTCTCTGAGGGGACGGTCTGATACACACCGCAGACCAAGTCTGACCGAAGTTATTCAGCAGAGATCTTGAAGGTTCAGGGTTTAGCTACATCCTAAGCCAGGTCAAGTTTCGCAAGAGTTCTGATCTTAGCGGTAGGGGCACCTATCAGTGCGAGGCCCCACTTTGTCAGAGTTCTGATTTCCAAATCAGGGGCGCTCCGCAGTCCAAGGTCCCACCCTGGAGTTCTAGGATTAGAAAAGCCCACATTGAGTCGTAGGTTCAGATTTTCAGTCATGCTTGTTTCTCAAAGGCACCAAGCTGGATATTCTGCTTCTCGGTCGAGCTGCACTCTTTAATGTGTTTGTGGTTCTCTCAACAGGGAAGGGCGACAGCATCCTATGGCTGTTTGGTGGGCGTATACGGATGTTTGTTGCTTCAGCCTTGTTTTCATGCATGGGGCTTTGAGCCACAACCTGATTTACTTCCGGGCTTTTCTTCTGTGTTCGTCGCTGGCTGCATGGCTCGAGTTGGGTCTTGCCCCTCAAAGCCTGTAAGCCGAGGGACGCAGGAGGATTCGATAATCAAAAAGTGCCGGCACTGCAGGCGCAATGGGAACGTGACGTGCATTTGGCCGAGTACAGGAGGCTCAGTAGGTTTTGCGAGTCGCATGCCCAAGATCCATCACGGCGACCACTTGCAACATGGGGGCAAATGTGCCCGGAAAAACAGGGTGCCAAGCACAGTATGCTGCACTGAAAGATGATGCTACATTAAGTTCTGTGCCTGCCATATCACACAGACGCAGCTTGAAGCCAAGGTGGGCAGCCGGACTACCCCTCCATCCCGATTGCAGACAAAGTCTGCTTCCCTACGGACCTTGGGGGCAGATAAAATGGCTCTGGGAGTCCTCCTTTCATAAGCCCTCGGGCAGGCAATTCACAGTGCTTCGTAGCGACAGAAGCAGGTACTCGTATGGATGTAGCGATCATCAGTACATCGCTAGGTCCTAGGCTATTTCAGTCAGCTCTGGGGTTCGGGATCGCCGGATTTATCCATCGAAGCTTTTGCGATGGTCGGGATGGGGTCCGAGGGAATTCATGCTTTGGGAGCGAAGAAGGGGTTTTTTCCGCCGGTATATAGGCTTATCCGTATATGCCCAGCGAGGGAGAAAGCGCGAGAGGGAGAGACGCCCAGATGCGCACTCACACGCACACACAGAGGCCGAGAAATGAGTAAACGTATGCATATAAGTAAATGCAAAGGCTCAAGTGCATAGACGCACACGGAAGTTTTGTTCCATCTGAGTGTCAAGGCTGTTCCGTTCGCAGTGCCTTCCGAGGTTGTAGCCTGATCTCGCGCAGCCTAACTTTGTAGGGACACCGGCTGGAGTACAATATACGTGCCGTCCCACAGCGCTTTTAGCCCGTAAAGCTAGGACTCGGACCGCTTCGTCATCTTGAACCATCTGGCCTTCCGACTTGGTGTGTCCAGTCCTCGATGCAGCCTCACTTGATTGCAGCGCCTCATACTTGGAAGAACCTCAGTCATTGACGTCCTTCACCAGTGGCAGGAATAGTAGCAGTTGAGATTTTGCTCGTGGGCTCTGGGTTTTTGCTTACGTGCAGGACTGAAGGCTTTTCACGGTGCCGGCACCCTTAAACCCTAAAGCTGTAAGCTCTAAAGCCCTGAGAACTCCGCAGACCTTGCCTGGATCCGTCCGAGTGTAACCGTCAACAAAAAGCCCGAAAAACCGAAGCTCCCTAAACCCAGAACCCTATATCCTGGCTGTCTTACTGGAGGATGAGCAAAGGGGCGATGATAAACCCTCAACTTTTAATTTATCTACCGAAATTGCAGAACAAAAACCTACGTCCCTCAACCCTCAACCCTATAAATTATCCACCGGAACTGCAGAGACCAGGAGCCTCGAGTTGCTGGGTTTGTACTCTTTGGGGGAGCCTCCGGGTCGGGTTTGTAGAGGCTTGACTGTAGGTGTCGTAGGGTTTTATTCATGGTTTAGGGTTTTGCTCAGGTTTTTGGTGTTTGGGTTTTTTATGTGTGGTTTCGTGGTCTAGGGGGGGCCGAAGCCAATCAGCCTAGGGCCTAGGCGTCCAAAGTATCTGGTAATCAGATATTTGTGTCTAGGGTGGTGGTGGTGGTAGTAGTAGTAGTAGTAGTAGCAGTAGCAGTAGCAGTAGCAGCAGCAGCAGCAGCAGCAGCAGCAGGAGCAGGAGCAGGAGCAGGAGCAGGAGCAGGAGCAGGAGCAGGAGCAGTAGCAGTAGCAGTAGCAGTAGCAGCAGTAGCAGTAGCAGCAGCAGCAGTAGCAGTAGCAGTAGCAGAGCAGTAGCAGTAGCAGCAGTAGCAGTAGCAGCAGTAGCAGTAGCAGTAGCAGTAGCAGTAGCAGTAGCAGTAGCAGTAGCAGTAGCAGTAGTAGTAGTAGTAGTAGTAGTAGCAGCAGCAGTAGTAGTAGTAGAACTGGTAGCAGTGGTAGTGGTATAGTGATTAGTAGTAGTGGCAGCAGCAGCAGCAGCAGCAGCAGCAGCAGCAGCCGATATCGAGGCTAGTATATTTTATAGGGCGCAGTAGAATTAGTAGGTTGGAACCTCCGGTTGACCTTGCAAGCGCAAGGGACAGCTTCTTGGCATCCATGGTGGAGGTTCAGAAATCGCAGGGCGCTCAGCCTCCTGCGCTCCAACAGTTCCTGCAGGTTTAGTGTGTAAGGTGTTGCTTCTTCGTTTTCTTCCTGAGCTGTTTTTCTTCGAGACTAATTGTAGCGACGAGGCTCAGGCCGAACTTGCATCCACATTTCCCACAAGCGAACGCAATTCGACAGGCAAAGCATTCCGCATTTCGCTTCTGCGCTTGAAGTAGCTTGTTAATCGAAGCATCCGTTGGCACCCCTAGCCGGGAATTTCACAACTGTTAATCTCTGGGCCCAGTTTTGAAAGCACCGTCAATCCTAAACCCACAAAAAGAACCTGCACCCTAGGTTCTCTTTCAGGGCTGCTTGAACTTATTTAGGCTTCACTACAAAAGGGGCTTTTCACTCAAACTCCATTAATCCACCCTTAAACCCTTAAGCCCCAAACTCTAAACCCTCTGATTTCTCTGAGGTGGCCCGCGCTCTTCCTATCCGGCCTTTTGGTGTTGGCCTTAAGTCGCGGGCCCAGAAGTCGAAGGGATCAGGGCTTCTGAGGGTCCGAATGAAGGACTTCTATAGTAATTGCCAATACTATTTTGGGTGTTCCTTATTATCGCCGAAATAGAGTATGCCCCCGAAAGCTTATTCTAATTGTGAAGGCCCCGACAGCAGCTTTTGGAGAGTTCCTTTCTGGTGTTGGGGGGCTTGTGGTTTAGGGCCTTTTGCGGGTATTTCGGTCCTTTAGGTTGAGGATTCCGAGTTTGAAGGACTTTCGGTTGAGGCTTTGCTGGCCGGTGAGGACTCAGAGGGATGTACGCCCACGGGGGCCTTTCACGAAATCCTTTCGGGTGCGGAACCTGCTCCGGGCTAGGAGTTTATGGGTTTGGCACTTGAAAGGTCAGGGCCGTGGACCCTGGGACCCATCTCAATCCCTCAAAAGGGGATCAGAATAGGGGAAGGAAATCATTAACAACAGGATTCCTTAGGGCGCCTTCTTCTACTATTCAATGTATGACCTAGCCCAAAGTTCTCTTCTAATCACTAAGAAGGCCCTTGCATTAGGCTTCATGACATGAGGGATCCTGGGAGCCCAGTAACTGGGCTTCTGTCCCTCATGGCAAAGTAGCTTATCCACATGCACAAGTGACCTTCTCAACACCACGTGGCGTTTTATCGAGTGCTCTTAGTGTTTGGAGGGATGTTCGGTTTCAGTCGGGCTTTCTTCAGAGCCTACCGTTTCGGATGAAAGGTTCGGGGTACGGAAAATTATCCGACATTGCCAACAGGCAATGGTTCTTTGTGAGGCAAAGTTGCAGCTGTTGATCTCCACGTTCGTACCACAGCAAGCTTTCAAAATCAGTGCTGCAGCCCTTTGAAAGCAGGTGAGAGTTGTTCCTGTGTCGTTTTGGCAGAAATCCTTTCTTGCCATGCAGTGGTTCAGTCTTCTGGCTGTGCTCGCCTCCGCTAGCGCTGTCAATCAGTGCGATACTGCGTCGAAAGGTGGCGAGTGCCGGAGGCCAAACGGACATTATGGACCGGCCTTCCTGCAGTTCAAGAGTCTAGTGAAGCAGACGACCGGCTGCCAAGGGGACGACGGGACGCTTTGCACCCCTGAGGTGTCGAAATGCGCGCCTTTCTCTGAATGGCCTGATGTGGACCGTGGTGTCACTTGTGGGGGCTGCAAAGCGCTAGTGCTTGCGGCACCTTATCAAGGCCGCTGCGACCGGTATTGTGCCAGCTTCGGGCATCGATGCACCGCCGCAGCAGAAGAGAAGTCGGAGTCTTGCGAGGCCGAGGAGGACCCATGCGACTTCGGAAGTTTCTATAAGTCGGTGCTGCAGTAAGGTAGCTAAAGCTGCTAGTTCGAATTGCTGCTATATAGTGGTTAGTTAGATGTAATTCGTAAGGTAGCTACAGATCTCATTGTTGACTATTCTTGCCTATAGTAAGCAGCACGGTAAAAGATGGCAATGCCTACAGGAGAAGCGTTGCGACGAGGAAATCTCGGACACTTCGGACATCCTTTGCACTTGCGAGCGCGATGATGGGACTCCCAGCCCCCCGACTCCCGGACCTGCCCCCGGCCCTGTGACAACCACCGCAGCTCCAACCACCGCAGCTCCACCCGCTCCTCCGAGCCCCCCAGCCCCTACTCCGACTCCTGCTCCTGCGGAGTGCTGGGCGGAGCTTCCAGATTTGGCTACAGAGGAAGGCCGGAGCGTTGGGGAGGTACCCAGGGGCGCGTCAGTGTCGGCGTGCCGGCGCCGTTGCGATGAGAATGCCGAGTGCAAAAGCATCTCCTTTTGCCCCGAGTCTCGACTGTGCTTCGAAATATTTGCTTCTTACTTCATGTAGTTTAGTGTATATTTTGCGGAAGAGTGAAAGGTCTTAAAGGTAAGATTTCTCAAAGGGCCCCCAAGAACAGCCCAGGAGTGGGGCTGCTGGTTGAAGGATCGGAGCTTCACGGGCACAGAGCCAACGCGGGAGAAAGGGTCGTGCAAGACGCACTTCAAGACATCCTGCGATGCGACGACTACCACTTCTGCGAGCTCCAATCAAAACGGCTATTTCAAGTTGCGGGTCGTCTCTTACAACATCTATTGGTGGAATGCCTTCGGTCAGAACCCATGGAAGGGAGTTACTTAGCAGAGCAAGCAACCTGTATCCGTAATCATTTTGGGAAATCCAAACCCCTGTGTGACCGCAAAGGTTAGCCATACGATACTGAAAACCCAGTGACACGCGAGGAAAGGATTCTGAACAACATCAAGGACAACCTTGTTCCCGATGCTATTGGCTTGCAGGAGCGGCGAAACTTAACCCCTGGCCGCAGTTTGTTGTCCATGCAGTGCTTCAAACTAAGTTACGTCAAGCCCGGTGCACCGAGGAGGATGCCTGACTGAGAAAGAGAGAGAGAGAGAGAGAGAGAGAGAGAGAGAGAGAGAGAGCGAGCTTACGAGTCAGTTGTGGATGCTGTAGTGTATAAACGACCGTGTGTACTTGCTAAGCTGCTTTCAGCGGTACTTGCGTTCTTCTTGCCAGCAAGCGTCGAGTTGTGGATGTTGTAGTGACAGTTCTAGACGGCCTGCGTGTACTTGCTAAGCTGCTTTCAGCGGTGCTTGCGCTCTTCTTGCCAGCAAGCGTCTTTACCACATGGGTCGGCGGGATTTCGGGCTCGTGCCCTATGCGCTCGGAATTCATGAAGGTGCAGTGTTTGGAGAATGTGGGTGCATTTTTTTTTTGCTGGCATGGTGGCTTGAGATCGCACTCTCTGCGCTAAGCGGAGTCCTCAGAGTACGAGACGTTTCCATGATGAGTGTGCGCTGCTCTATGGACTCTATGGGAATGCAAAAGAATCTACGGCGAAAAACGGGTATTTCATGATTTCTTCCGTGACAAGAATGTGCAGAATGGCCGAACCGGCATTTGACTCAAGCCCTGGGCAAGGCGCAGTCACAGCGTGCGGGGACATGGCGAGTGTCAATGAGAGTGGGGGGGAGACAGGAGAAAGGGCCCCAAAGAGCACAGAGACCATGACTTCGTGTTACACATGAACCCTGGCTGTGTCATTCTCCACTGTCAGTCTGTTGCTGGGGTGCCGCATGAAGTTTTCAAGCCGATTCACTTGCGTTTTAGTGTAGACCGGGGTCCCGTTCAGCACTTGTAAGCCTTCTCAGTCAGTAAACATGATAAAGACCTACACCACACGTTCAAAGCTCCTGAACTGCAGAGCAACCCCATCAAGTCCTGTCACTGATGCCAAAACCCCATACAGTACCACACGCCCACTCTCGCAGAGAGTCTTCAGCTCAAAACAGCCCTCAACCCCGAAAGCCCTGAACCTGAATCGCTCAACCCCCTAACAAGCCCTCTCGTGTTCCTGAACCCGTATACCTTGGAACACGGATCGCACCTCTCATAGACCCCTTACATAATAGCCCTTTAAACTCTATAACAAATCCTTACAAAACCCCTCCAACTAAACCCTTGAAAACCTAGCGGAAGGAGTGCGACTCTCGCTCTCGGGTCGAAGACGCGACCGGGCTCCAGCGCGCCTCCAAGTTTGCCGGGGCGCAGGGTGCCTTGGGGCAACTTGGGGGGGTTAGGGTATTTGAGAGGTTGCCCCCCCAAATACCCTCGATGATTCCCTAAGCACCACTTTGGTGGACCAGTAGGGCTGCCAAGGAGGTCCCTTGGGATCCTGGTAGGGGTTCAGGGTTTAGGGTTCGGGGAGGTGAGTCAAAATCTGCATTACAACTAGCTCCTGCGTACTACGCGGGAAGTGTACCTAGCTGTGTGCCCGACATGTCTGGTACCCCAAACCCATACGAACAGCAAATAGATTTCAAAATCCCCCACGAAAAGTGTATGAACCTTAAACCTGAAGGCTGTGATCCCTCCAGGTGTGATGGTGGACCCTTCTCGACTTCGCGTAGTGCCAGGCACTTCTGGTTCCGAGGACCTGCAGGCAACAGGTAAGTGGGGGCCCAGGCATGTCACCTTCGTCCAGCTCGCCGAGCCTGGGTGGGCAGTTTAAGAAGGGGAATTATACAACCTGTTATGATTTGATCGGCCATAGCATTCTATAGTCTATAATAGTGCACCATCGTATATAATTAGATTATATAACATACTGAAGTACACTTGCATCGACTATGCAACCACCCGAGTGGGGAAGTTCTCGGAACAGTGCAAAAGATTGGCACCAGATAGGTTATTGTTGGTGAGGGTGCGGTGTTCGTCCCGACTGCGGATGCATATGCTGCAAACCTCATAGCTATGCATGCCACAAATGACCAAGGACTCAACCACGGGAAGGACCTTCTGGATGTTCAACACCCATTGGTGCGTTGCCAATGGCAATGGCCGAACTTGCAACGAGGGCGTGCGCTACACTGGGGCTAAGAACATGCTAAGGGTGATTCAGTCGAAGGCCGGCAACGCCCCGGTAGTTGTGACTGGAGATTTCAATGCCGACATGGACGAGGACGGCCCTCAGCACTTCTTTAAGAATGGCTTCAAGCTGGCAGTCACTGAGTGGGTAGATGCCATTTTCTATACAGAGCAACACTGGAGGCTAGTTGCACAGGGTAAGGGTGACGCGGCACAAAGTGACCATCGCCCAATCTTTGCAGAGCTCGAGCTCTTGTAAGCAAAGCATGGACTTCGGTGAAGAGCACCTTTTTGAAGCCTGCTATGCGACGGTTGCGTTCCGCACCAGACACCCAGAAGTGTTCTGAAGGCCGCGCAGGAGCGCGGCTAATTCGGTACAGATTGTAGCATGTTGCAGCCGGCGTAACCCTGCACTTTTGCTTGGTGGCACAACGCTCACTCAACTCCGTGTGAACGTAACGTCACCGTTGTCTCCTCCGAAGCTGAATCCCTTCTCTCTTGGCCGCATTCATGTCCGACTGCAGTTGGGCTAGCTCGGAGACTACAGTTGTTGAGGCTTCTGACTGTCAAAGATGTCACAGTCGGAGGCATCCCAGATGGCGAGCCGTTCGGAGTGCCTTTTCCCTGAAGAGCATCCCGAAGTTTGGGGTCTGCGGTGCCGGTGGGCTGAAGCACTTCGATGAGATGAGGGCCGGTTTAGAGAGCATTAGGGATCAATGGGGGCTTGAAGTGGGTTCTGAACTTGTTTGCGGTTGGCCATTTGGGAAATCAGAATTGTCACAGGCCTGGCACATGGCCGAAAGTCAAAAAGGCTATGCTGGAGGATCTCGCCCCTAAAGTCCTACAAGTCCAGCGACCTGTTTGGTAGGTCACTGTCCCTACTACACTAACCTTTAACAGAACCCAGTGGATTGCGGTGTCTCCGGCCCATTACGGACGTTGGCTCAGCCGTGCCGGGTCTGGGAGCAAGTCAGAGGGTCACTTGTACTTGACCCCTAAAGTCTCTTTATGTACGTGTGTATTTGTCTTTATACATCACACTGCGAACCCCTCACACACAGCCGACAGCCCCAACGCCCATGAAACTTCCTTTTGAACCCCGAAATCTCAAGTACTATATGCTGCCTTATGTGTTCCCAATAGTTGTGCTCACATCTGCGTGATTTTTGTTGCGAGCTGCACGAGTTCAACCTAAAATCTCAAACCAGGGAGTCCCATCTTATGGGACCATATGGGACCAGAAGCTCTGCAGAAGCTATTGAAACCCAGCCGCGAGCCTTCTACACCTTCAGCACTCCTTCAACCCAGCCCCAAACCAGAAATCCTACCCTAAAACTTTCTTCGGTTCTCAAGCCCAAACCCACATAGCTGAACAGTCTCTTGGTTTGGCCGCGTCTGGCTGCTCCTGCTCCCGGGACCATGGATCCCCAAATTCCGTCATCTTGACACCCAAAAGGAGAGAAGAACCCCAACGCTCTAAACCGTACCTGTAAAAGCCTCCTCAACCATAAACATAAAGCCACAGGACCCTATAAGCCCTAAACCCAAACCCTCTGCCCTACACTCTGCTTTGCGAATGTGCGAGTCAAACCCTATACTGCAAGGCCTGAACCTTGTGAACTCCTAAGCGGCTCCTACTCCGGGGCCGACTCGACAGGTGCTGGGTACCTGAGACTCTTCAGTCAGGATCCCGGAGATTCGCTGTTTCGGTTCAGGGTTTGAGAGAGCTGTAGGGCTTACCTTAACCCTGAATAGCCTACCTTTTCAGGGTTCCCTAGTATGATTTCCTTGTGTAAGTCCTCAAAAACGTAGGCTCTTCAGGGTTAAGGTAGGATTTAAGAGAGTTTACCGGCTTCTTAAGAGAGGTGGAAGGCTTAGGTTTAGGTTTTCGGGAGCTAGAGGGCCTAGAGCTATGCAAGCTTTTAGCGATTTTGGCGTTGCGGTTTTAAGGCTTTAGAGGTTTAGAGCTTGACAAATGTAAAAGCGTTGGTTTAGGTCTAGGTGAATGGTTTTGGGGTTTTGGGATATAAGAAAGTGGTTGGGCTTATGGTTGTAATTGTACGGTTTCTGAACTGATTTTGGGGGGTTCAGGTTTCAGGGTTTAAGGTCCAAGGACAAAGGATTGAGCTCCGGGTTGAATGGATAAAGGGCCTCGGGTCTCAGGCAAGTCGGGATGCAAGGAGGAGACACACAATGGCACACAAACCAGCATTGTGGCTGCTTGGTGGGTCTTAACCTGTAGTCCCCCCGGGAAACTGCACAAGTGAGGAGGCAGGTTCTTCGCCTCTTTCTGCACCGGCAAAATAGGCTCGGCATGCAACCTTCAAGTGGACAGGTCTCGAAGGCTTTTGCAGGGCACCGCTGCATGTGCACCATCTTCACACGCACACGTGCTAATATGTGTCTCTCTCCCTCCCTCCCTCTCTCCCTCTCTGACTCTCTCTGTCTCTCCCACGAGCCACGAAACCTCTTCAAATCTAGAAATCAAACACTGGAAAGTCCGAAACCCCCGCGAACCCCAAAATCCTAACTCTGCAACCCAAACTCTACATCGCTTCCTGAAACTGTTGCACATGAACGAAAACTGACACTTGAAGCCCTTGAGGCAGCAATCCAGCGAAGATCTTTTGGGTATCTGCCTCCGCTCTGACTGTAGTAGCGACCTCAGCGGAGAGTTGCAGGCTTGTGGCTTTGGGTTATTATATTATATTATATTATATCATATTATATTATCTCATATTATAATATATCATATTATATTATACTATATTATATTCTATTATACTATATTATATTATATTATATTGTGAGGCTTTAGGTTTCGGCAAGCTTCTGGGATCGAAACTTCGGGCATTTTGGGCGACAGGGTTTACGATTTAGATTGCTTCAAGTATTTGTTGGGGTTTAAGTATTCATTGTAGGATTTCGGCTTTAGGGTTTCGCGGAGCTAGGGCTTCTAGTGCGGTTTGGTTTATAGGGTCCTGTGTCTACAAAGGAATAGCTTTCAGCTTTTGCCTTGCCCCGAAATGCTGCGACTAGAACCCCTGGCCTGAGTACTGAAATGCCTTGCACATCTGGCCAGTGAAGTATGTGCTGCCAAGTCCAGACGGTCGAACCCGAAGACGACAATAGAGCGGCATTGTTCCATGGAGTGCAATGCAAGCCATATCTTCTCAAGACTAGCCCGGCTCTGGCGCAATCCGTAGTGAGCGGTGTAACTAATTAGGCCGAGTGAGCTTGAAGACACTAGTACCGTATTTGCTGTCATGCTGAATACGACCCTGCCTCTGTGAACGTACTTACCAGGTCCCCTCAGCCTCTAACAAAATGTCCGTGATTGGGAACAGACTGCAAATTCGGCATTTCAGGGTTGTGAAGTTGAGGGCAAACAGTTTTGCATGTAGATGTTTCAGTTCGGAGAGTCGGTAAAGATCGGAATAAAAGCGTAGGGGCCCCTATGAACTGAGAGATCCCTGACACGTCGGGCACAGTAGCATGTCTAAAACCCTTAATTAAAGCATGACCTCGAGCCTTAAGCCTCCTACAATCCTGCGCCCTGAAGTTATAAAGTCTTCAGACTCTTAAAAGCCCTGATACTCTTCCACATGCCCTGAAAGGCAAAGAGCAAGGAACTAGCGGCCTCTGCGACGCCAAGCCCCCGACTCTAGACCCTGAAGCCTAAACCCTGAACCCCGATTCTATCCCGGCGGATGGAAAAAGGCGTTTGAAAAAAAAAAACCTGAACCCCGAACCCCATATGCCTAGACCTCCAGCGGAGAGACAGGAGGCTTACGAAAAAGAAAGAGGCTCCTAGACCCCGGCGCCCGATCCCACGAGGTGCTAGGGCTCATTGGCCTGGCGTCGGTGCCTGAAGCTTAGACCCGACCGCCGCCAATTCCGATGGTGGGACGTCTTGCACTTGGGTTTTGGGGTCCCCATTTCGAGGTTGTATTGGGTTTCATAACTTGTTTTTCTTTGCGTGTGTGTGTGTGTGTGTCGTCCTGTAAGCCTTTAGGATTTGGCATTTTAGGCTGTAGGGAACAAGGGTGTAGGATACAGTGCCTTGCAGGGGTCCCATTTCTGGGTCTTGATGGTATGGGCTTCACTCTTTTGTTCGATAGTTGGGTCCTTTAGTCTTCTGAATCTCTCTCTCTCTCTCTCTCTCTCTCTCTCTCTGTGGATGATTTGTGGTCCTTTGCCGATCGGGGGGGGGCCCGAACTCTTCGGAGGTTTTGCTCAAAATTGTAAGAAGTTGTTGTGTTTCATACTGGGAGGGTTGCCCAATGATTGCCCAATGGCTAATGCAGTGCTACTTGTAGGGCTCCAGAAGAACTCTTCATTTTTTGTTTCGCCGAGTTGGTCATGCACGACCATACTGTACAGGGATCTTGATTCTTTGGGTTGTGGGCCAAGCATCGCCGGAAGCCCACGAATCGTATCCCACCTGACCGCTCTACACGATAGTAGAACACCATATTATCTTCTTTGCCATGCTACTTGGTGCCTCTTGAGCAGTAGACCGACAGGTGTCCTGATTGCTTACTCCCCTCTATTGCCGTGCTACACCCTTAAGGTTTCTGTTGGCATCCTATAAAACCACACCGAGCCGAGGATCAATGCCGTGCAGATGGAACTGGAGTTGGGAGGCAAATCTGCAAGCCTGTTTTCAGAGGCTTGATGTTGAATGTTTGTGGTGTTCCGAATTCCTAAACTTACTCAGAATCCCTTTCTTTTCAGAGTTTGTTGGCCAACATCAGTTTGCTCAGGGTGGGATCGACAATAATCCAGCTTTTCCATGACCTCTGGCCCTGTCCCCTGTACGTAACAATTTTAAGTCCATAGGCATTTACATGTTGAATGGAGCTAGTTCTGCTGCCGGCTGGTTCGGGCGATAGCGGCCACGCTGGTATGCCTGGGCATGTACGAGAGCGAGTACCGAGAGCCCTTCCCTCAACGAAATCCGAGCCCTGTAGGCCAAACTCCCAGATCGTACCATACGCCTATAAACCCTGGACCTCCAAACCTGATAGCTCCGTGATCTCCGAAACCCAACAGGCCCTAAGCCCTTCAACCGGACCCTCAACGATGGACCCCGCAGGAACCCTCATCTCGCAACCTCCTCAAGCCTATGCCCTGCAATTCCCGACGCACGAAGACCTTTGGGACCTCTTGGACAACATGGAGTTCCTGCTGGGTGCCGCCGCCCTCATCACAGCCGGGGCCATGGTGGGAAGGACTTCGGAATGACTGGAGGTTTTTCAGGCTTCGGGCGGCTTCAGATGAAGTTCTTCGTCAGGTTAAACGCGGCTTGGCTTGCTCAAGGATTCTTCGCTGTTTAGGTCGTTCAGGTCTCAAGCGCCGTTTTGTGGGATGATTGGGGCTTTGATTGGGGAGGGGTGGTATGGGGTTCTCAAAACGACCGTCCAGAAGGGCAAGCTCTGCCGTAAGGATCCTTCCGAGTCTTCACGAGCTTAGTGCCCGATTGGCAGGGAAGCTTGCTGTCTTATGATGTGCTGAACCAGTAGCCCGAAACCCCCATATCTCTCAACCCCAAAGGATTGGTTCAGAGTCTTGAGTTTGAAGGCTGGGGTGAGCGTGATGCGACCATTGAAACGGTTCCTTCGATGTGTGCTGTACACGAAGTTCGGGTGGCAGGAGCAATGAAGGTTTGACGGCCCGAGCTGCACAAGCGCAACGAGCGCCGTTTTCGTCGTCGAAACTGTCATGTCGAATCGCTAGGCCCTTGACCCCCAAACCCAAAGCACCAGAATGAAACCCAAGGGGGGACCCGGAGCATTTCCGGCTGCGAAAGGCCCAACACCCAAAGAGCCAGTCTAAAGAAATGTCAACCGGAGCCGTTCCTTGTCCCTCCTGCAACCTTAAGGCCTAGGCCACAAGCCCTAAACACCCTCTAAGCATGTCCACCCTGTCGATAAGAACCCCAACCCCCAACCGATGCACACTACAAGCGTTCCGTTCTTTAGTTGCCCAGGTCATCAGTTTCCAAATTACGGTATCCTGCCACGCCCTGAGCCAATGTGCAAGGTTTGGGCTTAACATGGGAAGTTGACAAGTAGCAGGGATCCCTATGCATACGATTATTTGACTATCTACTGCATACAGCTTCGGACAGTACTTTGAACGAACTAGTTATCAGAATCACAGCTGACATTGTTGGTAGCAGTCCCTCTGGTTCTACATCTATAGTGTATAGGCCTTATCATGATGACCCCGCAACAACGGAAATCAAAGCTACAGGCTGCAGGAATAGTGGCTTTAGCGATAGATCCTACCGTGTTTCTGAAGATCTGCACTTCGATCCTCCCGTCAAATAAAAGCCGCAGGAATTCCTAAACTCTGGTCCTCCTGAACGCTTTGGCCCCAACCAGGACACCGTAGCCTCCCTGAAACCCAAACCCAAATCTCCTTTAAACATGCTACAGCCCAGCCCCAGAAACCCGAACCTCATAAAATTCCTAAGCACAGACAAAGCTTCCGCGCTTCCAAGCAACCAGCCGCCAGTTCAGCGGCAGAATCTTCACATGGCCTTCCAAGCCATGAAGGTCCAATCAGGGTGTGGGCATCAATCCGAGGAGCCCGGAACAAACGAATACACAATAACATATAAGAATAACAGCCAGAACTATGTGTATAGATGTATATATGTATATAAGAACTGGTTGTCTGAGGGTAACTACAGGGCAGGCTAGGGCTTGGGTTTGCGAGTGTGGCTTTGATCAGGGACTGGCGATCTGGCGTTCCCCTGAAATTAATATGTCCAGAGCGTTTACCGTTCAGCTTCTCAGATGTCGGGATCTCAATGTCGGGAATTTCGAGCATTAGGGCTTGGGCCTAAGGTTCGACGCCTGCGAATCAAATCTTCAAGGATTCAGAGTCCATGGTCTGGGGGGTCGTGGCTGCATATCTACAAGTTCGTGAGGTGGGGGGGAAACAAAGTTCGTGGTGTTTGTGATTGAAAGCTCGGGTTGGGATGGGGCTGTGAGGTGTGAGCTAAGGTCTACCTGTCTCTTAGCATACATAACTATATAGGAACTATACATACACGCATGCATACATACATACACACGTATATTTATATACACACATGTATGTATACGCACATACTTACACGCATGTGTATATATATATACATGTATGCACATGCATCTACATCTATGTGTGGGTATATCTATATATAAACAAATAAACTCATAAATCCTTTGTAATCCCTGCAGACCTAGATCAGTATAACACTTCTAAACGCAGCATCCCTGAACCTTGTTTTAATGATTGCAGCAGGATCCTAAAGTCAAATGCGTAAGCCAGGCGGTGGGCGAAGCCTCGAACGACGCGCCGTCGATTCTCACGGAGCCCATGATTTCTGCTGGCCGCAAGGCGAGGACCCGGGGTTCGTGATTTCGTGTTTTGCTGGGCATAGCAGCATAGCATTCAGGGTTTGGGCTTTGGGCATACCGTTCAACGTTTAGGGGCTAGGCCATGGAGTTCAGGGTTAAAGAGTTTAGAGTTGGCAGTGCAAGCTTCAGGGCGCACGATTCTGGGCTTCGTCCTTCCTAAAGAAGGCACAAAGTATTAGTTCAAGCCTGAGGCCTTAACCAGCCAGTCGAGGGTTTAGGATTTTGT
This sequence comes from Symbiodinium sp. CCMP2592, assembly GCA_905221615.1. NCBI lineage: Eukaryota > Dinophyceae > Suessiales > Symbiodiniaceae > Symbiodinium > Symbiodinium sp. CCMP2592. The sequence continues at coordinate 323,525 of CAJNDT010004613.1, forward strand.
AGATGCAAGTCTGTGCCAAAACGGGTTTGTAGATCATGGTCCCGTAAACCCTCAACCCTACGATCCAAACCCTCTCGAAAAGGAGTGCGTATGTTCTCCAGCCGTCAGACAGTAGTTGAGCACTCTCTCGGCGCCAACTGTTCACAGCTGAAGTTGCAAGCATGGACTGGTACATGGCAAATCCCCCGAAACCTGGCCCTAACCTATACACGGAGCAGGCAACACGTGAGAGAGAGAGAGAGAGAGAGATAGGGGGATTGCCCGTGACGTACTAGGCAAAGCAAAGAGATGTATTATGTATTTACAGATATATATATATATATATATACTCATTCATTTGTTGCTTTTAAGAAAAATACACAAGCACATATACACATACACAAAGATATACACATACGCATGAACGTATGCAGATGCATATGTGTGTATACGCGCGAAGCAAAAGTTGATTCGACGATTTCTTCCACCCTACTTTTCTGTTACACCGAAACTTGAAAGATTTTGCTACTTCGCCGCCGACATGATCTGTTATGTGTCTCGCGTTTTGTCTTGGACAAGCTTGTTAGTCGTGTCAGTCCTCGTCAGCTACACTATGGTGTGCAGAAGCATTAGATCCACACTCAGTGCATGCGCTTGGTCGGGCTGCAGGCATTCCTGCTCATCAACTTCGGCGTCGGCCCGGCACCCAAGACAGCTTAAAGTGCAAAATCAGTGCAGAAACAGCACATAAGCGTAAGTAGGCTTTCTTAGCTTAGCGCCACAGAGTAGCCAGCAACATGCAGTGTAATGCCTGACCCTCAACTGTAGCTTAATCTAGTCGCTGATGAGTCCGGAGCGGCTGGTATCCGCCCCAGAAAGCCTTGAACCCACAACCCTGAAAACATTACTCGCTGGAGCCTACTAAATCCTGAACCCGAAGCGATCAGTCTGAACCGACGAGCCTTGGAAGCTGTCACCTCCAGAAAAGACGCCCAAGAGTTCAGGATTCACGGTGAAGGGTTTGCGATTCAGGGTTTAACTCCTCAGGTTGAGGATATATATTTTGGGTAGCTGGACCTCGCAGAACATACTTTCTGAGGTGGTTTTAGCCTTTGGTTTCGTAGGTCATGCAGTGAAAAGGTGGCTTTCGGTAGGATCCTGGCTGGGGATGGAACTACCCGAAGGCGGTTCCGACCCTGAAGAACCTAGCTTTTTAAGGACCCGATAAAAGGAAACCATCATAAGGAGCATAAAACAGGTAGGCTAGTTGCGGTTACGGTGAACGGTGAATGCCACATCCTGGGCGACACACAAAGCAAGCCAAAACGCCAATTCAATTACGGAGGCGCCGGCGGGATAATTACCCATGTTATATTCCTCAGGTCCCCTTTCTGTACTTTCACTTTACCTACTAATTAGCTATATCTGAAACCCTTTTCTATTTTTTAAGACCGCTACATTACAAGCAGCGCAGCTACCTAGGAGCCATGTTGGCTCAAGCCGTACTCGGGGCAATCCCCCCATTGCCCCTTCCATGTGACCGAACCGTGCAAACGACGTGAGGATGCGCCTCATCGCCATTCTCTTACTTTCTCCATGTCTTGCAGAGAACCAGTGTGATCTGAGCCAGGAGGAGTCTGTGTCACAGTGGGGGCCTGGGCTACTACAGCAGAGCTACCTGGTCCGGGAGCGGGAAGATAGACTCGCCTTCAGCATCACTGAAGCGAAGGCGAAGGCTTCTTCTTCTGCAGAGAGGCCGGTGGTATCAGCTTCTTGGAATCTCGTCGACCGCAGCCGCTTCGGCACCCGGATAGTGCACTTCCCAAGCTGGGTCTATGGAGGAATCGCCGGATTCTTCGTCGTCGTGTTTCTTCACGAAGTGTATGTCTCGGGAGGCGGTGTTCCAATCTGTCAGCCAACAAACCCGGAGAAGTCCATCGCATGTCAGCTGATGAACTTATGGTCGAGCGCTTCGCCATTTGTGGCCATGTCAATGCAGGTGCCAATCTCGCTGGATTTCGCTCTCTCCCTCCGCCAATCAGCCACGTCGTCAGGGTTCTTCCTCAGCTGCGGCGTGATCACAGGAGTGTTCGCTATGGTCGCCGGGAAGAGACTCGTGGATGAAGAGAACTGGGATCAGTTTCGCGTGCGGCGGGTGCTGGTCATCGTTCCGCTCATCGCCGCGGTTTTTAGCTTTGCATCCGCCATTTTCATCAATGAGACACTCAGTTCTGCAGCATCCAACCTTTCACGTCTTGGGTTTTCGCGTAACTCCGTTAGTTCACTCTTTGAACCCTTTATGTCTTTGGGGTTATGGGGGAGCAAGGACAGCAAGCAGTGATCGGGTGTATATGATCTGGTGGGTGATGATCGGCTTGTCTTGCGCGGGATCTTTTGTCGCACCACTGTCAGTGATTCCCGGCATGATCTTCTGGACGAAGATTCTACCCTGCATTTTGTGATAGTTGCTTTCCTTTTCGGTCGCAAAGAGGTATCGCGTGATCACTAACTACTTTTATAGTTTGTCGAGATTGAGAGCTCGAACCCGAGGATTACGAAGTCCAAGAATCGAACGTTTTGGATGATCCTGACACAGTGCGCCCGGAACCTGGGCATGGTAGTGGGACCCGGACTCTTTGCACTTCTACGGGTTTTTGTGACAGGTGGAGGCGAGAGAGTGAGTCCACGCAGCATGATGGGATGGGTGAACCTGCTGCTTTTGGTCTTCTCCCTGATCTCGGCCGCCTTCGGTGCCTTTGTGATGCCGGCAAGGATTTCTGACTATCCGTCGAACTCAGAGGACCAGGACGAGGATCCGGAAGACCTGGTCATGATCTCTGACGCTCAGCTCGAGGCTATGGGGGAGCCGGAGCGAGAGCAGGTGGTCTGGAACATGATATGGTACGCCTTCGAGCGGCCCTTTACGCTGTCAGCTGTGGAGGTGTCCACCATCATGATGCTAGAGATCTACTACGGTTGGGATCCATACATCACCGGCATTTACTTCACGGCGGTCTGCTCCCTGGGCATCATTATGTCCGTTTTCACAACTGTTGCTTTGGTAAAAGGATGGCTGACGGAGTCCTATGTCTTCTTGGCCTCTGCAGCGTCGTCGATCCTTGGCTGTCTGCTCCTCCTGGAGTTTGTTCCAACTCCGGGGTGGACGCTGCTCATCGCTGACTGCATCATTTACACTGGCGCTACGGTTGCCAATGGTTTCGCCGAAGGCTGGGCCAGCCGTGCAGCGAAGGAGGGCACTAGCTTCAGCAACGCGGAGTACCGCTTGCGACAGCTCACGGCCGTCACAGCGAGCCGCTTCATGGGTCCCATCATAGGTCGATCTCTCGTCGATTATGGGGGCCGAAACGTGTACGCGACAGTGCAGCTGGCGATGTGCATACTGGGAACCAGGACGGTCTACAAGACCGTGGCCCTCATCTGGAGCTGGAACCAAGCCCGCCTCGGCAAGGACCCGAAGGCCAGGTCTCCTTCTAGTGTGGGTACTACCTGGACCCTAAGGAACCTACCTTTTTAGGGTTCCCTAATATGATTTCTTTATATAAGTCCTTAAAAAGGTAGGTTACTTGGGGTTAAGGTGATGATTGAGGGATGCTATAGCGGCCTTAGTAATAAGAATAGGGTTTGGGCGCCCATTCTGCGATACAGTAGAAGCCAGAGAGTTGGAACATCATTATCCTCACGGCCTTAAAGGTAAAGCATAGGGGATCCCAGCACTTATCATCCTAAATCATCCTAAATCCATGTGAAACACTTTCGGGGGTTGAATGGAAGTATAGTAAGGAACCCCCAAAAATACTGGTAGTATTGGTAGTTATGTAGGCCCCTACATTACTCAGTCGGGAACCCCAGAGGTGCCGGCCCCCGCGGAGAAGCTTCTTAAGGGAGTGGAAGCTCCCAGCAGTTCCAGCGGAGCCGCCGCAGAACCTAGCGGTTGAGAACATCTTGGTCAATAGTACGAGTGATATTTAGAGGAGCTTTTAATCATAAGGTCTAGTAGCAAAAAGCATACAGAAATTAATTTGATGGAACCCCAACATAGTATAGGTGCTCATTTTAGCCACCAGAGGGGCTGAGCCCCAAGCCTTACTGCTTTCTGACTAGGGACTAGGGCTATTGATTGAAATTATTTTTGTATGGGGCTTTAAGAACTCCGTAGCTCGAACAGGATGTGGGGGTTTTGTATATGTTAAGTTAGTACATGTAGGGGGCTTTAAATTCTCACATCTATAAGGCCACATCATACAGAGTTTCCGGCGGGTTGGAACTTTGCAGATCTCTTGGCTAAACCGTAAGCCGTAAACTAAACTTGTCCGAGTGTGAGCGCCGAAACTAAGCTTTCGTCGTTCAGCTATGCAAGACACAAAAAGCTTAATGCTTGCATGTTCGGGGCACTCGTGGAGGTAGTGCAGCGCCGCTAGTGTTGGAAGGCTGGCAGTCGATCTGGATCGACTTAGGTTCGGCTTCTGTATTTGAGGTGTGGCAACGTGTGATTGACGATGTTTGGTTCGTTCCTGACGCGTTCCAAGGTCGAACTGTTATTGGGCTGTTCTGAGTCGACTGTGTATCTTCCCCCGGCATTACCGAGCGCGCGAGTTGAAACCCGCAAGTAAGCCCTAACTCGCACAAACTTCGCCAAACCCACGTCCTGAACCCGAAGCTCTCAACCCAAATCCCAAGTCTCAGAAGGAGCAGGGTTTGAAAATGGGTCAGGCTCGGGGTTTCAGGCATTTTCAGGACCTCAGCCCCTGAACCCCAAGCATTGCGAGGCTCCGGTCGCAAGAGGCACCAGTACCATGGGTTTTGGGGCTTTAGGTTGTTGGGGCATGTCCGAGAGTGAGCACGCAAAACATCAAGCTAGACTAGATAGTTTTCTTTGGCAGACAGCCTTGCAAGGTTGCTGCTCGTGCATCTGTGATGCTGAGGCTGTTGCATGCAGTAAACCCGGCGAAAATCCCGTGCAGCCCTATTACAGTTCTGAAGTCCAAAACCTTAACCACAAGCCTTAACGAGGCTTGATGTTCTTCGTGTCCTGCTTCGACCGTGTATCTACCGGTAATGGCACTTTCGAGATCCACTACAAGGCAGGGCCTGGTGGGGTTCCGACGTTCAGTGGGATTTGTGAGCCTCGAGGGCCTTTTGGTTTTGGGAAGTTTTGGGGTGGAGGACTATGGGGCTTCTATAGTTGAGGATCGACGTGAATGGTTGTCAAAATTATGGTCTCTTTTTGGGTCCTTAATATTATACGGCACCTAATATTTAGAGTACCCTAATTTTGAAAACTACCCGCGTTTATCAGGTGGGATATGGGTGCTGCAGAAAGGTGGTCGGGCGACTCGTAGGAATTCTTCAGCCGACGGACATGTTTGGAGGCAGGGGTGAGCACGAAATACTTGCACAACGGGGGTACTGGGGAACCAAGAAGCCCAAATGAGCTTGAAGCCTATACAGTAGTCAATTCGGCCTTGTTCTGAGGCCAAGAGCCAGACTAGCAGTATACTGCTAAACACCGCATACGTATCGGTATCGATCGAACCGCCCGATAACAACCATGTTTATGGATAGCAACCCCCTTTTGTTTATGTGTTGCCAATTGCAGAGTGTCGGTTCGGTTCGGTAGCGATACGCCATACCGAATACCCACATGACCACCCCAGCCACACCACTATTCTCGTGCCACCGCCCTCCGGAGCCACCACTCTCCAGCCAGCTCCAGCCACCTGCTTCCAGCCACCACCGTCCACCACCCTCAGCCACCACCCTCCAGCCCCCGCCACTCGGGTGGGTGGCTGGTGCTGGTGACTGGAGGGGTAGTTAGCTGGAGGGGTGGTGGCTGGTGGCTGGTGGCTGTGAGTGGTTGGAGATGAGAGGTAAATTGCTAGCTACTCTCACCATCACCGCCATGTCAGGCTAAAGAGCTGTGGATTCTCTTCGGCTTCGTCATGTGCTTCGCCTGGGTCTACGAGTACAGCACGGCCATGTGGCGGCCCTGCATTTCCGAGCTCTCAATCGTTTGGTGTGTTTTCAGGGTGGGGCCTGGTACGGATTGAGAGTATCCGTTTTTGCACAGGAGGCTCTCTAGGTCTCTAGGTGGGAGGATCTCTAGGACGTGGGAGGTTTGGAGCGCAGAGACTTGGGAGTCTATGGCATAGGGTTGCCTGCATGAAGACGGTAGTGTAACAGCCTGAAGAGTTAAGAATACTGTACCTTAGGGTTCCTCATCATTCGTTGTACTTGAACCTGTCCTCAAGCCTTGATGGTTTTGAGGCCCCTACATTATGAGTTTGGGTTTCTTGGGTTGCCGGCTTGGGGTTTTGGGCCCACTGCGCTACCCCTCACCTTTCAGCTTCCCGACTCCGGGCCGAGACACGAAGTCGCAGCTAGCATACCATTTCTTGGGATGCCTTAACCCCAAAACCTCATTCAAATTGTTAAGGCTCAGTGTATAATCTTTCAGGTGCTTTCGGGGCCTTGGGGTTTGTTTTCGCAGGCTTAGATCCGCATTGAGACCTGACCCGCGAGCTCCACACCCTGAAACTGGAATCCGAAACCTACCGTTGAAGCTAACAACACCCACTTCTTTGTGGGCTCAAGGTTGTTTGTCGGTGCGTCTTATGAACTAGTCGAGGGTAGTTGTCTCCACCCGGATGCTTGGCATTTTTCCTTGCTTGCAGGGAGTGCACGGGCGTCGGGCAGATGTCTGGCTCAGTTGCAGAAGCGATGTCAGCAAGCAGCCAGCATTCGTTCAGGACATCCGCAGATATTTTCAGCCGACCAGATCAACACCTTCGCAAACCCTGAAGCCCTAAACCCCAAAAGCCAATATCTTCGAAGCTTCCCATCCGATCCATGAGAGTCCAGTTGTAAACAGAAGCTTCCCATCCAACTCTTCCAAACAGGGCTCCCACAGAGTCGCGCACCGGTGCGCCTTGAGCCATGCCGCCTCGACCCCTTCTAAAGAAGGTGCCGAGCGGCAGCTGGGGTGCCTTGGCCCGGTCAGCGAATTAAAGTAGAAGCCTTTGTGCTTACTAACATTACTAACATCACTCCTTAGGGTGCCGTATAGAACTACACAACTTAGGAGAAGAAGAATAGGCATTACTATTCTTATTGCGTTTGTACACTTCTTGTTAGTATTGTTTTTCAGTATTATGAGCATTATATGCATTAGTTGTTGTCGTCGTGGCAGTAATGTTTTTAGTAGTAGTAGTAGTAGTAGTAGTAGTAGTAGTAGTAGTAGTAGTAGTAGTAGTAGTAGTAGTAGTAGTAGTAGTAGTAGTAGTAGTAGTAGGAGTAGGAGTAGGAGTAGGAGTAGGAGTAGTAGTAGTAGTAGTAGTAGTAGTAGTAGTAGTAGTAGTAGTGGTAGTAGTTTTAGCAGTAGTAGTAGTAGCAGCAGCAGCAGCATTCGCATTCGCAGTCGCAGTCGCAGTCGCAGTAGCAGTAGGAGGATTACTAGCGTTTCGAGTTTTGACTGGGAGGTGCTATGTTCTTCTATACTAGAATATACCCCAACACCCTCTTCCAAACTACTACTTGAGGACCCTATGTTAGGGCATTGCAGTTGTGGGGTCCAATGCACGGTTGCCTACAACACTACTTCACATGTTATACGTCCGCACACCCAAGAGCGAGGTGGCCCATTGTTCCGGCCTGGGGGGCCAAACAAGCCGATTGAATGTTGATGTGTGGGAAGGGAAGCTCTGTGCCGTTGAGACGACATACACTTTCAAGTGCAGGAGGCAAGAGCTCAGTGGAAGGGGTCTTTCTATAGGGTTTACAGGCGGTCAACTACAAGGTTTTCCAAGGGAGTGTCGGCATGTGGTGGCAAAGACGGCGATTGCACCGCTCCTAAACACAACGAGCGAGAACTCGAGAGAGAGAGAGAGAGAGAGAGCGAGCGAGCAATCGAGCGCGTGAGACGTTTGCACGACACCACAAAGAGGTGCAGAAAAGACAGACAGAGCGGATCCTAATACCATCACCATGCAGGTGCAGGAGGCTGGGGCGCAGGTGGCAACGGGAAGTACCCAACACCCACTGCAAACGAATGTGCCGCTGGCCATGCAGATGTCTTTTTCCGGGGCACATGACCATGCAAGTTTACTCTTCGAAGGGGTTGGGGCTGAGGGTTGGCATGGTTCCTTCGATTACTTATTGTTCGGTTATTGCGACTGTCATGACTACTGTTGCCATGGCTAGTGTAATCATAGTTATGACTACTCGGGACAATGTGATTACTGTGTTTGCGGCTTTCCTTTGGATTGACTTCAGTCTGATCGGTGGTTGCCTCCAATCATTGTAACTATCTTGAACCAGCTATGACCTACTTTTGCCTAATTACAACAAGGGTACATTACACCTTCGGCAGTAGCAACCTACGACTTTTTCGGTTATCATGGCAGTTTAAGGTATGTCGTGGCAAGCCTCAAGCCCCAATCCTTGATATCAGCCTGCATCCCCCGGCGACCTGTGGCCAGGATGTATCTCCGATGTTGTAGCAGCCGTGGAGTTTCGACAACGATGAACAGCCTGTTTACATAGCTGAGCACTTCACCCAACATTGAATCCGGGCGGTTTCGCTGTGCTCTCAGAAGTCTCATGTCGCACAAAATGATAGGGTCGATACTATGAGCACACCCCAACAGGACCGTTTTGGCAAAACCTTGCAAACCGTCATCAAGCTCTGAATTCAGAACCCCTCCTCCTTTGCCTTCGCAAGTGCAAGGAACAGATTCGGCAGGATTTCCATAAGCTGCTGGTGAAGAAATACGGGACCATCGCAGGCCCATGGCCGGGCTTCTCAGCCAATAAAAACCCCACATCCCAGCCCCTCGCCGACTACGCCCGATAGACCTCGCCTGGATTGTCCGAATTGTGAGTGTACATCCCAGCCCCTAGTACTTGATTGCTATGCGGGATCGTCGTTGCAATGTAAGAGGAAAACCTGGAATCCAAAACCCTAAGCCTTAAGCCCTAAACCTTCAATGATAAACGTTTGACCCTGCCACTTCAACTGCCTTTATCCCTAGAACTTCAAGCCCTAAATCCCTATACTCTCAAACCCCTCCTAAACTCCACATTGCTAAAACCCCGTGACGCCTAAAATCTGAGCAGAGAAATCGGGAAGAGGCGCCTGGAAAGTCATCGACGTCAACCAGGCACCCTGGCCCGTTTTGCTTGGTGCCCTGATGTGTCTACCCGGGTTCTCCTGAAGGGCTCTCTTTAAGGATACTGCATAGGCTCTAGCGAGTGTTTCCCGTTCTGCTTTTCAACCCTATCGGAGGGTAGTGTTGCAATTTTGGGTCTACCCCTACACCCTAAACTTCCCTAAACTCAATGGGCTATTGGAGGGCATTGTTTCTAGTTCGGGTCAGTGGGGCATATCGCCCCACGTTTGGGACCCCGGCCTTCGAAGCTCAGTTCACGTTCGCAGATCTTGAAAGATGATGAGGTACCGTAAACTGAGACTTCATCTTTGAACATCATGTATGACGAGGTAAGGGGGTGGTCATACCGTCAAGCCTAAGCAATATGTAGGACTGTACTAGGTGCAGGGGCGGCCAAGCCTGGGTTAAACTGACTTCAGACTTTTGAATCCCACGCCCAAAGCCCTTCGCCACGAGACTGGCCCAAGTCCTCAGCAACAACCCTCACTAAGCTACCCGGCCGGGCAAGACATGTGAAAGCTGTGGAGGACGGAAAGCTCTCGTTCTTCGAGTTCATCCGCGGCTGCCAGAGCTTGGGTGTGAGCCAAGGACAGCGCATGACTAATTGACTAGTGAGCCCAGTGGCGTCAATGTGTAGAGAACCCGTCGACTATGCAGAAGAAGACCAACAACAGTGGCAAGTAGCAGCAGCAGGAGTAGCACTAGCACTCAATGGGAGTAGCATTAGCAGTAGCGGTAGCAGTAGCAGTAGGAGTAGGAGGAGTAGGAGTAGTAGTAGCAGCAGCAGTAGTAGTAGCAGTAGTAGCAGTAGTAGTAGTGGTGGTAGTGGTAGTGGTAGTGGTAGTGGTAGTGGTAGTGGTAGTGGTAGTAGTAGTAGTAGTAGTAGTAGTAGTAGTAGTAGTAGTAGTAGTAGTAGTAGTAGTAGTAGTAAGTAGTAGCAGCAGCAGTACAAGTAGTAGCGGTAGCGGTCGCGGTAGCCGTAGCAGTCGCAGCAGCAGGAGTAGAACCACTTCGACCCCGTGCTCTCAAGTTAAGACAGCCTTTTCTGGACGCACTGTCCACTGGTCCTTGCTAGACCAATATTCAATGATGATGGGTAGTTCCATTGAGATCAGTGCAGAACCATGCACACAAGGATATTTTCTGTAAAGGTGTTTTCATGTACCTGTAGTCTGTAGCTGCCCTGCCGCAGGCGCCCGGCGCCTGTTTGGCGCATTAGACTTAGATCGATCTGGCTTCATCTCGCCCCTCGGCATCTCTTCAACAGCAAATTCGTAACCCTAGGTTCAGTCCCAGAGCAACCTGTTAAAATGTTAGTCTGGATCCTACTTCAACTGGTTCTTCGTCGGGTGGTTCTATGGATCCTTGCAGTCATCGAGTCCCGACGATACAGCAAGAACAGGGCTACGGTTCAGGGTCCAATACGTACAGGACCTACAGACTCGCATCGCCGACGTTTTCGGATGTGCTAGGCTTTGTCATACGACGGATGGCTCATAGGCTGTTTGCATGCAGGACTTGGAATCAGGGAGCGTGTATCATGGAGAGTTTGGCAGGTAGATGTCTTGTGCCGAATGTCGTCAATTAATACATCACCCTCTAAAACCCTTCGCCACCAACACCCCTAAACACCGATAATATCGAATACCTGCAAGTCCCCCCGGTAATCCTTTGGCTTTAACCGTGAGCCGAAACCCAACATTTGAGGCTGGCGGAGATAGATCCACCACTTGCAGAGATGATGACGAGCCTGTCGCTCCGCAGCACCGGGCCCTCGTAATTCAAGGCACTGCCCCTCTCCCTGAAGGCCTTGCGTATAAGTTGTAGAGCTTGGGGTGCATGGCGCAGAAATCGTTCCAGTATCCCTTACCCGAGGCACTTTCGTTCAAAATTGGTGTAGGATTCTCGATAAGCCCTCCACTTATGGCGCACTCCAAAGTCCTAAACCGAATACTGTCTCCCCAGCGAAAGGTCTGTCACGATTTGGTCCGTCTTCGGCACAGTGGAGAAGGCCACAGCACAAGTTCGTCCTGTTCGGCATCAGCCGGTGTCAGCTTTTTGTAACAGCATCTGGGAAGGCACCCTTGTTAGTGTTATGTTATTAAGTTATAATCCGCCTTATGAAGGAGGTTCAGCGTTCGCGCTACGCTTCCTGATATTCTGGCCTGCTTTTTCGTGCCCTTGCATTGCGAGACACTTGATGATGGCACGGCAGAGAGAGAGAGAATCCGCCTTAGAGTCACTATTACAGGGTGGGGCCCCTTCTAAAGTATACAAGAGTACATAACTGCGGAGTCCTTCGGATCTGCCTTTCCCGGAGCTTGTTCGGCTCTCCCGGACAGCAAGCCCCGAAGCTCAATTCCAGCTCGGCACAGGCATGGGTTAAATGCTTCAACACGAAAGGCAAGCTGAGGCCATGACTTTCAGCCTGGGTTTAAGGTTTAGGGTGTCTCGAAGGTCGATTGTTTGGGATCGCTCGTTGGAATGAAGTGGACTTGTGCATGAATTGAGTTTGGAACTCCTTGAATTCTCATTCAAAGCTACGTATCGCAACACATGGGATTGCGTCTCTAGGCCCCAAAGCGCTTGAACATCAAGCCTGGATCCGCGGCTTCTAGTTTGTAACGTATGGTGTCTCTTCTACGTAAGTCTGCTCTTTGGTCTATAAGGGTCCACACAAAGCTTCGGGGCCAAAAAGGGGAACATGCGCACGAGACCGGTTGGCATTTGAGGGCCGGCACATTGCTCCCACGAATGATGAACTCCGTAATCAGCATTATCATTCTAGCGAGAACAATATGGAGAACATGTTCTTCAGCACCTGCATGGGTATTTTAGAGTGAACGACAGGCTTCTCATCTCCCTATCCATTCTATACATGGTCTAACCTTTTGACTGGTCGTACGTCGAACCCGAGACCTCGTCTGGCCGAGTTGTGAGAGCGTAATTCTACATCATACACGTATAATGCCATGCCATTTAAAACAGCGGGCCTGAGACTTAAAGCAGGGCTTTGTTGTAGCAGACGCTAATCATGCACGAGGTAGCCCGAAGGAAGAGCATAAATCCTACAAGCGCAGGTTCCATCCGTCTGAACTCTGCTATGATTATGAACTCGAGATAGTGCATGAACGCCTAAAGCTTCAATGCGAACGCTAAACTCAATGCCGCTAAGCCCCGTTACTTGTGTCAAGCCTCAATTTACACAATTCCGAAAAAGCCCTCAGCTTCCAACTATAAGTTGTCCTGTGTTCGGTGCGGGCAGGATCTCCGAGCAGGACTTCATAGCCGCGACGCGGGAGATCGGCTTCCGCGGCCGATCTTCTGCGATTTGTAGAGCGTCTTCTGCACGGTACTACCAGTGGCTTTACAGCGTTGTGTCATGTGTTGCAATTGTGTATCATCTGTCGTTTGCGTTGTTCTTTCTCTTTCTCTCTCGCTGTCTCTCTCTCTTTCTCTCTCTCCCTCTCCCTCTCTCTCTCTCTCTCTCTCTCTCTCTTCTCTCTCTCTCTCTCTCTCTCTCTCTCTCTTCTCTCTCTCTCTCTCTCTTTCTCTCTTTCTCTCTTTGTGTCTCTCTCTCTCTCTCTCTCTCTCTCTCTCGTTTTGTAGAACTTTTCGTGCCAGTACTTGTATGATTGGTCCTCGTGCTCACCGTCAGTATGTACAGAATCACCTGGTTACACCTTCTTGTTGCCGTCAAAGCCGCGTTCAGATTGGTGGGCAGACGTAGGCCCTGCGAACTCGAAGGTGTATATAGACCCTGTGCTGGCAGGCAATGCATCTCACCTCTTTTCGGAGCTGGCAACAGAGAAGGCTTGGCGTACGCCATGGGGTCGCGCACGGATGCAGGGATTAGGGTCAACAGCCCATTCTTGTAAACCTGAAACCAAGACTGGTGAGATTCTGAGAATTGAACCCCAAACTTTATACTCTGACAGCTCCCTCGCCACCAACACACACAATGTTTGCCATCTGGGGTTTGAATCTTACTGGAGCTAAAAGTTGCGGCAGTGCCTGTGTTGTAATATCTTGATGGTCCGAAAACAGAAGAGAAGTCAACCGAGACACGCAGTTGCATTTATTTGGGGTTTCCGGGCCCTCGCAGATCCCCAATAGACCCAAAAAGCACCTCCAGAGTCTCCAGAGCACCCCTATACCCAGAAGAGCTAAACAGCCTTCAAGAGCACCGGAACTAGACCGTCAGGAACCCTTTCGAAACTCCTATGCAGATACTCTCAGATACTGTATGGCAGGCCAGCACCGGCATCTCCCGCGGGGAGTTTGGCTTCCTCCACATTTGGAGCCTCGGCCTTCGTTCCGTTTTTTCGTTCGAGATTCGGGAGCTTTGGGATTTCTCCACTTTTCGCAGGTCGGACTTTCCGACATAACAAGTAAACTCAGGACTTCAACCATTGGATCAAGCCCTCCGAAACGGTTCCACATCCGCTGGGATCATGAACCCTTATCACGGATGGCCACAAGTTCTAAAGCCCCTACACTCCAGGTAAACCGTAATTAGCACTGCATGCACTCAAAACCTGACCAGATCAAGCCCAAGCCGAAGCCCGAATCTGCTTTGAGTTTAGGATCGCGAATGGACAGCCTGATCGCATCGGTAGCGAGGAAAAGGAGTCGCGTTTCCCGGCGATGACGGGAAATGCGGGGCTTTGCGAGTTTTAGGGTCCAGGTTGTGGGGTTTAGGGTTTCGGTCCGCGAGAGAGAGAAAGAGAGAGAGAGAGAGAGAGAGAGAAACATTGGATCCCCCAGGTTGTGCAGGAATGTTATATAGACTAGGAGACACACGCCCCACCGAAAGCCCCGTAACAAACGGGGGGCCCACAGGGCCGGGGGGCCTGACAAGCCCCTTGAGCCCTGCAGAAGAAGGAGAGAGAGAGAGAGAGAGAGAGAGAGAGACAGAGAGAGAGAGAGAGAGAGAGTTTCGGGAGGTTAGGATTGGAGTTTCATGGTTCTTGCAGGCATGCAGAGGTTCTTAACCAGAGAGGCTACAGTGTTTGCTTGTTTTGACCATAGGTGTGCAAAGGTTTGATGTTTTTTGGAGGCGTTTCCAGTTCCTGCTGCTTCTAAGTACCTGAGACTACCTAGCATACCATTCAAGACATCTGTTGGTCTTCGGCATTTTTGCCTTTGTGTTGGTGTCCTTATTCCTGTGTTTGGCGACATGAAAGTCGTTACTATTGTTGTCGTTGCTGCTTCATGTTTCCATGAGCATTCAAGCCTTGAGACATGCCTTGGTCTTTAAGTACTTGTCTGCGCCGTTCCACGCACGAAGCCGCAAAGACATTGTTGATGTATGCATGCACATGCTATATACGTGTACATGTGCATATATGTTAATACATGCTACCAGAAGGGTAGAACCCAACCCCCTGGTGCAAGGTTGGGCAAAGCCAGTGGAGCAGTGGCTGCCGCCTGTGAGTGCGCCAGAGGAGCTGTGGACACAGGGTGTCTTAGGTGCCCGGGTTACTTAGAATTCATGCCTTCCGATCTTCAATGCTTCGTGCCTGTGCCTCAAATCGAAACCCTAAAACCCCCCAAATCGTGAACGTAAACCTAGTCACTAGTCCCTGAACCAAGCTTGCAATCCGTAACCCCCAGCCCCCAAACTCTCCCTCAGGAGAAAGACTGGCGAAGACAATTCAAGGCCAGTCGATTCGGGCTTCCTGAAGATGCATTGAATGTAACTGTTTAGGGGCCATGCCCTTTAATCGTGAGATCATAGCCTTCCTGGGGCTATAGCTATACTCGGGATCAGTCTGTGCGTTGTTCACGATTTCCTTTCACTTTTTTCCCCCGAAGACTACTTGAAGAGCTTGGAAACCGTAAACTCTGCTCCTAACTAGGCAGGAGGCAGGAACACATAGCAACCCTGCATCGCCTTTGTTGCACTAACTGTTACCACGAGCGCCTGAACGGAACCCTCACTCCCGATTCAGCTGAACCTTTGAGTTCTACAAGCAGCGACGGCTCGGCCTCCCCCACGTCGCAAGAGGGTTATCGGGCGGTAATTGGATGCCTTAGGATTTTTTCGAGTTGGTGTTGAGGTTGTTATGATGTTTTTGGTTACTGGCTTTGTGTTAGCAGCAGTCAGTGGCTTTCCGCACCCTGGCATGCTCGCACCGCACCGTCCAGGTTCAAAAGGCCCCTGCGTTTGGTAGTTTGAAAGGTACTGAACTTAAAAGTCCGGGCTAGAGGGCTGACCATTTCCCACCCAGCCGAACAGTACCAGAGCTTGGGTACAGAGGGCGACTACTGTCCAATTTGTCCCATCACTGCTTGTCAGTTGCCCCCAAAATCAAAAAAACATCCGGGGTACTTAAACCATCATACCCTTAGCCCCAAGGCATCCAACCCTCAAGCCGTAATGCCGTCAATTTGTGTGACAGACGCTGCTGCTCAAGTCCTACCAGAACTACGTGCGCGCCTGGCGCCAAGGGCTGGATCGTGACCGGAATGGGCAACTGGACTACAACGAGCACCTTGGCTGGGTCGTAGGTCGTTTTTGCATAGGTTATGGAGGAATGTCGAGGAATAGCAGTTCTAATTATTAGTATGTAGAGGTTATAGAAGAAGTTTCTAATTTTCTGTAAGGTTTACAGTCCGGGTTCCACCCTGAGCGCTCCCCCGCATCCACCCCTCCCCCTGCAGCACATTGCGTGCGTGTATCTTGTTCGAAAGGGGTGAATGCCAAGGAGAACCGTTCCAAAATGCGGGCTCTACGATCCCATCATATCCCATCACCACCGAACTCACTACAGATCCTGCAGCCAAATGCGAGACTCGAACCCTGCAAGCGAGAAACCCTGTCACACTCTAAACCGTACCCCAAAACCCGAAACCTATCACACTCTAACCCGTGCCCTAAGCCTCCAGAGCGTAATTCCCAAACTACACTCTGCATAGCCTAACACTCAAACGCGTTGACGGGTTTACCCAGGTTCAAAATGGCCGTGAAAGATGTCGGCTTCGCTGGGAATGCCCGTGAGCTGTGGCATCAGCTGGATGAGAATGGCAACGGAGTGGTGGGGGTCTCGGCTCGTTGAGGGTTTAAGTAAACTAAAGGAGGAGTTTTCTGGCCACTTCATACCGAGCCTGTTTCACTGCTTCGTGAACCGCCGGAGGGCTGAGAGGCCTGCAAAAATGGAAATAGATCTCCGTAGTAATGCCCCAAAACCCAACAGTATCCCAAAGCTCGATGGGGCCTTGCCGAGGTGAGCCTTTGGGAGCTGGACCTCGACACAGCCGAACCTCTGCGCTTTACCCGTTACACCTTCTTTGTCGGGATTTTGCGTCCGTTTTGGGGTGCTACTGGTAGGGGCTTTCGGGTCTGTGGGGTGTGTCTGATTGCCCTTGTCACGAGGGGGTGATTGGGTTTCAGAGTTCGGGAACGTTTGGACTTTTGCCAAGTACTGCCTGGCAATTTTTGAAATTGAATTGTTCCCTCAAGGGTTCTTTTCCGGGGTGGTGCAAGCTTAGGATAGTCCCACACACAGTGTTAAACCATACAGGAGCAAGAGCACAAGCGCAGACGAAGCCCGAACTGGCACGACAGCTATTGGCAGCACCAGAACCAGAACCGAGACACATGTCCCAAATCTTGGCACCTATGAAATCTCAGCACCCAGCTATCCCAAACGAAAACGTCTGTTTGTATGCATGTTAAAAGAGGGGAAATCCCCAATAGTTTCGGTATGCTCGGTGTGGCATCGTGGGAAAACCCGAATCAGGAACTGCTCCACGACTTCCACGAATGTGGCTTGGTTCCGAGCAGATCTTGGAGTTGAGGGTCTGCCTTAGTGTTTCGGGTCGTGCACTCGCCCTATAAGCAGGACCCTGACATACCTACTTGTAGCGGCATAAACTCTTCCTAGGGTTTCGGGTTTAGGATTTTCAAGGTCCAGGGTTTGGAGACAGACAGTGTTTACAGCCAGATAGGTAGTTTGGGTTTCCTAGTCTTCGAGCAAGCAGCCTCCACTTTGTTTTGAGATGCCCCTCGTCTGCTCAAAAAGGCTGACCTTTTGTTGAATTGGGGAGTTGGGTGTGTTAGGAATGGGTTTTGTCGGAGTAGAAGGTTTACTCGTAGTTGTCCGGTACGCTTGCTGTAGGCTTCGGCACTTGTTGAAGCAGGGTTGTTTATTAAAAATGAAACTAAATTAATGTGTTTTGCCCAGTGTCGTCACCTACCGCAGTGGACCCAGAAGTCCGTACAGCCAGGCAGCCCCAAAGCACCGGACTGCAGTGCTTCTGCCTCTTGCTGGAAAGCTACAGAGACGGTTCCCCTACCGGTCCAACTCCGAAGTTAGGGATACCTCGGTACTGGTACCAGGAGTGGCAGGTCTTGGAACCTATGAAACAGGGTAAATATATTATTTCTGTGAGTTTTCTGAGAGAAACAGTGAGAGAGGTTTGTGTGAGTTTGGTTAGAGCGAGTTCGGTGTTGTAAATTTCTTGTGAGCGGTAGGTGTGAGTTTTCTGTGAGCTTTGGTGTGAGAGGATCTGAACGGAATTTGTAGAGCTGTGAGTTTCTTGTGAGCGGGGTGTGAGAGCGGAGTGTGAGCGGGGTGCGAGCGGGGTGTGAGAGCGGCCCCCAACTCCCGGCCCGCTCACACCCCGCTCACACCCTGCTCTCACACCCCGCTCACACGCCGGAAACCACGATTTCCTTGCATTTTACACTGGAATCGTGCCCTGCCCTGTGTGAGCGGGGGTGTGAGCGGGGTGTGAGAGCGGAGTGTGAGCGGGGTGTGAGCGGGGTGTGAGAGTGGCCCCCCGCTCCCGGCCCGCTCACACCCCGCTCACACCCCGCTCACACCCTGCTCTCACACCCCGCTCACACGCCGGAAACCACGATCTCCCTGCATTTTACACTGGAATCGTGCCCTGCCCTGTGTGAGCGGGGTGTGTGAGCGGGGTGTGAGAGCGGAGAGTGTGAGAGGGGGGGAGAGTGAGACGGAGTGTGAGCGGGGGGCGAGCGGGGTGTGAGAGCGGCCCACAACTCCGGCCCGCTCACACCCCGCTCACACCCTGATCTCACACCGCTCACACGCGGAAACCACCGATTTCCATGTATTTACACTGAATCGTGCCAGCCCTGTGTGAGGAGGGGGTGGGAGGGGGTGTGAGAGCGGAGTGTGAGCGGGGTGTGAGAGCGGAGTGTGAGCGGGGTGCGAGCGGGGTGTGAGAGCGGCCCCCAACTCCCGGCCCGCTCACACCCCGCTCACACCCTGCTCTCACACCCCGCTCACACGCCGGAAACCACGATTTCCTTGCATTTTACACTGGAATCGTGCCCTGCCCTGTGTGAGCGGGGGTGTGAGCGGGGTGTGAGAGCGGAGTGTGAGCGGGGTGTGAGCGGGGTGTGAGAGTGGCCCCCCGCTCCCGGCCCGCTCACACCCCGCTCACACCCCGCTCACACCCTGCTCTCACACCCCGCTCACACGCCGGAAACCACGATCTCCCTGCATTTTACACTGGAATCGTGCCCTGCCCTGTGTGAGCGGGGTGTGTGAGCGGGGTGTGAGAGTGGCCCCCCGCTCCCGGGCCCGCTCACACCCCGCTCACACCCTGCTCTCACACCCCGCTCACACGCCGGAAAGCACGATTTCCTTGTATTTTACACTGGAATCGTGCCCTGCCATGTGTGAGCGGGGGTGTGAGCGGGGTGAGAGCGGGGTGTGAGCGGGGTGTGAGAGCGGAGTGTGAGCGGGGTGTGAGAGCGGCCCCGCTCCCGGCCCGCTCACACCCCGCTCACACCCTGCTCTCACACCCCGCTCACACGCCGGAAACCACGATTTCCTTGTATTTTACACTGGAATCGTGCCCTGCCCTGTGTGAGCGGGGGTGTGAGCGGGGTGTGAGAGCGGAGTGTGAGCGGGGTGTGAGAGCGGAGTGTGAGCGGGGTGCGAGCGGGGTGTGAGAGCGGCCCCCCGCTCCCGGCCCGCTCACACCCCGCTCACACCCTGCTCTCACACCCCGCTCACACGCCGGAAACCACGATTTCCTGTATTTTACACTGGAATCGTGCCCTGCCCTGTGTGAGCGGGGGTGTGAGCGGGGTGTGAGAGCGGAGTGTGAGCGGGGTGTGAGAGCGGAGTGTGAGCGGGGTGCGAGCGGGGTGTGAGAGCGGCCCCCCCTCCCGGCCCGCTCACACCCCGCTCACACCCTGCTCTCACACCCCGCTCACACGCCGGAAACCACGATTTCCTTGTATTTTACACTGGAATCGTGCCCTGCCCTGTGTGAGCGGGGGTGTGAGCGGGGTGTGAGAGCGGGGTGTGATCGGGGTGTGAGAGCGGAGTGTGCGGGGTGTGAGAGCGGCCCCCGCTCCCGGCCCGCTCACACCCCGCTCACACCCTGCTCTCACACCCCGCTCACACGCCGGAAACCACGATTTCCTTGTATTTTACACTGGAATCGTGCCCTGCCCTGTGTGAGCGGGGGTGTGAGCGGGGTGTGAGAGCGGAGTGTGAGCGGGGTGTGAGAGCGGAGTGTGAGCGGGGTGCGAGCGGGGTGTGAGAGCGGCCCCCCGCTCCCGGCCCGCTCACACCCCGCTCACACCCTGCTCTCACACCCCGCTCACACGCCGGAAACCACGATTTCCTTGTATTTTACACTGGAATCGTGCCCTGCCCTGTGTGAGCGGGGGTGTGAGCGGGGTGTGAGAGCGGAGTGTGAGCGGGGTGTGAGAGCGGAGTGTGAGCGGGGTGCGAGCGGGGTGTGAGCGGCCCCCCGCTCCCGGCCCGCTCACACCCCGCACACACCCTGCTCTCACACCCCGCTCACACGCCGGAAACCACGATTTCTCTGTATTTTACACTAGAATCGTGCCCTGCCCTGTGTGAGCGGGGGTGTGAGCGGGGTGTGAGAGCGGGGATGAGCGGGGTGAGCGGGGTGTGAGAGGACCTCTCCCTACTCACAGGTGCCGCTCTCAGAATTCTTACAGGTCTGCTCACAGAATTCTCACAGACCAGTCCCCTGCTCACAGGTACCGCTCTCAGAATTCTTACAGGTCTGTCCGCTGCTCACAGGTACCGCTCACAGAATCGCCCACAGAAAACTCACACAGGAATCACAGAAAAATAAATTCAAGGAATCCCAGAGCTTGCACGGCACTGCAACTCCTGGTACCAGTTAGGAAGGACGGATATTATTCCGCTGGTCAACAGGGATTCTTAATTTTTTGGAGAACATCCCCGTGTAACGCAGAGGCCGAAATTCTAAGACCACGGTTTTGGTGGCGGTAGTGTGGCGGTCATGCATGGGGTAAATTTTGAGGATCATGAAGTCTTCAGGACGTACATTCCAGATCATTTTGGTGGAGCCTTGGGAAGCACCCTTTACCCCAAACGCTTCACTCAAAAGCCCGCATGCTCGCAGGTGCTGAAGCCAGCTACGGATCGTGGGAGGCGCTGCTTGGCGCTGCGGGTTGCAGTCTCGTCCTTGGGTTTCTGGCTTTGTCGGGCGAGAGCCGTGAGTTGAAGGGCCGGGTCATTTGGCTACAGGGCCTACGGTCAGAGTAGTGGTTGAGGCTTGTGAAGGAATCCTCCAAGAACTTTCGGGTTGTGCACCGGCTTCCGTCGATTTCCAGCTGCGTACCTTCGCAATCTCATGCCCGACCCCTAAGCACAAACCCTGAACGGCAAGCTGTGCTGCACTGACCTTATCCTATATCCTCAACTCATACCCCAATGCCCTGCAACCTGTCACAAACATGAAAAGAAAAGACATTCATTCATTCTTTCATTCAGATCAAGTTCTACATACACCTAGCGGTAGAATCCTTATCAAACCCCATAGGAACCATGTGGTTCCCAAGAAGCCCCAGCACCAGCAACCTGGGAAGGCCACGTGGCACGAAGTCATGGACCTTAGAGGCGACGACCGCGTGAAGATGGCTGACTTCCGCTTCGGTTGCCAGGCCCGGGTGGGGTTGAGGGAGTTTAGGGCCCTTTGTGGGGTTGAGAGGGTTTAGGGCCCCTGTGGGGTTGAGAGGGTTTAGCGCTTAGAGTAGAAGCCCGAAAGTTGGAAACCCCATAGCTTCAATCCTTGAGAGTCATGCATAGGGAAACCCAGCACTATTTGGCCTTCATCCGGTTTCCAACTTTAAGGGATTTACTGTAGAGCTTGAAGAGTTTGGGTTTTGGGCTTGTGATGGTTTTGACGGTGTTTGCAGAGTTGTCGTCTGGCGAATGGGCTGAGGGTTTCTCTTTGATCCAGGAGTTATTCCTCATGTTGATAAATTTCACACCCGAGGGATGAATGGCAATGCTATTTGTATTTTGGGTCCAATGGGTCTATTGTATAGGTATATAGTTCATATAATCTGAAGGTTCAACGCTTCAGGGCCAGGATGTGTGTTGCATGGCTGGAGTTTAGGAGTAAGAACGGTAATTAATGTGTGTGAGACCAGGTCAATCAGTGGTACCCTTCTTGCGCGTTCATCTTGGGTTTCCTTCTTTCACATGGCAAGCAGGAGAAAAGGTTTTGTGAATAGTCAACGGGACTGAACAAAACCTGCGTGCCGTAATGACGTAATGCATCCCAACACCCAATTCCGCTTAAGCTATTCCGCTTATTATTGAGGCCCCTATAATATCAAGTGCCTCCAAGATTGAGAGGGTCTGCACTTGGCTAGGGGGCATAGCTCATGGCATTGTGAATGCCAGCCTAGGAAAGGATCCAACCCTCTAGATCCCACAGGCCCCAAAACCTGGCAGGCAATGGGTTACAAAGGCGACATCAATCTGATGTTCGACCTGCTCGATGCGTCTTGGCCAAAGGGCCAAGTCCCTGGCACAATGCCGTAAGTTGCAAAGTTCCTCGCGCATCCCCAAACCACAGAATGCAGGAGCAACATTGATCCACGGCCCGGAGCCGCACGACACACTCGCGGCTGAATGCTGCGACACAGCCGTGAAAGCAAGCCGTAGAATACGCCATGAAAGCGAAAGCATTCGATCTCGTACAGAATACCCCATACTTGTACCCCAAGCGCCACCTACCCAACCCCAAAACCAGAAGGATGTTCTCTTCCACCCTTCTGCTTGAGTACATTAGCCCGAAAACCTCAGTCTCCAATCCTTCAACCGAAAACCCCAAAAGACCTTAACACCCCAAACCCTAAATGAGGATCGTAAAACCATTCTCACTAGACAGTTTCACTCATCAGACCCAGAAGCACATGCCTCGCCTGGAGTGTCCGAGTGTGAGCGCCGAAATAAGGATCGTCAGCTTGTAGTCTGAGCAGTCAAGGCACTTCTGAACCGAGAGACCTCGTCTGGCGGAGTCCGAGTTGCGAGAGCGTAGCCCTCCAATCCTGAAAATGGAAACCTGAAGCTTTGGGGCCCCGGAATATCCGATTCCCGTTCCCGGAAGCCCAGGTGGACCGGACGAAGTTCTTAACATGGAACGAGACTGCCTGGATCTCCGGCGCGGAGGCATGTTGTCGTTGGGATGTCATGTCATATTACATGTTAATGCTTTTTCGTGTCGGTAGTGTAGCATAATGTAACATATGGTATCGGACCCCTGCTGCCTAGTAATTGTATTGCCTGCACGCAGGCATTTTTGTCTTGTTCTTTGTCTCTGTCTCTCTATCTCTCCCCATCCCTCGCCCCCTGCCTCAAAAGGGCATCCAGATAAGTGCCAACTTCGGCCCTTTCTCTTCTCTGCTGCTGTGTCAATCGTTACGTCCTGGCCCCCTCCGAGATACCGACAGTCCCGCCGACACGCATCGATGTTGGCATGAAGACGATCTCGGGGACTCCCGGGCTGCAAGCACCGGACTTGGGACTTATCGTGCTTGGAAGGTTCTGCTGTTACAGATCCGTAGACGGTTCATGTGCCGCAGGATTTGCACGTCTGACCGGGTTTTGTAGGGTTCCCATTCCTCCTTAACTTCCGGAGAAGTTATCTTTCGGCGATGGGGTGTAGAGTTCGATTTCAGCCTGCTTCGGCAGACTTTTCTACTTCGTTTATCTCAGCAACCCTATAAGCCCCTGTTGATGTGTTTCATCCCAGGAATTTCACCAAGCTCACA
Source organism: Symbiodinium sp. CCMP2592 (assembly GCA_905221615.1). Classification (NCBI taxonomy): domain Eukaryota; class Dinophyceae; order Suessiales; family Symbiodiniaceae; genus Symbiodinium; species Symbiodinium sp. CCMP2592. The sequence continues at coordinate 346,745 of CAJNDT010004613.1, forward strand.
AAGCAGCAGCAGAGGCCAGCTGGTTGGCCTGGAGTCGTTTTCGGCGGGGAGTGTTTGCGCTCAAGGTTGTGTGCACATCTTTGTTGATTTCGTCTTACACGAGAGAAGGTAACCAGTCGCGAGGCGAGCAGATGCTGTTTCGCGCGACTTCCGTGTGCGCACGAAGCGCTTCGAGGGCCGTGCACGTGGAGAGCTTCCTGCGCCTGGTCCGAAGGGATGGTTCAGGCGTCTGTGGTTTAATGACCATCTATATTAGGCCCTATGCCCTGTGAGTTCGGACATCGTGGGCCTCAGCTCCGCAGGAGGCACCCGGCACAAAGTCATGATGTTGAAAAAACTTCCCCCCAAACTTTCGAGGATCGGCATTGTGCCGTAGCTTTTAGGAATGGGGGTGGTTCTGGTGGTCGTAGTTTACAGCCATCGCAGACATGCCTGTCGAGCTTTGCAAAGCAGCCGAAAATACAATCTGCAAAACAAGCTGGAGGCCCCACAAATCCATTTGCGCCAACCAACTCTGCGCATTCCGACTTCCCGCCATCCCAAAGCTTCGACAACTCTTTAGTGCCTCGAATCCTGAACTTGATCCTGTTTTAATTCCTACAGTCCTACCGGCTTGCATAGAAAAGCTGGGTAATTCCTCAACTCCGGGACTGCAACCTACTGGGTCCTCCCAGGACAGCAGCCCCACTGCCGGCACCAGCATCTTCGCCCCGGGCTTGAAGCAGCCTGGTCCCGATGGTAAACTGGGGGCAAAAGCCTAAAGGGAACTCCAGAAAGTTGGAATATGGAAGAATGGCAGGACCCCCTATAATTTACCACAAAGGGGTTAGGATAATCATATTCCAACTTTCTGGCTTCTACTGTAGGGTTCGAGGATCCGGGGTTTGCAGCGAGGATTGGTCATGCTTCTTAAGTGTTTCATGACCCTGGTCAAAGCCATTCCGGCCGTAGAACTGCACTTTCTTTACTTGGGTGCTGTGTGAAACATAATGGGATGTTTCGTGTCAAGACGGCCCCAGACCAGAAAGGTTTCTTTGGCAAGCAGGGTGGACGAAAATGTGGTTATCCACCGTGTTGGCCACAGAACCCACATCCCCAACTCAGAACATTTTCTGGCTGGCTTCTGCGGGATCAAGCTGTGTTTATGCAGTGTCCTGACAGAAGGGAATAGAGTCAATAGAGGGGATTTCTCACCGATCTCGAAGCATCAGCCGAGTCCGTCGGCTGTCCTGCGCTACACAGAGACCTTGAGGGACGCGTTCTCAATCTTCGAGAGTGGTATGTGATATCTGGTCACCCAGGTTGATGGCACCCTGACCTTGTAGTATATCATTTGTTCAGCTGTGCTTTCAGATTCAGTTCTTGCACTCAAGCGTCCTGAACCCGGGGCCATTGAAGATCAACGTGATGAAGGGCGGCCATGTGTCAGCGCTCATCGCGGTACTGTGGGAAGCCCCCCCCCCCCCCCCCCAACACATCGGACAGATACACCGATACACCCAATGGTCAGGGAATCGGACAGAGACCCACCCCAATGCCCCCCCCCCCAGCCCCCGGTCCCAAGCTCCATCCTCTAGACGAAGCTGCGAATTCAATGGGTTTTACGCTCATTGCCTGGCTGTTTTCTGAGAGTGCAAGGCTCGTGAAGAAAGTACTCACCTTACAAGTTCTTACTATACCAAGGGCAACACTGTTTGGCATCCTGCGCAAGTTCAGTGCCGAAACCTCGTTTGTGCGGCTGCAATCGCGGCAGCCCGTCATCATACCTAGTCAGAGCCTATTCAGAGTCATCAGCGCGGCAGGTTCAACGAGCACCTTCCTAAAGCTCGGTCTACGCCATCCCGGCATGGTTCGGGTCGGAGTCGAGAATAAGCAGGGTGAGGCAGAGGCGAAACGCAACGAGGGAGGTGACTTTCGGCAGCGGAAGACTGAGGGTTGAACTCGTTGAAAGCACTGGTGATCGTGGCTTGGTTTTGCACCTGGAGATTCCAGCTGACGGTGTTGTGGATACAATCTGGCTAGCGCGCAGTCAGACTCGGAAACACCGAAACCATCAGGGTTGCACTGTTTACCAGCGCGGAAACTATTGCAGGGTGCATCAGTGCAACCACGCGTCCTGTGGTGAGCACTGTCCAGCGATGGAAGATGGTAGTAGCAGCGCAAAACAGCTAGTGCAGAGCAACCACCAGCATGAGATGGTGGCACCTGCAAACACAAGGACCTCTCGCAGCGTTCGCAGATGTTAGCGGGATAATTAAGTCCTATGCCTGCAATCTTAAATCATGTGCGACAGATCGACAGAACTCCACGATCTGGAAAACCCCACATCCTAAGGACTAAAACCTCAGTAAACTAAGCCCAAAACCCGACCTGAAGCCGATGTCCACCTCCTGGCAGGGGGGCCCTGCCGACTTCCGCTTCCATGGCCTCCACCGCGACTTCCTGGCGAAGTCAGCTGCTGGTCTGGTAAAGAAATTGTCCTCTGTCGCCTTGCTGGGCAATGATGCCATTTGATTCACCATATCACCATCATGGTAACAATGGTCACAGTAACAATATTATCTAGGCAGGTATATGCCATCCTTCAGAGGTCTGGCCGAAGCAAGACCTCAACGTAACCCCGCAGTCTAACTTTAAGATCCCGTGGGAATAGAACATAATACACCCCAAAACCCTTAAACTATGACTCTTGGAGTGCAAACTTGATAATTCAACGCCAAACACAATGCAACGCAACCTAATTCACGGGATTTTGCTGAACCCAAATTGAGACTGCATGTCCAGAATTGAGGCATTAATTTGTAATTGACGTTGCAACAAGCTGCAGGTTGGTGATTAATTACTGTGACAAAGCTGTAAATTGGCGAGTCAACATCAGAGCCAAGACGGCGCATGCCATGTATGCCTGAACAGACCGGGCTGAATTCACCAGGATGTATCTTAACTCCCTGCTTCGTGTACTCAGCCAGGCAGGAGGCAAAAAAGGAAAATGACTCAAGAGTTGCACCCCTAAACCTTACAGAAAGTCTGAGCCCAGGAAGACCTCAGAGCCCGATCTTCCAGACTGGTATCTGATCTCCGAGGGTCGCCGCTGAGCCGGAAGTCAGGTTGTCATTTTTTTCGGTGGTAGGGGGATGTAGGGGGAGGTTCGATTTTTTTCTTTTTTGTAGGCGGGTAGGTTTGGGTGTAGTTGCTTGTTGAGCTTCAGGATTTAGGGATGTTGGGTTTACAGGGGCTCAAAGGCCTTGCCGTGCGTTTTTTGGGATGATCGGCTCAAGGTTCATGGTTAATTAAGGGTGTAGGGTTGAAGCATGAAGCCTTTGGGCTGACGGCTTTTTGTGAACTGCGAGTTGGGGATCTGGGATTTGTGGTTTCAAGTTTCGGGCTGCTGGTCTTACTGGATTTCGGTCCGATGAGCTTTGGCTTTTTACTTCCTGCAGGGTCCGTTTTCGAGAAGTTAGTACTGGGCTATTCTGCAGTCATGGAAATACTTGGAGATGTGGTGACAACACTAGTTTCGTTTCCAATCGCGGTAGATGTCGGTGGTCCTCTTGGTCCAAGGCTTGTACTTATTCCTCACGGTACCAGTTTAACGAACGCCAGAAGGTTGAAAGTGCCTTACATCAACACTCCAAAGAGCCCAAAGCTGGATGTGTTGTTGCAGCTGTTGACCCTGAGCGGGTATGATTCGTGTGATGAGGCGAACGGGAAGTTGCTGTTGAGGTGAACCCATGCAGCTTTGGAATCAGCCACATCCGGCCACAATTTTGCTAAGACTAGGGCTTAGCAGAGAGCCACCTGGAATGCCTGAGCTATCCCCACCTAGTCTCTGAAAGAACACGAGGACCAAATCTTCAAGACCCGAAATCCCGCACTTACTTCCGTTAGTGAAGTTTAACTTCTGAGCCCCCAAAGCCCCAAATCCTCACCCGACAGACCTCAAACCCCAAACCCCCGAACACCAAACCCTACTACAGGGGTCGAAAAAAGTTGGTAAACATCACGAGCCCCAAACCCCCCAAGCCAAACTAACTCGAGGCTTGCAGTCGCCGCCGCCGAAGCCGAAGGCCGTGTTTTGACATAGGTTTTTTAAAAAGCCTATGCACTACGGTTTTTTTAAAAAACTATCCCCCAGCATAGCCCCACGTGTGTGTAGAGGAGAAGCAGTATCCAAACTTTGTCCGGGCATGGGTATGCAGAAGTTTAGTCCTGATTTTGAAGACCCCTACTGTAATGCTCTAGGTAGGGATGCTTCTGTTGGGCCTTTTGGGTTGCTTTTTCGGCTCCTGGGTTTGAGAAGGACAGTAACGGGCATGTTGGGCGATTGGGATCGTTGAGTGGGATCTTTGTTGACTTGGAGTTCAATCAAGGCTGACTTACACAAGACCTTGATACCCTACAAATCCAAGACTCTAGCACCAAGAGCAGCACCGGGCATGTCCGAGAGTGAGCACCATTCTGGGCTAAAGGGTTGTGGTAGTCCGGGGATGGTGTGATCTGGGGCTTCATCGGGGGCCATGGGCTATGGGCTCGATTTATGTGCTTGGTGCTTGCGCCTTTGCACGTATGTAGACCATCTATATAGACTCTAGACCCTAATTTCGCAGGATCCATACAGCCTTGGCGCCCCAATATCTTCTTGCCACGCAAACCGGTTGTTGCTAAATTCAAGATCGTCGGGGAAGCTCTGATTCAGCAACAGACCTCAAGGATAAATGAGACCGTGATATGACCCTACATCGGTGGTGTAGGCTCCTTCTTGTAAGGCAACAACGGGGCCCTTGCTTGTCTTCAGACTGTGTCAACTTCGGTAACCTGTGTCTCTGCAGGATTACACTCTGGAACCTGTATTCAGCGGTGTAATTCGGAAAGCCCAATATCTCTGAACAGCGGAATGTGCCTAGATCAGGCTTCTTACAATGATTTTGCGCAGCAGCCTCCCCGAAACCCGAGACTCTGGATATTCTTACATATGCAGACTAGGCAGAAGAGAAGCTGTCCCGTCACAAAAACCAAGCCAAGAGTGTTATTGCAAGCTGTGAAGGTGGATCTATCTTTCCCGTTGGCGCCACAATGCCCCGGCAAGGGCGGCTGGCCCTGCCGACACTCGGCTATTCAGCATGTAGCCTTTAGTGGGTTGTGTGTTTCGGTCCTCGGTTGTTGAGGGTTTAAGGCGGATAACGATAGAACGATTCCAACAGCTTGCACCTTTGAACATTTGCAGGTTTGACCCTGTCGCCTGGATGAGTCGCAGTGATTAGGAATACATCTTGTCTTGACGCCCCAAGTCCATCAGCTGCTGAGATCTCGCAGCTGTGTCGAGTTCTATGATGGTGTCCAGTTTGGCGGTTGCAGACCTGTGGCCTGCCGTTTCCAATCCGTACTTGCAGAAAGCTTGTTGGACTTAGTAGTGACTTAATTACAGGGGCCTGAACAACAGACAAGATTCAGTAGTCCTGTATGGGGGGCTCCTTAATGAGCCTTAATGCATTTATATACTTGAACCTTCCCGCACCCATATTCAGGTCAACCATTTAGGCGAAGTTTGTATCTTTCTTTCGTGGTTCCGAACGACACCATGGCTCAAGCGATAAATCGACATTCTACTCGGTGTATGGTCCGGAGGCCTTCAGCGTTTCCATGCGCCTGCCATCGCAACATAGGGGGGCTTATGGTTATATACATAACCTAAACCCAGCTGAGAGCATTTCAGAAGTCGCAAGCGCATCGCCCAGGAAAGCTGCGTCTTGTCGACACCTTCTGGGGTGGAAGCAGCGGGCCTGGTACGAACATCCAGAACCCCTCCCCCTGAGCCAAGCTAGACCCTTGCCTTTATGTCTGCAGCTCAGTCCCACAAACTGAGACCCTGGCACTATTGTGTGGGTGTTCGCCACTGTCAAGGATGAGCATCGATGTGGTAAATCGAGTTGGTGCTGGAAAAAGAAGATTGATTTCGTCTTAGGGTCAGGATCACCGCTGCCTTCGGAACCAGAAGTTTCGGCAGTGGTTTCACAGGCAGGTGCCGGGTTTCGGGCCAGACAAAGAGCGGGTGGTCGGCTGACCTTGTGGAAATACCTGTACCTATGTATGGGCCCCAGACGTTTTCCAGGCCCAGAGTCCAAATCTGTTTGTTCGACGTATTGGTGTGTATGGGCGCCCAGGCAAGGACATCGGCAAGCTTCTTACACCTCTGAGCCAGGGGGCAGTTCTGCCAGACGATTTGGAACGATGGCAGAAGATGAGTCTCCCAGACTAAGGGAAAGAAGCATCTTTTCCTATCGGGCTTATAGGGTATATTACCGAGTATGTTGAAGTGTGCTGTTGGCACACGAGCATCGACACGATCTGCCGGCACCACGGCTCGAAATCTTTAGTGAGATAATATCTACTAATGTGCGGTCCGCCTTCCCTTCGTCCCAATCGGCAACTGCGAATTTTCAGAAGCAGGTTTGCAGCTTCTTTGCGCAGCAGCCGGGTTTATGCCTGAACGCGTTCCAGGAGGGAGCCACCGAAGCAAGTTTTTGGGTCGATGGTGCAACGAAGCAGACGGGCACGAATCAGCGCAACCGAAACAACTGTTGTCTAAGTCCGCCTGTAAGTAGTCCCAGCCGACGCTGCGAGAGCCAGAGCACAAATTTAATGGGATAGCAATGGGAAGGTTAGTAGCACGAACATGGAACTTATAGCACAGAAGAAAGCAACGACAACAGTCGCACAAAGAACGCAACTTAGCCGCTACTCTTCCAGTGATCGAAACTTTGAGTGACAAAAATGCCCGGGTCTCTCAAAACTCTAGATATGCCTTTCAACGGGGCTCCCTCGGGATCGCAGCCGGAGGGATGCCACATGGCCCACCCCTCCTTTTGTTTTTTGGTCTTACCTTGTGCATGAATACCCAGGTAGTATCCGTGTTTCTCCAAAATATGACGGCTTGTCAGCATGTTGTGACATAAGGGGTTGCCTGAATTAAAACTTAGGGCAATGAGGGGTCTTGTTACATTACGGGGGCCCGATTACGTAATTATCCACTGGTAGCCTCTAGACCACGACTCAGCCCTAAGCCCTCGATGCCCAAGTTCTCACCCAAGCCCTAGAAACCCGAACACACCTGAACCCAAGGTTGTTTGACCTAATCCTGCCATGCAAAACCTTCACATCGTCTTCAAGCCCCACGACTGCAACCCTCACCCCTGGCCCAAGCTCGAACGCGGCACTATATCATATCATACCATACTAAAACCCCCCTCCCCTTTATCCCCTGTTATCCCAAAGCAGGGGCGACCCTGCCTTGGCAGTGGGACTCGAGGTGTCCGGGTTTGGGCTTCTAGAAAGGTTCCATCAATAAGGTCCTATCGGGCTCTGCAAGGGTTTCGTAAAGGAATTTAAGGAGTTTAGGTTCGGGGTCCAGACTCCTGAGTGTCAAGACTTGGGAACAGAGGGAAAGCCACGCCCACATGCCCTAGGAGGAACCAACGGATTCAGGGCCTCAGGGTGAAGGGGAAGAGAAATGGTCTATGCGTGAAAGATTTTTGCGGCTTACTTCCTCGAGTCCTCTATGCTCTGATTTTTGTACACCGAGCCGGCCGAATGGCACCAACTCGGCTTCATGACCGGCGGGTGTTTCCCGAAGGTGCCGTGGCCTCCTGTGGCTGTACTCATCTACTTCTGAGTTATGCTGGATCACATTAGGGTTGGAATTCGGCTTCCTGCAAGCAGCCCCTGCCGGGTGCCAGGAAATGGGTTCCAACAGTATATACTACACATAAACAAATATACAAAAATATATATATAACATAATATCATATGCCGCCGTTTCAATGCTTACTGGACTTGAGCTTTACCGAGACAGCCGCCGGTGAACTGTAGATCTGTTACTCGGATTGAAATCCGACATCTTTGGCCGTGCAGCTGTCGACACAAGGCCACCGGAATGCAAATACTACTGCCCAACTTGTCAGAGCTGTTTCGCAGACTGTATTTAGACATCAATTACTAGCCCTTTTGGTTTGATTAGACTGATGGCACTTTTGGTGTTGCTGTCACTGTTGCCGTTGGGGTGACCATTACTTGACGCCGCTTGCTTTGCTGCAAGCTATGGTGCTTTAGTCCTATGCAGCAACCGTACTTTTTCGCCGTTGTGGGATTTGGAGATGAGGTTGCAAAGTCAACTGCCCCAAGCGACAGTGACAGCGACAACAAGCACGTCAACAACCACAACCACAACGTCAACGGCAGCCACAACAGCAACAGCAACACCACCACCATCATCACCACCGACACCGAAAACAACAACAACAACAACAACAACAACAACAACAACAACAACAACAACAACAACAACAACAACAGCAACAGCAACAGCAACAGCCACAACGACAACAACAACAACAGCAACAGCAACAGCAACAGCAACAGCAACAGCAACAGCAGCAACAGCAACAACAACAACAACAGCAACAACCACAACAACAACAACGAAAGTAAAGCCAACAACAAAAACAACAACCACGACAACAGCAACAACAACCACAACAACAGCAGCATCAGCAACGAGAGCAACCGCAGCAACACCAACAGCAACGTAACAACATCATCAACAACAGCAGCAATAAGAAGAACACTCTAATAATGCCAAGAACAAGAGCAAGAGCAAAAACGAGAGCACCAGCAACAGCAACAGTTGTGTGTTGCGATGGTTTGGTAACGTGTATGGTCCAAGAATGCTGAGGAGCCATCAGCGCACGAGTTGAAACTCGTCTTCACAGAACACATGCCTTTGCACGACCAGAGCTCGTGGCAAGTTCGCCCTTCAGACAAGGGCTGATTGGAGCAAGCAGGCAGAAAGTAGCTTTCGGAAAAAGTCACGATTGCTTGAAAGAGCCTATAGGAGCCTACTGACTACTGTAGAACCCATCAGCTCGTACTGCAGCTGTGCTCACGTGAGCACCCATCCGTGAGCTGAAGCTTCTGGAGCTTGCCCGGTTGATTTCCTCAGACTTTACGGTAGTGTTTGAAGGTTGATAGAAGAGCCATCTTCGCGAGTCCTTTGAGCCCTGAATCCTCGAAGAGGCTGTTACATGTGCTACACCATTCCTTGTTTGCTGAAGCTGCAGCATGGCGCCAAAGCCGTTTCCAAGATTCTGCGCGGTTCCGATTCCACCAGTTGTTCAACTCTCAGGTCTTGCTTCGTGTATGCATACATGACGGAGATGTGGTACTACTCGCCAGTGGATGCATGGAGCTTGGACTACTGCTGACATCGTTGGGAAACCAGATTTCCAGAAGATTTCCACGCGTCCGGCAGCATTTCTGGGTTCCTGTCTTTTGGGGATTGCGGGGACTGCCCTGAGACTGTGGGTATTTCAAGCCAGGGTTATGTTACTACGTGTAGGACTTGGCAGTTGATTGTTTGTGCAGCTGACGGCTGTTATCCTGAACACCTTACTCGATGCCGCTCGGCGTCGGATGCAGCAAATCTCACTCGCGACGTACAGCAGAAAATGCAAGCGAGGGTCTAGCTACTCGAACTGAGCCCTCTGGGCTTCCCGACTTCAACTTGCACCATTCTAAGCACCCAGAAGGTCTTGAATCACCGAAGACACCCCGTATAGCGGAGGACGCGTGGAAAGTGCATAAACCCGAGAAACTTCCTAAACACTTAACTTAAAGCCCTAGCAACAGATGTTTGCTCCTCAACCAGACCCCGCAAGCGGGCATAGACTCCACAGCAAAGCGATAAGGGAAACAAAGGCCCTAGTTCCTCGAGTAGGCCAGGACAAGATGCATCCTGGCTTACGTCACACACTGAGAAATCCGAAGCGGCATCAAGCTAGTGATGTTCCACCGCTCCAAAGAGAGCGTTCACAACCCCTTGCACCTTCGACTTGGAACCCGATCCCGAATTGGATCGAACTGAAGCTAGAGTCCGTAATTCTGGAGTTCTGACGGCCTGCCTTCTCAGGACAAGGAGTTCGAAGGGCCCCGACCCCGGCGAGTGTGAGAGTGGTTTGCTGAATAAGGAGTTTCCAGCCCTTCTCAGAGCTTTTGAGATCGTGGGGTGTCCCGGTTCGGGTCGGGGCTTGTGGATGTAGAGCGCGCGAGGTCCCACACGGCCCTGATTCGTCTTCCGTTTCCAGTTTGTGCATGTGTGTCTGTCTGCTTACATCTGTATGCACACGCATAGCGGTGGCAGCTGAAATTGCGATTCTCAAGTTCAAAACATGCCAGGGTTTTTGGCATGTATGTTGTGTAGCGAACTTCGATAGCAGGCATGGAACAAAGCCTTGATCCGTCAATCATGAGAGAGTCGTCCCCGCGAGACCTTGAGGCATGAGGGTCCTGAATCTTCGGCTAAGGATGTGTTATGCAGGATGTGGTGGAGGGTGTGAACGCCCCCACACGTTGAAAGCATGTATCCGGGCCTCCTGGCTTCCTGTGCTCTTGTCGGAAACCGTACACCCTCCAACCCCATCCCGCATGCACAAGCTTCAATCAACATGTCCAGAAACACATCGCGCTCACGAGCTTAGCAATGCAAGACACGTCGCATCTCGCCCGCGGGCATGTCGTGTTCTACCCTTAAATGATGGCCGAATCGCTCCGACAAAAACCTTGAACGCGAGCCCCCAAACCTGAAGGCTCTAACCTGGCCCGAAACACACCAGGAACCGCCGCGAAGCCTCCACATAATATCAACTCTCAGGTCCGGTCTTCTTTGCGATGCCTACTTTAACATTGCCCCCGCCTTGGTTTGAGGGGAGGTCTGATCCTTGACTTAGGGATTAAGAATTATAAGGTCTCGGGTTAACAGAGCCTTGGCACCCGTGCTTTACCCGTGCTTTGGGCAACGCACATTCATAGTAGCCGGCGTGCATGTTGCAGGTGACAGGATGGTTATAGAACGTCTTCGGGCAACAGGCAGCCAACAGTGACTAAGTTTCTTCCGCGGTGGGGCGATCATGCTACGCCGCTTGCATCTACCATCGCAGACTTTAGACGGGGTCGCAGGCGAGACTGGGCTTGAGATAGTTGTGGCTCGTAGCTTGGCTACCTGCAGATGCTATGGACAAAGCCTTGGCATCCAGAACTCTGCTGCGGGTGATCGTGTGCATAGTTTTGATGCATGCGTCTGTCAAGATTGCGTACCAAGCTCCAGCAGATCCCCATGCCTTCTTCAAACTCCCGGACGCTACCCTCCAGCCTGGCATCGCTGTCCGGCCGGATCCGCAGCCGACGGCTGATCGAGTGCCCCCACAACCAACAAGCCAGGACCGCGACTCACAATCGAAGCCTTCCGAAAACAAGGACAAAGGCAAGACGAAGAAACGGTGAGACCGGCATGTTGCTGGTTGCAGGCTTCGTGACAAGCGTCCTGACAGCTTCCACTTCCAACAGTACCTCGTCCGGAGCATTTGCAGCGCTGGTCCCCATCAGCCAGATGAACCTTTATCGGCGCATCAACACGGACTTGGACTTTCTAACAGAGCTTGTGCTGGCATATGGTGTGAAGGCAGACTTCCAAGTTCTTGCAGACAAGATCAAGGCGGATGATCTTCCGACGAGCTATTTGCAAAGGATTCTGGGTGAGTGTCAGTCAGCTGCTGCTAAAATTTGGCCTGGCCTCAATTGCAGCTTCAAGCTCACTGGTTCCTCCAGGCTTGGCACTGGAATCAAATCTGCAGCTTGCGATCCGGGGATGCAAAGTGATTTCGACTATTGCTTGGATGTGTGATGTGGGGCGTGCCATCAGGCCGGAGGAATGGAGCCGCTTTGGCGCAGAACTCAATCAGAGCGAGCTACTACATGAAGATCCGGAAGGGCTGTATGGAAGCAAAGCTATCAGGCTGAGAGATCGCAAGCACGAGCGGCGCTGGGAGATGGTGCCACGGGATGGACATTATACCTACGACAATGTCAGGCTCGGGAGGAAGTCGCGGTTGACGCTCGATAAGGAATATGGCCAGTTCTTCAGCGACACGCCATGCGCAAGACGGGCGACCAGGGTGCTAAAGCGACTGTTCCCTGACATCGCAGGGTGCGACGTTACTGACCTGGTTGTGAGACAGGGCCAGAAAGGCAGCTACAGTACAGATGCGACAGGCTGGGACCTGTTTGAAGATGTTCTGCTGCAGCTGAAAGCCTGGCCAGACCTTCCCCCGAATTCAACCCTACAAGCTTTGTTGAGAGACGTGGAAGCACGGGAAACTCACAGCGCGAGGAGTTTCAGGACAAGCCTGGAGGCGGCACGTGACCTTGTCCGTATCGTCATCGAAGTGAAGTCTTTTGGCTGCACGAAAAACTGTCGTAAAGATGAACCCTGTCGTGCAAGAACCGCCACAGGTATTTGTTTTTGTGCGAGTCCACTCTCTAACCTTTAGTTCAAAACAAAGCCAGGAGACGGGGCGCCGGTGACAGAGAGTACATACGCTCCGTATTGCACCACATCGGTGATTTCAATGAGGATTGGTGCAAGATGGATCTAGAACTTTCTGGGAACACACTGGGGAATAGAAGGCACCGCAACAGGGTTGTGCGATCAGGCGCCGTGGCCAGTGCATTCCGAGACTCAGCTTTGCGCGTGCTATCTGCAATCCAGGAAGAAACGCCGCTTGGTCAAGTTCAAGAGGAGGATTACGCCAAGTCCCACGGAAAGCTCAGGCAATTGCAGCTCATCTTGTTCCACTCGTTCTTCCATGATGACGAGGAAGTCTTCCGGCGCTGCATTCGTGTTGCCAAGTCTTCTATCCCCCACTTCAGGTTCAAGGACACGGACTCTGAGCTCAGGTTTTTCAGAACCTACGAAGGTGTGGGGAAAGGCACCATACAAAAGGCACAGAACATGGCTTCCTGCAGCATCTGGGAATTCACTTAGTAGCCTCGTTGCTCAGACTGGCTTAGACTGCTGCAATGCGCGCGGCATGCATTCCCTGACGCAAGAGCTTTGCAGCATGCTGTTTCAGACCGAGGCGATCCGGACCCCGTCGTTGCCATGCAGCTTCTTCTCATGAAGGCGATTGAAGATCGACAGCAGCAAGACTCAACTGATGTTACACTCTTCATCCGTCACGATGCTCATTCGATGGCACGTAAGATCTGGAGGCGTTTAAACCTGGGCACAACGCTTGACCCAGAAGACGGTATCCGGGAAGGCTCCAGACCTTTGGCTTTGGATGTGCTCGGGGACTATTTAACCTTGGTTTGGATGTGGGATGTGCAGTACGACGAGGACGAACAATTGAAAGCTCTGATGATAGAACTGCGGAGAGCCTACCCCCAAGAAGCCCGCCATGGGGCGCCATTCCTGGCTGTAGTCATGCATGGGAAAGCTGCTGATGCAGCAAGGGATCTCCGAGATAGCTACGAGCATGCAGATGAGCGGCATGGACATGACATGTCGGCAGATGCGCGACTGTATTCTCTAAAGGGGCAGCTGTCTGCATCCGAATGCAGAGACGCTGATGCCGTGAAAGGCTGCCGTTTCGACGGAGAGGAGCCCGTTCCCTGCACGATGCTGACCAAGTGGCGCGAGCTACTGGGACTTGTCAAGCTGCATGCCCAAGGTACCTTGACCAGCACGGAAATGCGCAAGTATGTCCACGACTTGCTCCAGTCCGGATGGGCATTGCAAAGCCTCGATGCTTGGATGTTCGACGAGCGCTGCAGGGGGTTACTCCGCAGTTTGTCGTGATGTTGCCCTGGAAGCTGTTAGTCACCAGCTTCCAAAGTCAGGACGAGATGCTGCACCGCAGAACTGCCCAAAGCTTCTGCGTGCCACTTGCCGACAGCTTCCGAAAAGGTGACCATGCTTGAAAATTTGCTTGATCAACTCCATGTAGTGCTTGATTCGACAATATTCTATGTTGCCCAAACTGACACTTCTTTTTGGAAGTACGATGACTTGTTTCGTCCCTGCGCCTTGTCGGTGGGCGTCTCCTGTCTTGTTGTGCTGGAAGCGAGTATTCCCGCGTTGGAAGGTTGATTTCTGTCTTATATAGTCTAGACGTACAGTATTTGTATCTGTCTGTTGGCCCAAGGCCCGGTACCACATTGGCTCGCTCGCGTGAGGGGCCCGGCAACAACACGGTATTTGGCTTCCGGTTCCGGGGCTCACCCATCTGCAGGTCAGCTACAGCTTGCATCAGTATTCGCGACGAGTCTCGGGATCTGAGACTTCAGATGTTCTTCAGGACTTTGGGCAGTTTTGCATTGGAGCGGCAGGGGGGATTCGCCTGCAGGGTTTTTTGCATAGTCTTCCGATGGTCGCATGGGAAGTGGACAGGCTTTGAGTGCCGATATTCAGGAAGTATCCTTCAATAGTGTCAGTCATAGTTCTCTCATGAGTAGGTGCGTTCGAACCTTGACTCGAGACATGCTTGCCGTACATGCTTATCGGAATTTCCTGGTTGTCTACACTTACTAAGCACCAAGCCCTGACCGAAGAACCCTCAACCCAACGACACCGTGAACTTTGACCCCGGAACCCCAAATCGTAGACCTTCGTCCCTGCGCTGCAGTGACTCAATGTTGGCAGGTATGGCTCGCTGCTGATCTTCATCTTCCGCCCGCTTCGCCTCGCAGGGGCCCGAGTTCTTGGGCCGATAGGACCACCGATGAGCAGGCAGTTCCCTCCATCATTTTGGATCTAGTTTTTATCGAGTTCTTGACTGAAGCGATCCCAAGCAGCCAACAAGCAGGCACAAAACGGTTTGTCCTAGGAGAGCGCAAGGTAATATTTAAAACACTTTGCAACATCCTTGCTGTGTTCTTTAGGTACACCTTGAAAACTGCGCAAACCCTGCTTCCAACAAAACCCAAATCCTTAGGTCCTTTCGTCACGGGTTTCGTTGTTGGTTGTTGCTTTGCTTCCGAGAGGAGCCCTTGCTGATCTCGTGAATCGAAACTTTTATAATTAGGGTACGATCCGAGGCTCCTGTAGTTCAGATGGGTGTAAGGTACAGATTTCAGAGGTAAGTTTCAAGCATTTACGGCCTTACTGTAGGGCCTTAAGGTGGTTAAGGCTGCATGGTGGTCAGGACTACGGGTCTAGGCTTGAGAAAGGCTTGCGATACCGGGTGTAGGGTTTCGTGCTTGCAGTCTGTTGGCTCAGGTCTTGGATGTCCTGACACGCTGCTCGGGCCGCAATTTGGGTGGCTATGGCAGATGCCAAAACTCCCGAAAGCACACTCCAGAGATCCCCGAAGTCGAAGTATGAACTGCAGCCTCCTGTGCTCCGGTATGCAAGTCTGCGTCCTTACAGAGCTCATGGCACACCAGCATGAAGGAGACCTCCTACCCCTCAAAGCCTCGAAGTGCTCCGGTATCTTGCGTCCCATCTTGCACAGAGTTGACGGCATGTTCCCAACGCCATGGAGTTCCGTTCCTGTTGAAACGATGATATTTCTGGTAGGGCTTTGCATGGGTTCACGGGTCTTTTGCAGGTCTTTTCTTTTGGAGGGGTTGGGGCTTGCGTCGTTCGAAGTCTACGCCCCGCCCAAATCCCAAAACCCCAAGCAACTTGGCCTGAAGCGTTCCATCATATCTGGGCTCGCATGATAACGGTTCTACACTTCTACATACCTATCCGCCTTTCCGGACTGGGTTTGGTTTGTAGACGCCCTGTAATTAGAAGCTTTTTCCAAGCCGAGGACCTATCCGCAAAGCGGAGGAGGACGACGTGAATTGCTGCGTCTGGGCGGTGAGCAAGGTGCAGCTCAAAGTCCGAGCTGGCAGAAGGGCTATAGGCGTTTCGGGGTTGAGGGGTTTGGGGGTTTAGGGATCGAGGGTTTAGGGTTCGAGGGTTTTGGGGGTTTGGGGTAGACTTCAAGAGGCCTGGATGCAACAAGGAGTTTAGGGTTTGGGGTGAACCTGTCGAAACCAGTAGTGGTAGGTTTGCGTCGGTCCGTAGGGCCCAAACCCTCAACCCGAAGCCCTACGTTTCGAAACCCAACACTTGAAGCTCTTTTAAGTGCTGTCTAGCAGCGAATTATACGTGTGTTCGAAGCTGCTGTCGATGGCCAGTGCTCACCGACATTTCGACGGATTGGAGGGCCTGTTTTGGTAACACGGTCAGAAAGTCTCATCAATCTCGTAAGGCCCTTTAAAAACTATTACGAATCAGCGGCCTGTGAGACCGCCTTTCGGAGGTCTGTTCCCACGGCAGCGCGTGAACGCGAGTCCTGAAAGTAAGGTTTCTAGAACCTACAATAACCTATTCTTTGCGTGGTCAAAACATGAACCCCAGTAACGAATTATAGGGAGCCTGCGAAGAAGCGGTTCCTGTATGCTGCTGTATGTGTGGTTTCAACAAGTACAACAATAGCTTCTCCCTATATACCTGTCTTTTCTTGTGCTTGACTGGTGCTGGCTATTACCAGACGCAGCAACCACAAGGGGCCTCTCCTTCTGCCCTGAAGCCGAAACCCCCAATCCCACCACCCGACAGCTTGAAATCCTAAACCTGAGAGTAATTCGAAAGCCTGAACTCCTAAACTTTATGCCCCTTGTTCGACAGGTCAGCTTCTGTCAAAAAGCCCAGGGCCTTGGAGTGGTTGGTTTCGATTTCAGGTTCCGGGGCTGCCCCAACGCAGAATCATAGTTACTCTGTGGCCAGGATGGGCGTGCTATTCAACCCTGCGCGCCTAAGGCCCTCCCAACCCTTAACCCCTACAGCCCCTTCCCGTGGTTAATTAAGGACTTTCGCTTGGAAATCTCAGCCTAAGCAAGAGCAGGGATTCCAAGCCTGAAAGAGAATTATGTCCTGCGGGCGGGGTTGGCGCTTGCAGCAGCTCTTTCTCATCCAAGATTTCCCTGCTGTTTCGCACAGCCGACTCATGACCATGTGCCATATGCTTCGCCCGGATTGTCCGACTCTGAGCGCCGAAAGACCCTAAATCTACACCCCGAATCCTTGGCCGAGGGGTGCGAAAAGATCATCGGATTCTACAAGCCAGGGACTCGTGGAGGGCGCTGGGTCGTTTGGTGCATGGCGAGAATATTTTTCTGAATATTATCGGTATGTCTTTGGGAGCGTTCATGTTGTGTTGCGGTTGTTCTTTGCCCACGCTTCAGGTCTGGACTCTTTTGGGGTTGGAGGGTTTCGAGGTGTTCAGGGTGAAGGGACTTTGAAGAGCCCGATTTGCACCCCAAAGCCAAGCTGACACGACAGCGGACCCGTCGCCGAAGCACCCCGATGTCTGAGGGAATATCTCCGACCCCTTCGAAAGAGTCGGGCCCTGAGCCTTGCATTCACAGACTTCCAGATGTTTCTACCTTGAGATTTTGCTAAAGGACCTCGCAAGCACCCGAATCGAAGCCGGAAACCCGGCAGCCTCGAAACCGAAAGCCAAACGAATTGTGGCCTGTTGTGCTGTTCAGAAAGTTGAAAGTGGCCACTGCCTCGCTCGGGAAGGCTAACCGTTTTCTGTGAAGACAAGCCTTATAACCCTCAACTGCCCCCGGACCGAATTTTGTCCAAGCTTAACAAGACATCTTCCGTAATTCGGAGAGCGGGGACCAAGCCGGGTTTCGCCAAGGTTCCATATGGGGTTCTTTTGGGGTTGTATTCGTACCATCTTGCAACATGGGGTTTTGGGGTCCTCAGGTTTCTGCTATGTAATCCCATTGTATTTGGACCAGAAAACTCAGCAACTACGATTACATGAGTGCCAGGGCTGCGGCTTCTGAGAGCGCGGCAATGCTGTATACACGATTGACAGAGTAGCCCGAAACCCGAACAACCCGCAATCACGAAACGCGTTATACGGTTCAGGTTGAGGGCTCTGGCCGCAAGCTGACATGCCCCGACCCTCATTAATTAAGCACCGATAGCGTCGCCGATGGCAGGTGCTTACATGGACATGGCCATGACCGGCCACGATTTCCAGCAGAGCTCGAGGGACGCAAAGTTGCTGTCCAAGCTTTTAAAGGTGATTGCAATGGGTTGGCGTCTGACGATGCCTTAAAGTTGGCCTCAAGCTCTTCAAGGCCTCAAGCCCAAGCCTCCCAAAATGGCCTTCTTGGGCTTGTTGCATTGATGAGACCCTACTAGGTTTGTCCCCCTTGTGGAAGCCCGCAACTGGTGTTGGTTGGTGCCGAGTAATGGCAAACTGGAGCCCACACCCATTTGCGGTTAACTGATCCCGGAGAGGGAGAGACCGAAGAGGAAAAGGAATGAGGAAAGAGAAGAGAAAGATACAGAGCCAGAGGCAAGGAAGACTGAAAAACACAAGTTAGAGAGAAAGGGAGAGTAAACTACGAAGGACTCAACCATCTAGCTGCTTCGACACCCCCCGACATAGAACATATTCCGTGCATGCGGAAGAAGGTGCAAAAGCCAGTGCATGCTCCTTGCCCAGTTACTTCCTTGACGGGCGAACCGTCAACGTGTCCGAGTTTGATGGCCGCAGTCTCAGAGGGACCTTTTGAAGGGCCTTCGAGACGACGGGCGTCGGGTTCAGGCTTTCCGGCTCTGGGTTGGCGAGTTTGGGCTTTACTGTTTCAGGCTTGGGAACCCTTAGGGATTCATTGCTTCAGGCTTGTGAGAGTTCGGACTTTGCATTGGTTTGCGGGGTTGTGTTTCTGAGCTGTCGGATGTGGAATGTATCGTGTCGGCTTGAAATCTGAAAGGAGCACTTGCAGGGCTCTCTCAGGGAAGCCTTCAGAAGCGGCTGTTTTGGGCCAGTGCATTTTGTGGTGCGTCCCCGAGCCCTCACTACCTTGCACGTGTTTCTTGCCGCCCCTGCTATGATCGTGACGGTGATGACGGTGACCTGGCCCCAACCCCAAGACCCTGAGTCCGGGAGTTTGTGGGTCTTTCAGTGCTTCAGTTTGTAGGTCCTTCAATGCTACAGTGAATCTGTAAACTGTCACACTTCAACTTACCCTAGGGCCCCCAAAACGAATATCAATATCTCTTTTTCGCCCCCCTACATAAGCGTAGCATCAGGCCCCTACGTTGCCCTCAAGCTTTTGAGGTGCTGCGTTGCTGGTTGGCACAGCCTGCAGCTTCTTTGTCTCGGCTTTGGGGGCCGCACTGGTGCGGCTGATGTGCGCTGCATGGCACCCCAGAACGGCCAACCACAAAATTGGGCTTTGGTGTTTAGGGCTATAGGGTATGCAGTATGCAGTGTAGGGTAGCCGCAAAGTGCCATGTTTGGTTTGGGGTGACGATGTTTGGGGATGTCTCTGATTCAACTTGTACCTTTCAACCAGGACGAGGAGCACGCACTGCGATACCAAAAGGTCTTATGGCTGGGATTGCTACACACAGTACCAAAATCCAAAATCGCATCTTGCGGCTTTTTCGACGGCAGGTTGGGCTCAAACGAGTCGAATTTGTATGCACTAGGCTCCTCTGAACTATGGCTGCTGGTTCAAAACGGATGTTCAGGGTCCGTATATGTTGAGTTTTCCTAAGGGCGCAAACGACTGCCTTTCATACACCCAAAATTTAGGATCCGCATCGAAGCAGGTACCTCAAGGAGAACCGACGCGGCTTGAAGATCGTCTTGCGGTTGGAGTTGGATGCTTGATTTCCACGATCAGACATCCACGAACTACGGTTGATGATATAAATCCTGCATGACCCTTAATAAGGAATATACCATAATTCCCATAGTTTAGGACCCTTAAGGTAATGCAGGATTTATATCATCAACCGTACCACATGGGTCTTAGCAACCGCCATTCTGAGCATGGCCCACAGTTCCCTCCGAAGCCCGCAGCTTAGGGACCCCAAAAAGCACCTAAGCATAAGCATTTTATAGGGATATCCCACTACCTTATTGGGGTTCTTTATAAGGGGGTTTATATGGGAAAGCCCTATCCTAATTTTTGCTTATGTGCTTTTTTGGACCCCTAACAGCTTAAACAACCATTACTTTCCAGGCCTGGCCCGACTACAGCTCGACCACCAGCCCCAACTACGTCATGGTGCGGGACTTATAGGGTTTTTGGGCTGTTTAGGGCCTATAGCTTTTGAGAGTTCGGTGGGTTCGGGGTTCATTTGTTTAGGGTGTAGGCTTTAGCTTGTAACAGTCTAAGGTTCACTGAGAAAGATGTCTTAAGGTTGTAGGGTGCCTTTAGTGTCGATGCAACGTGCTGGCTTGTTGATGCACAGAGGCGAGCCTCATATAAACGTTTTGGGTCTCTCGACTTCGTCTCTTTGAGGCATTGAGTGTTTTGTGCGGAGTTCCGCTTTATAAAGAAAGTGTGTTCGGCCGTTTGGTTTGAGAGGAGTGCCAACCATAGTGAAAGTATTGTTTTTTTGCACCTTATTTTGGGATCGAAAAAGGATTCCACTATTTAGGGTACTAGATTAGGGTCCTGCACATGTTCAAAGCCATAGCCTCTCTCCCGCTACGAGTCTTGGGCCAGTTCAATCAGGGATTTCTGCTCCCGGTAGCTGGTGCTGTGTTTGTCCATCACGTTGTCTGTTGTGACCGGTGCTTCGGCCTGGGCTTCACCTTAAAGGGAACTCCAGAAAGTTGGAATATGGTTTAAGGGTAGGATACCTTATGATTTACCATAAAGTGCTTAGGATAATCATATTCCAACTTTCTGGATTTTACTTCAGCGCAGGGGGTTTCATGGAGTGACGCCACATCCGGCCAACAGGGACCCGAAGAACCCCGTCCCCAAGCACTAAACGACGTGTGAGTGCACAGGCTTGGAGCTCGGCTTGATTGTACTGTCAAAAAAATCACCGAAAGACCCCAAACTGCAACACCTCAGACCCCAAGCCCCACATCAATAACTCTGAACTCTCTAGCTGATCCCACAATGTCTTGATCATATACAGCTTGGATTCCAGACCTTTCGTGAAAGGGGTTTCTGCAGTGGTTTGGGCTTTGGGTTCTTAATGCTTGAGTCCCAAAGTCCTAGATCCTATCGCCGGAACTCCTAAACCCTTTCCGTTCAAGGCCCCGTAGATCCTGAACCCACAGCCCTGAACCCTAAAACTCTCAGCATGACTCCTCCCATAAGTGATGTCTCACTTGGCAGACTCCGAACCATATGCCTCGCCTGCCATCTCCAATCAGTTGCCGACGTTCGTGACCTTCATAGCCTTCATGGCTTCGAGCTTGGGGGTTTCAAGTTCGGGGTTTAGGGGTTTTAGCGTAACCGGGCTGCTGGACAACGAGGCCTGCTGCACAAAGGGGTTTTAGCGTTGAGGGTTTAGGGCTTATAAGAGCTTCGGGTTTAGAGTTTGAGGCACTTCAGAGAGACCTCGTTCATCAAGAGTTTGAGGCTTAGGGGTTCGATATTGCGATGCTTGGCTCGGGGGGCTTAGGGTGCTAGGGCTAGGGTTGAGGGTCTACGTTTTTATGGTTAACGGTCTAGGTTTTCGCAGGTTTTGGGCGCAGGTTTAGAATTTTGGTTTTCGGTTTTTGGGTCAACGGCTTTGAGGTTCGAAGGCTGTAACTATATTCTTAGTGGAAAGAAGCCCTCACTTAAAGGGACCTTTTTCAATGTGACTCCCCGTAGCAGCTTCAGCAAGAGGCAAGAGGAGCATGTCATACACTGCACTCGGTGCGCGTTGTGTAATCTGGGTCCCCGTGCGCCCTCAACCCTAGAGGGCCCTTGTAAACAAGCCAACTACACCCAGTCTAAACTTTAAACCCATTGAGCAGCAAGGCCAAAAAAAATCAAAGCCCAAACCGGTAGACTCCAAGATCGGCATGCTGATCTCCTGGCCTTTCTTCTTGATGCCAGATCATGTGGCGGCCTCGGCCCAGATCTTCAGAATTGAGAGTTGAACCCTGAAGCCTAGCAACCCTCGGGCTTATGCGACCGAAAGCGGATCAGCTTTACACATAGTCACATAGCCCTCTAAGTCCGAAGCTCTGAACCTCAAACACACCTTAAGCGTGAATCTTCAGGCAACTTCAAACTGCTGTCCATAGAGGGAAGATCCGACTTCGCGGCGGAGATCGGTGCTTCCTTCGTCGGTGTGTTTAAAGTTTACGGCTTCGGTGGGGCAAGTTCGTTATCTCAGGATCCATGGTGGCCTGATCTGAGTCTTTGTTGATGCTTTAAGGCCGCCTCCAAGCTGAGCTCTATGGCCTTGGAGGGCTCAACCCAGGTTCTTGTTGAAGGAATAGAATTTAAGTCACCGTAATCGAGATCTAAAGTGAATACTAAGGTCTCCATATAGTGGTAACTTAGTTTAGAAGTTCCTTCACAAGAAAGAGCCTAGCAACTCTTGAAGCCTGTGGCATCCACTTTGGACAGGTCAGGCTTGGATCCTTAGGGTTCGGTTGTTTTAGGTTTCGGCTCGGGTTAACTGTAGGTCCAGCGACCCTCAGTAAAACTGCCGGCAAGAGACCGCAAGGAACTGCAGACTGTCCCCTCTTGGGGTTCTGGGAGGTTGGGTGTCCAGCAGGAGCTCCAGTAGAGAGAAGTGGTGTTTGGGCATAATTCACGTCTCATCCCAGGGTTCACAAGGAAACTGTGCCAGAAAGGTGCAAGCAGTCATGAGCATACGCTCAAACCCAAAGCCACTTTCGATTTCGTATGACCGAAGCAGTTGTGGAAGGCACCATAAGTCACACCCAGAGATCCCTCCAAGCTTTATGGTCTAGGCTGGTCCTTCGTTGAGGATAGTTTAGGGGTACTGGGCTTTCTGAAGCTGCCAAGCTCCTCAATAGCCCAATTCTACTGTACTGGCATGAAGCTGCTGTGAAACAAGGTTGCGGACTCCATGTTTTATTGCTTCTGCAGAGACCGGCACGCCGGAGCTGGCAGCCCAGTCATCTCAGCTCTTGACTTTGCGCCTTAAGGTTCGGAGTCCGAACTTTTGAAATTGTTCAGATTCAGATTAGGATCAGCATTGTTGCCCTTATGGCTCTTATGGGTTCTTCCATTACCACTGCTAGTTGTATGATGTTTGTTTAGTGTCCACTGAGACGGCCTCATTCTCTAAAACCTTCTTGCTACCCCACCACACGCCCAAGGCGGCCAAACCACTCAAGCCCATTCCCGTCAGGTTTCTGAGGACCCCGCAAGTAACTACCTCTTAAAGGGGGTTTCTTATTCCTCGCTAGGGGCTGCAATAAAGGTAGTTGGGGTACGGAGCCAGCCCTTCTACACGTGTCGAGAAGTGTGTTTGCGCCGGTTGCCTACCAAGTGCATTACACTCCCGTACCTTCTGTTAATTTGGATAGTCTGGATGCGGCAGGCCAGTGTCGTTCGCCTAAACCCTGGAAGAGTACAGTAACACGCACAATCTTTGCTCGGGCTGTTCACTCGGCGCTGGCATGTTGCAGAACCTAGATCCGATATTCAACCAAATCGACAAATAGTGCAATGTCTTCATGAGAGTCGTTTGGCATTTTCACGGGATGATGCTTGACAAAACTCGCGGAAAAAGAGACACACGTTTTTGCAGCAACTCACGACACAGTCCCAGAGTGGCTCTAGCCGTGAGGTATGCACTAGAGTGCTTGCTTTGCCACAGCCGTGCTAAGGACATCGGAAAGTCGCCAGAGGAGCGACAGGCACCCTGGGAATCCCTGGGCCAGAAAGCTTCTAGCGTCTCAAGTCTTCCAAGCATTGGGCCCTTTTGTTTTGGCTCCCAGCTTCTTGTCGTGTGCCCTAGGACTTCGTTGCCACATTGAAATGTATACATCATGGCAGCTGAAGAAACAAGTGCTTTGCCGGGCCGCACCCCGAGCCCCCCTCTCATTTTGAATGGCCCCGTGCTAGCTTGACATGGCGTCGCAACGCCAAAACCGAAATTGCCTGCGATGTCCTGCAAGCTTTCCTTTCTGCAAAACCCCGGAAGCCAGACCTTTGCAAGCCCCGAATTTGACCTGAATTGGATGTGACCTGACCGTTGAAATTGCATCCGCCGAGTGTTCAACGGCTAAATGCTTTTACTTGAGTTGCTGATTTCAGTGTGGTGTCTTTCTCCGCATTCCGAGTGCGACCATGGCTTCATTCTCGTAGAGCCTCCCATACTCTGCTCTGGAAGCTGTGTCAGGCCTTGAATCGTGGCTGCAACTTCCAATCTCTTTGGGGAGGCGGGGGGCATTGAGGGCTCTCTTAGACACGGGATTGTGGCATTTTCCTCAGGGCCCTGAGGTTGGCCAGCACCTTGCAAGTACTCTTCGAAATTGTGGTCTGTATATGCTGTATGCCCAGAACAGACGGTCGTTGCGGTCTAGGCCGTGCTTTTAAGTTTTGGGTATAGACTGTAGGGCCCAAGGGTTCAGGATCTGAGGCACAAGCTGGTGAGTTCAGTCCTCCGATGGTTGCAGGCCTACTTGCACTATTGCCAAACCTCGACCCGCATGTGTAGGACAGGTCCAGAGTCCAGACCGCGACTCGCAAGGGTAGCCGAGACACGGCTTGGTTGTGAGAGCGGTCAAGCCCAACGCTATCTCAAGCCAGATAGATCTGACTACTCATCTTCTTTCAAGGCCCCCAAAGCCAAAGAACTGGAGACGAGAAAGCCGATCTTGAACATCCGAACACATCGAGCAGCTCAACCCCGAGCAGCCCTTACCCATGCTCTTTGGAACTCCGAAGCTCCGAGCAAAACTGTTGCCAGGGGGCTCAACAAGCTTGGCCATGTGCGGACCTGAGACTATGCCGCTGGTGGGGCGGACTGTTACGGCCGAGGGCGGAGGGCGCTAGTGCTCCGGGTTGAGCTGGAGGGCCGAACCTTACAGATGTCGGGGTCCGGAGTTTGGGCTGTGCTTTTGGGTTTGGGGAGACCTTGAACCCGAAGCCCGGCGACACGACCTTTGTCTTGAGGAAGCCTAAAATCCTAAGTTCGAGAAAAGGAAGCAGCACCGCAAGCGAGACTTGGCTTCAGGGTTCCGGCCGGCTGCAGCGCACATCAGAGCTGGTAGGAGATGTGGCCAGCAAGAGTTCGAACCCCTTCAACCCAACTTCATTGGTTTAGGATTTGGGGCCTTAATCTCGTTTTGTTGCTCCCTGTGTCGGATCTGTTCTGAGTGAGAGGAGACTGTGTAATTGCCACGCATGGCAGGTTAAGACGCACACCCCAACCCGGCCAACCCTCACCCGTTTGTACTGTCGGAAATGGTATGTGCCTTGCGGCTTACGGGTGTAGTGCGTAAAAAGCAACCGCGCCCTGTCAGGGCTCTCTCGAACCATCCTGAGGAGACGCAGGCCGGGTCTGAGCATTGCGTGCGGGCGGGTCGGCGGGGGGGGGGGGGTCCTATCACGTATGGCTGAAACATGAAGGATCCTACTGCCTGCGGTCTAGAGTCGAGATTCGGATTCGTTCGTTTTGACTCCCATATGCTTGCGAAGGGTAAGCCTAATTCCTAGAAACCGTAAACCCAGGAGGGCTCAGGAGTCATGAAGTCTGAAGAGCTAAACCCTAAACCCTAAACCCTAAACCCCTAAACCCTAAACCCTAAACCCTAAACCGCCCTGCAGACCGCATTCCACCCCAAGGAAGGGAAGAGGGAGGGTTCAAGGAAGTGGCTTCGTGTGTCGGGTGTGCACCCTTTGAGTTTGGGGCTTTAGGGTTCTACCTGGACCTGGCGGAGTCGCAGCAGACCAGTTGCAAAAGGGTTCCATAAAGGGTTTGGGGGTTACCGCTTGTCGGGTTAAGGGTTTGCATAGGGTTCCCGGGTGGTCTTGGGAGTTTTGTGGCCAGGCCATAGGCACTAAACTAGGTCGGGCTCCAGGACAACGAGTTGGAGCTTTCGGGGTTATTAGGGTTAATGGTCCAGGCAATAAAGAATGTTGCAAAAAGGGTCCAGGGATGTGGGTTCAACTCAATGCATGGCCTGGTTGGAATTTTGAGGCCCGGCGACAGTGCAGGAGGAGCAGGATAAGGTTGGTATCAGAATTTATGAACACCCTCGATTTGGGGGAAATCGCGAAAAAGGTGGCCTCCTCTGTGGATTTGTCCGAAATAAAATGGTCGCAACTTGCACCGGAAGCTGAGTCATTCATCCTTGTATCGCGCACACATCGAGTTCAGGTACTGTCGCGAAAGAACCCCTTGGAACAGGTGGTGGCATAAACGGTGAATGCATTGGCTTTACTTGCAAGGGGCGGCGGGCACCCAAGCCGCGGCCTGCCTTTGAGATATGTCAGCTTTTGCAGTTCAGCATTCTAGCAGACCTTGCTGCACTTCTGGATTCTGGAACCCCTTTCTGTTTTGTACCAGGGGCCCGCAATCAGGGTCAAGCGTGTCCTTTGCGATCATCGAAAACGACGAGAAGTGTGAAGAGCTGATTAGTGGTGGGTCACATGGATGACCCAACAGCGCAAGGAAGAGCCATGAAGTCCGGACGAGAATTTGGATTTTATGGCGGACTAGACTTCCCGCGCCCAAAAAATTCTGGAATGTTCTTACAGCTTATCTAGGGCATTAGCAGGCGCTCAAAGCCCCGTAAGCTTGCCAGAAGCTGTACGAGACCTACGAGAGCATGCGCTGAGTGGCTTTCGTGTCCTCGAGGGCTCGGGCACAGGGAGCGCCTTGAGGGCTCATGGCCTTGTCGGACTACTATAGTGCGGCACCTAATATTTAGGGTACCCAAAAAGGGACCATAATAAGGAATGGACCATAATTCCCATAGTTTAGGGTCCTTAAGGTAATGCAGGATTTATATCATCAACCGTCGGACTTGTCCACAGTTCCGCAAAGGCATTGAAACACGCAGGCCCTTCCTCAAGTAAACCGTGAGGGAAGGTTCTTCTCGACAGTTTGGCCGAAGCGCCACCAGCCTAAGTACAGCCCAAACTGAATGATAAAATGTCAACCCTTGGTACTCCTACAATTCTTAAGACCCTACTCAGAAGCTTTCCGAGTAGGATCGAACAGCACTTAGGGTTTAGCTGGCTGAGGCTCAGTGCAAAGTTGGGGCGGCAAGGCAAACATCTCATGTAGTTGCGCTGTGTGAGCGCCTCGCCCCTGCACCAAACCTGTGGTTGCAAATCGCCTACACCCTATGACCTTAAAAAAGCCTTCGAACCATCCAGCCCGGAAGCAGAACCCCTTCGCAGACGGGCCAGAGCCCGACAAAAGATGCAACAAGTTTCACTGGAACCCCAAGTGGCTCCGAAGTAGTCACTGCTTGACTAGCCCTAGTGACAGCGTCGATTGCCTTGTAAGTTCCCTAGCCTAGCCTGGTGCCGAATCACAACTGCTTTTTGTTGACCCCTTGCACTGCCACCCAGTCAAGATCAGATACAGAGGTTGGGGTTACTGGTCTGAGGCTTAAAATTCAGAGCTTGAAGGAGTTTTGCGGGATCGGGGTTTGAGGTTGAAATTCGGGATTGCGACGTAGCTGCGAGACGAGTAAAGTAACCACACGGCGAGGGCTGTCGGGGTTCAAGGTTTCAACTATATAGGCGCCTAAGTAAGTATTGTCAGGGTGTTGTCGGGCTAGGAGAGGGTATGCCACAAATGCCCCATGTAGCCACTTTGGAGCCTTTAGGAGACCATGTTTGCCTACTTGGAGCTTGTTTGGGGAAATGATCAGCAACCACTCGCCGTCGGCAAACAGTTGTAAGGCTGCGGCTGAGTTTGAAGCCTCGAATGACGGACCTGTAGTAGCACGGTTTCGGGCTTGTGGATGAGGGACGAGGTTAGACCATCGCTAGTTACCACCCAGAGCTTTTCGTCTCTTGTAATTTGAAGAAACGAAGAGTGGCCGTTGTTACAGTAGGTCTACTTTTCTGGCTATGACAGCTCTTACCTCTGCTCTAACTTAAAAACTCCCGAATCCCTAAACTCCCTAAGCCGTAACCCCAAAAGCCTGTGGACCCGGAAGCCTGCCGGGCCCCTGCAAGTTCGTCATGTCCGCAGGGTTCCGTGCTCAGCTGGCTGTCGTCATTGTTTCCAAAACGTAGATCCCCTCATGGGGGGGCTTCCTGTCCGTTTCGTAGAATTCGTATAGGCTCTCAACTTAGGGGTTCTACTTTTGTGGGGGCCGACCATGCGCTGAGACGAAAGCATCAGCATGGACTTAGGGCCCCAGGTTTCGCGTTAGGGATTTGGGTGGTCATGGCCAATATGGTTTAGAGACAGAGCCAAAACCCACAAGCCACATTAAAGCTTTATATACCATGCAAACATTGTGCGCCCTTGCGGTTGCTTCACTTGGCTTTCAATAGAGTATTGGGCCCAGAAAGCCGGGTAGTTCTCCTAAGGCTACTCACTGCCCCAAGCGAGGCAGAGAAATCATCTGTGCGAAGCCCTTGAGCACTTGCCTGACATGCATTTCCTGTATCACTGCAGCCGTTCCTTACTCATATACTGCAGCTCCTAAGGACAGCCAGCTGGCCAAGGAATCGCAATGGAGCCAAAGTCGTCTCCATTGCGACAACTCCGTCCAAGCACTCTCCGCGGCATTCACGAGCGCATTTGTGCGTGCGACTAAGCCCGAACATCGCATCTGCACTGAGCCACGGAGAGACATCGGTCTCGGGATCTTCAGAGATGCCGTCTATTAGCAGGCTTCATGTCCGCCCTGCCCCTTGAGCTTGTAAACTCGGGGGTTGCCTTAGGGGTGCATATATGAGAAGTACTTATCCAAGGGCCGGGTAGTAGTGGTAGTGGTAGTGAGGCTTTTCGCTCTGCTCGGGCATATATTTAGGTGTGGAGTGCGGCAGTTTTTCGAGTTTGCACCAACGAATTGACCAGCATTCATGTTCATACCGCTAGTGTTTGGACGTGGCGATGGCACCGGTACTAGCAGCAAGAGAAGCATGGCTAACTGTATTTGAAGCAGGGAAGGTTACAGTGGTAGCTGCCGCAGTAAGAAGAGTAGAACCACATAGATGCTGGTAGTACTCACGGCCATGCTGCATTAGGTCAATGGGTGTTTCTGCCCTCTGGCCCATAGGCCGTGTTATCCAAGGCAAGGTAGTTCCAACATTCCACGACATGTCTGCAGTGTGCAGTCGTGACTGGTATCCAACACACAGCGTTGACATCTTTGCAACTCTCCAAAACACGTCTGTGCATGAATCCTGCGTTACGCGTATTTCAAAGCGCACATCCAAAACCCCATGAGTTCGGCTGGCCGATCTCGCGCTCCAACATATCCAGAACCAGGATTTGGAGAGTGGTGGAAGGCCAAACTTCGGCAAATGCTCGCTGCAAACTATCCCGCGAAGGAGGACCTCTTTGAGCATGACTCCGATACTTTGAACCCACTCGGCGGAAGGCAACACACCCGAAACCCGAAGCCGCGAAAAGTGGAAACTTCGGCTCCTGAGCCAGCCCTCGACTCCCTCTGGGTTCACGCGAGGGAGTCTTGTTTCAGATCCAAACTTCTCCGTTTGGGGCTTGCCTAAAAGCGGCGATTCGGGATATCGATATCAAAAATGGCAGGTTTTGGCCAGGGCGAGATATCCAAAATCATAACGGCTGCGCCTGCGCCCGAGGATGTTGTGCACGCGCCATTGGCTTGTGTGTACCCAGTCACGAATTTGGCTGTGCAGGTTGGGGAAAAAGCACGCTTCTTTTGCTTGCTCGGTATGTGGAGGTACCCTTTAACCCTCATTGCCTAACTCGAAACCCTGAAACCCTTGAAGCCTCAAAGCCTATACCTTAACCCCAAGTAACCCTGATATAAAGAAACCACGGAACCTTAAAAAGGTAGGTTTTCGTAGGGTCCAGGTATATCCTTAACCTCAAGTCGGCGGACGAAGCTGGCCCGAGCCAGTCTCTGGATTTCCCAGCAGGGCTTTCTCAGCAAACGCCGATCGCCCTGAGCATAGGCTCCTCTTGGATGCATCGGAATGGGACGGTGTAGGGGAGCTGGGGCATAGGGATTTTGCTATATGTGGGATTGGGTGGGCTGTGACTGGTTTGATGTTTCTGGAGCAAGCTTTCCTCTTTCCTGAGCACAGGGTCAAGGGACAGCTAGTGACTGTCCGAGCCCATCTTAATGCCATTGAACTTGGAAGGTTTCTTGAGGCTGCAGCGTGTAAGGTCTGCTTGAAGGGTCAATATTGTCAGACAGCTTAGCTTGTTCCGAATTCCGCGATGCTCTTCGGAGGAGGTGGTTGACTCGAACAGCTCGGTTGCTGTGCGAAGCTGTCAGCCCTGCCACAAGGTCAGCTACACATACGTGAGTCGCGATCAATTAAAACATGGCGGAAAGCCTCCGTTCCGTATGGGTGTTAGTTGCCAATCACTGAATCGTAAATGCCAAACCCTGAAACCATCAATCCTGTAACACTAGTCAATAGTTCACTCGTCCGTGGGGCCTTCATCGGCGCGGCGATGCTTCGGGCAGCAACCCCGACCAGTGTCGGGGAGTTTTCGGGAATGCAGGGGCGTTTTGTTTAGGTTCAGTTTTCTGAAGTTTTGGATTCCTAGAGGGCTACGGAAGGCAGAGGCAATGCGGGCGAAGTAGGATATCTACATTGCTGTATGTTCAGGGTAACTTTGTTTACTTTAGGTTTGGTTTTCTCGGACTTTTTCCAGGTCAGGGCCCCGTGTCGGCAACTCCCCCCGTAGTGAGGGGGTCCTGGGGCAGGAGGTGATATTCAAACCTGCACCAGACCTGTTCTCCTCTTCCTGCGAGCAGATCGATCTCTCGGCTTCCTAGTACAACCGTGTTCATCATGCCAGCACCATGGCTTACGATGGCAGCTGGGAATGCTAGATAGCCTCGTCGAGACTTGCGGTTTCAGCCGCTTCGTACAGACAGACTCATCCTTGGGCATGTGCCAGTCAGGTTTCCTCTTTGCGCGACCTGCGCTGCACCAGCAACTACACTAAGGATGTCGCTGAGGTCGTTCGCACTGGCCAAACCTCTTGCGAGACAAAAAAATGCATGCTCTTGAAATGTAAACCGTGCTTCCCCCCGAGACAATATACCTCGACCCGCGGAACCCTTACACACTGGGCTCCTGATTGCCCTTGAGCTGTCGTGTCCGAGTGTGGGAGCCGAAACCGGAGCTGTCGTGGCCTTTCGGGGAGTGCTTCCGAACTGCGAGTCAGAGCTGAATCCTCTTGTGGCTTGTTGCGGGCAAGTCGTAGCAATGCAGGAGGCAGAACCCCCCCAAAATGTTCCTCGAGGTCTCAGGGTGTGATGGTAAGGACAGCAAGATTTCATTTCATCCTGTCTTGAGCACGTCTGGCCCAAAACCCAGCCTTTTGTCACAGCTAAGGGGCCTCAGTGCTTAAAGGCAGATGCCATCTACCCCGAAGATTCCAAAGACTCCAAGCTGCTCCCAATAACCCACGACGAGCCTCACTCTCAACCCAAGCACACACAGCCTTCGTGCTTCCCACCTTTGCCATGCTGTCGCGCAATGGTCGCTGGCATGTGGCTGTTTAGTGTCTCAGTTGCGCTCCGTAGTCTAGGGTTTCTGATTCAGGCAGTGGCAGAGTTTTGGGATACGCCCCCAACCCTAAGACCCCCCACCCGACAAGCCTCAATCCCTCACACCTAAATCCCGAACCCAAGTGTGGAAGGCTCGAAAGTTCTTTCAGATGTCGCGTCCTAAGTTCTCGCGCGGCAGCAGGTATCATAATCGATGTCGTTGACCATCGTGTGTTGGGTTGGTATTCTGGAGCTTAGCTCTGCAGCAACCCAGAGCTCCATCGTGTACCCGGCAGCAAATCCCCTGCGGGGTCCCTCGCCTCCCCCGGCAAAGGCATCCTTCTAGCTGTGGAAACGGCTGGCTTGAGCTCGGAGATGAGCTTCCCCCTCTTCCTGTGGAATGGTTGTGCGGTTTGGCCTTGGTGTTCATGCTCTCCCCCCCCCCCCCTCGGTGAAATGGCTTGGGCCTTGAGGTTGGGTGTTTTTTGCAGGCTTCAGGGCTCAGCTTCACGGCTGGCCCGGAACCGGTACCAAGGGGCGGGAGGAGGGGTGAGAACGCACCGTGTCACAAATGCGCGGATTGCCGCAAACTTCTGGAGGCGCAGTTCCCCCCTCAGTTGTCCGAAACTTTGTGGCAGCCATGAGCGATACTATCCCGCGTAGCTCTGAAGCCAGCCTCAAACTGTTTCGCGTCGGTTTGGCTTGGTCCGTTTAGCTTGCTGCTGGGAATTCGGAAAACGACCTCAAATCCCTGAACATCCATACATCCTCAGTCCTCGGCTCCAAAAGCCGAACCTTCGATCCTAAGCCCATGCTCCGAAACTTGCAACCCTTAAGCCGTATAGGGCACAATCCTTATGTCATTATTAAGTCCTGTTTGACCCTATAAACCCCACACTCAGAGATCCGAGGTGGCTGGGACCAAGCGACGCCTTGCAAGCAGGGCAGCCCAAAAATTGCCGACACCAGTTTAGACTTTCGGAGTTTACGGCTTTAGCTTCGGGGGTCTCCAAGATTTGCTTCCGCCTGTTGGAGGTTAAGTGTGCTCGGACCCGCTGAAGCAGTTAGAGATCTCTTCACCCACCCGTGGTTTCGAGAGTCTGAGGGTACCGTTATGGAAGATGACGAACGGAGCCAGCGCGCGCTGCACAGTTTCACAGTGTCGTCGGTTTGGTTTTAGGTGGTGTTTGTTGGATATTCGGCTCTGGCAGTAGTTGTTTCGACGCGTTTCGACTCAGGCTCAACACCCACATAAAAAAAGAAGCAGCAGGCGCAATTGCAAATGTCACTGAGGCCTTGCGCCGTTGTCAACCCCTCTGCCGACACCATCCGGGCCATGAAGCTCAGACCGATGATCTACGGGCATTTTTCGTGGAGAGCGAAGCAACATAGAGGTCCGACGAATTGGTAACAGACAACCCTTTAAGCCCGCTAAATAGCAATCCCATGAAGGCGCCGTTATATCATGTAAGCTCTTCACGTCTCCCTGCGAACCCTGGCGCATGTGTATCATATTGCGTTCTGCTTCTAATTGGGATGCCCCAACAAAGACAGGCTCCTTCGTACAGGGATTTTCGACAGCTACGCCACAGGAACCAAACTCTGGGGCTTGAAAGAGGTGTCGAAAAAAGATCGTTTCAGGTTTCAGTGGCAATCTGCAGAGTGTAAATCCGAAAGCCGAACCGCCCTTCCCACAACCCCAATTCTCGAAAGCCCTGGTACAGCGCGGAGTGCCAAATCTTGACCGCTCTACACCCGGGTAAGTTCTTCGGCAACGGGCTGTCAAGGTCGATGCCTCCACACTGCGGAAGAATGCAGAGGCCGGCTGGGTTGTATAGGACGACAAGGGTTGTGTAAAGGAGCGACATGGTGCAGAGTAACGTAGTATCAAGCTTGGTGCAGAACTTACTTGTGGGATGTCGATGCTTTCGTCCAGCACCCGAGGCTCGGAAATGTTGAACAATATCTGGAAACGATGAGTGTCAGCGGGGGTCAGTCTCGTAATCCTATTCGGCTTCCGCGTGCATCAAGGCCTTATCTGCTGCAAAAGCTAGCATCCACGAGCTCCATACCCCGTAATGGAAGCAAATTCCGCAAGTTGCACGACGAAGACCTGTATCATACATTTTACAGACAGGGCTTTCCAGATACATAAGCGGGGAGTTCCCTCAGAAGTGGGTCTTGGCTTCACATGCTGCCAGGACCCACATTCGCCCCTGACGGCGGCTGTTCCCGAGGCCTGCAGCAACTTGAACTTCGGGCCTTGCTGTTGGTGTGGATTTAGGGTGCAGGGTTTAGGGTTTAGAAACGGGGGACAGGGGGGGGGGCTCTTTGCTGTAACCGGGCTGCTGGACAACGAGGCCTGCTGCAAAAACGGTCTTTTGCACCTTGAAGCAAAGTAATATAGATCAGTGCATGTTGAAGCTTGAGCCTCATGGACGAATTCTCCTGGCTTTACAGGGGCCTGGGTAGTTGGTAGTCCCTATAGACAGTGAGACCCTATGCAAAAGCATGGATCACCCCCGCCTCCCGCCCCAACGTCTAGTCTAGTGATTCGGTGTGTTATAAGGTTCTGTAGTCTTCGGCGTCGGCTACCAGCAGTGCGCCTTTTCCGATGGATGGGGAGTTTGGGGGTTTGGATCAGGATCACGGTTTGGGGTGCTTGGGGCTTCGCTGCCCATGGGTTGATCCAGGCGCGAAGCCTAGCTCCCTGCATGGCTGATAAGGGCCATGGGGGGTTTGCACAAGTGGCGTTCTCAAAAGAATATTTCTAATCCTCGCGCGCTTTAGCCCAAGATCTTCATGCTCGCAAGTCTTGTCACGCAGAACCCAAACCTTTAACGCTGCAGTCCCCTTTGGATGACAGGCATCGTGACGGACTTAGGCCTGTCGAAGCCGCTTGGAGAGTTCGAGCTGATAGAGTCCCATAAAGACAAAGCTCTGAAGCCTTGAAATACCCCAACCCGGACCCCATAGTAATAGAGGGCTTGCAGGCGTTTGGAAACCGCACTGAAACAGGTCTGGGCGACACGTTTTCCGCACGACTACGACCCGCAGCCGAGGGCTATGCTTGAGCTTCTGATTTCCAAATTTCGGGATCTGGGGGCTTAACAGTGTTGAGGCTTTCAGGTGTTGGGAGCGCGGGATCTTACGATTTGGGGCTTCAATGAGGTCTTTACAATTTTATCGTGTGTCTGTCATTTGAGCCTGGTTCACGTGGCCAGATAGTCCTTCCATTGCAGCGCAGGCTGTAAGGATCAATGGACGCACTGTGCTTGATGTGTTTAGGCTCTCTGGATGCAGCGTTTCTTCGATTTGTGGACAGGCTCTCGAAGGATTCTTGCAGATTCAGACCCTTGGACCGTCCAGTTCCCAAGCAACGTGTTCTGAATCTGAAACTTTTCAGGCAGAGAAACAAAGCTTGCAATCTCCAGGTCACGCGAAGAACCACCAAAGAAATGGTGTACCCGAAATGGCCCGAACACAACCCCAAAAGCTCTCAAAAGGGGACTGCCATTTGAGGCGCAACGTGGCGCATCAGGCGGTGGTCGATGTACACCGTACCCAGGAGCTGCACCCGCACCCGGTCAAACCGAGGCCTGTCAGTCCCTCTTCGAAGAAGTAAAGGGTTGTGGATGGTTTAGCGGGAAAGATTGAGCGTCCGTGGATAGCCTGCTTCCCATGTTGAACAATGAAAGGCGCAGCTACAAGTACAGCAAGCGCTAACACGCGCGCAACTGGTCCAAGTTGAAGCAGAAGCGGGACGTTTTTATCAATTGACAACGCCTTGGCTTTTCTTTCGAGTGCTTTAACGGTACAACCTGTAGCCTCAAACCAAAAGATGCGTACGAGGGATCCTCGGCTGGTTTCAGGATGATAACACATTTTTTGTGGTAATATGAATGCAGCAGCTGATCATTGCTATCCTAGCAGAGCTGACGGTGATAGTTGGGGGAGACGCAGGGGGGACCTGCAGGAATATTCCTGTTATGGGATGACTGGCTGGTGGCACTATATATAGCCCAAAGCGGGCAAGTGTTCTGCTAGCTTTATAGAGGCCTTCATAAGGTAATCCCCCCTCTCTCTCGATTTATGTGTGTGTATATATATATATATATAATATACAGATATCGATGTGACAAATGTACGAAGTATGTTGTATAGTATATTATAGTATAATATGGGGGACCCGATAAATTTCAACTCCAAATCCCCAGCTCTGCTCAGAACCCGCAGGCAGCCAGTGGAGAAGATTCCGACACCCATGGGCACATCGAAGGAGCAGCGTGTTCAGCCGGGGTTGTGCTCCGGACACGTTTCAAGTGTGATGTGCAGCGCCCAGGCTTGAAAAAGGCCCCAAATGACCACATGAAAATGGATGCCACCACATTTTGTCTTTATCGGTCCTCTCCCGGAAGACTTGCCATGAAGATGTCCTTACCTTCATCTGGACTCTTGGGCTTCGGGCGCCAGGTCCTTGCACGAGAGCTCCGAGGTCTCTGAGGAGGAGATCCCAGGATCTGAGGCTCTGAGCGCCTCAGAAGCCAAATTGCTCCGAGTTGTTGTTTCCGGTTTCGTAGGATGTTTGGAGAAGAGTGTTAAAGGGTAAGTTTATAGGGGCTTGTTTGTGGGGTTGTAGAAGGGCTTTGGCTGTGTTCGAATGACTACGTAGTGATATTGATTCCCGAGTTCTAGTCATGGGTGCAGCAATAGGTTCTCGGTTTAAGGGGGGGTAACCCTGCTATACCCTGTAATCGCTCCGTCAAGGAGCGCATGTTACCTCTCCCGGCTATACGTCCTCCGGAATGCAGAACGTGGGGATGGGAGGGAAGCGCAGAAGCTTGCAAATGTCTGTGTGCTCGGAAGGAGACAACCGAAGTATCGTATGCGGGAAACTTGTTGGCCTGTGGAGCACGTCCTTTGCTGCCCAGGTCCTGACAACAAGGGCTGCGGTGTGGCTCAACGCAGGCTGAAAGGGCCCGGGCCTCAGTTTCCTCCGGAAGAAGCTGGAACTGCGATTGCAGCTTAGCGTCTGAGCAGGTGGCTTTTGGCTTCTTTGGGATGTATAAGCGAATAAGTAAACCAACAGATAATACATATAAGTTTGCGCAGTTAACGTTGTGAGTGACCGGGCCAGGGAACTCAGCTTTAACTAGCAGGCTAGCACTGCACATCATTGCCGTTACCTTGTCTTTGGCACACTGCTGCTGCATCTTGCGGCCGCCAATGGCGATGGAGTACCATGGAGAGGGTTCTGAGCGCAACGCTTTGGTTGCTCAATTTCCCCTTGCACTGCACTTAGCTAATTAAGTTCTAACACCAAAAACCAAAAGGCAAAACACATCAGCGTTTCAGCTTGTGCATGGACAAATGGCCCCCAGCTGCAAGCCCTTCGTTCCGTCCAGAGCCCCTTTTCCAATTTCATCCAACAGGGCGAAAGACCGGAAGTGCTGTAAAGTTTGCGTAGCAGCAGTAAGCAGCAGCGAGAGGAGGCGGCGGAGGAGGAGGACGAGGAGTCGTAGTAGTAGTAGTAGTAGTAGTAGTAGTAGTAGTAGTAGCAGTAGTAGTAGTAGTAGCAGCAGCAGCAGTAGTTGGTGGTGGTGGCGGTGGTTTTCGTAGTCGTGGCCGCAGTCGTAGCAGTCGGAGTAATCAGAGTAGCCGCAGTAGTTGCAAGTGTAATGGTAGCAGCAGTAACAGCAGTGGTCGTCGTCGTCCTCCTCGTCCTGGCGGTAGTCCTCACCTTGGACTACAAGCCAGGATAAAGGGCCAAGCGGAGAAGACGGTTGGTGCAGCCAGGGGCCCGTGGAAGCTTTGAGTTCAGGGTTTCGTGGTTTGTTGTTCGGGGAAGTAGGGTTAGAGTGCGGGGAGTTGGCTAGTTTAACATTCTGCTCATGACGTATGGCGATGCTCCGACTGCTAAGCAGCTTCTTTCGTTAAGCCTAGCAGCACAGAGTTCCCGCTGCAAAAACAGATCAGGGCATCAGGCTTTGGTTTGGGTGTTTTCGAAGTACTTCTCGGTCGCGGCGGCAGTCTTTGCAAAGGCCTTACGGGAAAATTACCTTCGGTTGCAGGCTCCGAGAAAACGCCAAGTAAGGGGCAGTTTCTTGGGTTGCCTAATTTGCCTTCGCACAAGACCCCCACTCCAAAAAATCTCAATCAGAATCAACGATGGTAGGGTTTTAATGTTCGACACCAGTAGTAGACGGGACCGCTTCGGGTTTCGTAGTTCCCCACTGCCTTCTCAAAGCTGCAGGGCTCATACACCTACATATGCCAACGGCAATCGGTTGACTGATCGATGGGTTGAGTGCGAGCATGCGTTGAGCAAGCCCAAATTCACCACTCGCCCTGCAAGTGTGATCGCATCAGACCCGTGGATTTACGGTTTGTTCGAGACCCTGTAATTAACACCCTCGAGAAAAAACATAAAAAGCTGGTAGCCCAGGGGTATGGGGCTCTCCGAAGTATCCCCTCCGCCCGCTCTTTGCGGAAGTTGGTGAAGCCGAATCTCAACTGCCTGCCAGCGCTCGCAGGATTAGTCGCCCATTCCCTGTCTAAACCATAATGAGTGAGGCGTTGCTTTTTCTTTCATGTGTGGGTTATGAGTATGCTCTGGCGTTTTGTCTGGATTACAAGCAATATCCGGCCCGTTGTCGTGAAGCCTTGTCTGCCATTCGCCATTGTGAGCGTCGAACTCTCTAGAACCGAAAAAATCCAAAGCCCTAAGCCCTGAACCATTTCCCGTAGATGAACAACAGAACCATGTCCCCTCCTTCGGCCCAGAGCCTTTGTTTCTCTTCCGAGGCTCTTGGCTGGCTCGGGCCGGAAGCCCTGCAATATAGATCGCCGTCTGTTGTATGATTATGTAGTGCTAGGTTTTATACTGTTTTAACATTATGTTGCACTGAACTACTACATGACAGTAGGTTGCATCTCATGTTGCTTGCCTTGTTCTTTGCTTACCTTGTTCTGCATGACTAAGGGCAAGGGCACGCAATACGGCGTCTGCATCACATGCTATTGCTGGTTGTCGTTGAAGTTAGGTTAACACTATGGTGCTGGTGGTGACCACGATAATGACGTTCTTGTATTGCTTTGGTTC
Source organism: Symbiodinium sp. CCMP2592 (assembly GCA_905221615.1). Taxonomy (NCBI): domain Eukaryota; class Dinophyceae; order Suessiales; family Symbiodiniaceae; genus Symbiodinium; species Symbiodinium sp. CCMP2592. The sequence goes on from CAJNDT010004613.1 coordinate 385,118, forward strand.
TTGGTTTAATGGCTTTGGCCGTGGGGGCTCTATTTTTGGAGGCTTGTGGGTTTAGTGCGTATAGGCTTGTATAGGGCCTCGGCCTAGGGTTTTTGTAATCTACATATGGGAGTTTCCGAAAATACGCGACCCTAATATCGTACCCCAAATAAGACCCCCAAAATGAGGTACCCCTGATTTCGGAAACTCCCCTTTGCATGATTCATTCGGTTTGTGTTCTCAATTGTGCACCCTGTAATCGCCAAGGTTATATACAGATACTCTACAGGCTGCAGCTGCGGTGAAAGTGCTGAACACGTAGTATATCCTGATCCCATTGTCCACAAGCACATCCAAAATTTTCGGATCTGGATGGACTGCGAGCCTGAAGCAAAAGCGGGCAGCAACAGCGCCAAGATCGCGCACCATTTGCCAAAGCTGACCGATGCCAACATCTCTAATGGCTGGACTGTTTGTAGCTGCAAGATTGAGATGTTCCAGTCCACAGCAGCTTATGACAGCAGCTTCTGGACATGATAAAACACCACTCCTTCCAAGTCGCATGACCGAAAGCCCAAACATATCCGAGGCGGGGGTGTAAGATGCACAAAAACACACTCGCAAGAAAACACCCCCCATGTCAAGCTGTCAGCAAGCCCTTACATGGACACAACAGCCACGTTCGAGGCTGTCGGAAATCGCACTGGAATATCCCTATGAGGACAGGAGTGTTTGAAAGGATTTTGTGGGAATAGGTTGAACACGCTGACGCCACATTACGGTAGAATAATTGAGGACTACCAGGGGCTGCCGGCATCATTATGCATTAGTTGTGCAGACATCTGTGCTCCCCTCCTGCAGGGTCTTCCTGTGCAGTGTGTGGCGGCATTCGGCGCTAGAGTGGGAGTTTGGCTTCATGGGAGCCCCTTGGAGCTCTGCTTGTAGGGCTCATAGGTTTACTACAGAAATCTAGGACATTTTTTCTGAGGCTACTAGAAGCATTCCAAAACAGTCTAAGTACTTGCACAGTTCAAAGCCCGTACTCGGAGCCAATGGGCCACAAAGTGGCTTCCCACCCTGTCGAGTTTCAACGAGAGAGAGAGAGAGAGAGAGAGAGAGAGAGAGAGAGAGAGAGAGGGAGAGAGGGATTCTCAATGCATCCTGTCTGGATTCTTTAGGCCTGGACTCCCAAACCCCCAGAGCCGCCTATTGAACAGTCCTCTCGCAGGATCTAGCAGCCGCGACGAATGGTTTCGCGAAGGAGGGCGAGACACCGTTGAAATCGGATCAGCTGTTGCTGTTAGGACTATCGGATTGGGGTCGAACCGAAGTTTACGTGAGACGGACTGCTGCCTGAATCCTTCGGCCTAAACACCGATCTCACAATCAGTTTGGGAGTTTTACCTAATCTTAGGCGTACTTAGAAATTCTTTTTAATTTTGGTTATTATAATCCCTAAGAAACAGCTGAAATTATGATTTTTGCTAGGGTTCTAAGTTCAGTATAGTAGTATTCCATGCACTTACTAAGCCGTCGAGGAGCATCGGCTCGGAGCAGGTGGTGTTGGAGCGGCCTGCGCCTTAGCCCCCCCAGGATTTTGCAGAGGGTTTTGGCCTGAGGGTTATGAGGGTTTCGGGTTTTTGCGGCTCTAGGGATTCAGGATTATTAGCATATACGTTGAATGTTTCAAGCTTTCCTGACTCCCTTGTTACCCTTGTTATCAACCCTAAATTTGAATCCAGACTCAGGGCCCCGACCAACGACCAGGGTTCCGACACTTGGGTGAAGTCCGACATTTTACGGCTATGGAGTGTAGGGTGTAGGGGTTGGAGCTTAGAATTTCGGAGAAGCTAGACTTAGACTCTTACCCGGACTCTTACCCTCAACCCTATGAATCCCAGTGCTGCGATCTTCCAAGGCAGCAACCGCCCGTCGGACACCTTGTAGATTTTTAGCTCCTTCCCGAGGAACCTGCCAGAAGGTTTGAAGGGGTGTAGGCGTCTAAATTATTATTAATGATATCCTTACCGGCTCCTTAATCCGATTCGTACTAACACTGTAGTATTTGCCCAATACCCTTCTGGCCTCATCTTATGGCACCAAGAAGCCTAAGAGTGAGAACCAGAACAAAGTGTCCGACAAGAATGGGCAGCAGGGTTCAGGGCTTAGGGCTTTGAGGGTTCGGGGAGGGCGGAGCAGAAGAGAGGCCGTGTTGTCAATGGCAGCTGCCTGACTCCGTGCGAGTCTGCGAGTCGAAAGCCCAAAACCTACTCGGACCGGCCACCTGAATTTGAGCGAGATGATGAGTATATTTCAGTATAGTATAATGATGGTATACTATAGTATATTATAATATAGTATAGTATAGTATTTTGTAGTATACAGTATAGAGAATATTGTCAGTGTCAGCGAGTTTTCGATCGAAGCCCGAAGACCCGAAACCCCGAAATCTGGCCGGCAGCTCCTTCAGGACTGTTTCATAGGGATCCTTAGGGGTGTAGGGGGAGGGGGGGTAGGGGGCCTTAAGGCCCATAATAAGGAAAAAAGGCCTATTTAAGGAAATATAGTCCCCTACACCCCTAAGGATCCCTATGATTGTTTCACCTCAACTCAGACCTCGAACCATATGCCTCGCCGGGTCCGTGCGAGTGTGAGCGCCGAAACCCCAAATCCTAAAGCGCCGAAGACACGCCAGCCCCACTCGCAGGTGTACCAGGGAAAGCTGCGGAACGTCACTGAGGCTTATGCCAGTTCAGCGTTCAGCTTGTGTTAGGGTTCCAAGACGTTGCAAGCCACTGCCAACAAAAGGGTTTCGAGATCTGGGATGATCCGGGTTTAGTGAACAGCGGTCCAGGGATTAGGGTTGATCTCAGAGAGACCTCGTTCAAAAAAGGGTTCATGCAGGGCTTAGGGTTCCATATAGGTGCCACCGGGGTTCAAACGGGGGCTTCTTCATGGGCAGCCAGAATTCCGACACCTTACGGAGCGAAGTACTAGGTTGGAGCCTAAAGTGAGTTTTTTGACTAACGGCTGCCCTTCGCAAGGGAGCCGCTGGGGCTCAGGAAAGTATCCTTCGATCCTCAGTCCCTATAGCCCGACCATCTAGAACTCCTTTCGGGTAGAGATTGTATAGCTACATGCAAGCCACCGACCCCCCTCAGCTCCTGAACCCTAGATATCCCAGTTCCCCAAACCTGCAGGCATAGGCGTTTAAACTTGGATGGACCTGCAACTTGCTCAGTCCTCAGCCTGCCAAGCCTCTATAAGTATCACGAAGCCAAGCCGCCAACAGCATCCAAGACGCCTGTAGACATGATAGATCCCACCCTGAATCAAGCCGAAAACGACCCTTCCATTTCCCGAAGGTGGCCATCAAGGTCCTCGCGGACATGGGAGGTCTCAGCCAAGTTCGGGGGTGCGACTTAGAAGGTTGTGGGGGTTTAATTTAGTAGCTCTTATTATAGGGTTCAGGAATAGAGTCGGGATGCTCGGGTTTCTGAAGGGCTTCATGATGCTTTTATTGGCGGTTTAGGAATTTGCGATGTTTGTTGATGTTATTGGTTTGAGAGGTTTCGACTGTTTGCTGAGGTTTGGTCGGGTTCATCTGGTTGTGGGGCTATGGGTTGTAAGGGTTTACCGGGGTTATTTTAAAGGATGTTCGGGTTTGTGGTTGTAGGGATTCTGGGGTTTCAAGGTTTATCGGGCTTCAATGTGTTTTGATATGAGGTTACAAGGATTTGGAAATGTTCGGGTTTGTCTCGGAACGTGATAGTTGCTGATAGTTTAACTTATGATCTTGTAGTTTTCTGGAATAAACATCAAAATTAGGGTTCAGGTTGAGAGTTGGGGTTTCTGAGTTCTGCGGGCGTTTAAGATGTTCTCAGGGCACGCGGATTTGGCTTTTGAGGAAATTCAGACACTTTCAGGCCCGCTGACTGCCGCTTCCGCAGCAGTCTGAGAGAGACAGGCCACACCCCAAACCTTCAGCCCCTCAACCCCTGAACCCAAACTCCAATCCCTTAACCTTGAACTCTTCTAGGAGCCTAAGCCTCAGAATTCCGTTCTTCCCTAAAGCCACCACACTGACCCTCGACTCCTAGACGGGCTCATGGCTTCAAGGCTTCAGTGTTTAAGTTTAGGTTGTGCGGCCCCACCTGCTGACATGGATATGAGGCCTACATGACACAGACAGACATGCATACTAAAGCAGGCCGCAGTGGAATGTAGTTGTGGTTAGCACAGGACATGTCCAAAACTACTCCTAGAGCTTGCTCCTGAAAGTAAGCCGAGAAACGGTTACACTGCGGATTCGTGACGAGGAGTGGAAGGCTTCGAGGATGAGGCGCCTTTTTGGGCTCAGCTCCGCTTCTGTAGGGCGTTTGAAAATCAGGGTTTAGTAAGGTTAAACTACAGCGAGTCCCAGAGAGTTGGAGCATGGACTTAGGAGGAGTAGTGCTAGGACCCCTTATACTTTATCTTAAAATCATGCGGAGACTAATGTTCCGACTTTCTGACTGCAACCATACGATACCGGGCCCAGCAATTCCAGGCATGGCACTCTCCGTGCATGCGCTTGATGTAAGCCGCTAATGCAAGCCATGGCTTGCTCAGGTCCAAGCCTTTCCTAAAAGCATGTTGATTTCGTCGTTGTCGTCTACTATACACGCTTTCACAGTCGTTGTCATGATAAGGTGCAAGAGGAGAACGGGTTCCATGCTTTAAGGCTGAAAACAATAGTGCAGCGGATAGTGCCGCAAAACATAAACACAAACTGCCAGAATTGGAAAGCAGTTCTCACACTGACAGATCTGTGAGACACCAGTCTCACATAAGCATTATGTATTTCCCGATCCAAGGGCCCATGCATCATGCCAAGGGGTTGGTTGTAGTCCTTGAAAGAAGAGGAGCGTTCCGTGGTGCAGGATGTAACATTTAGGTAGTCTAGGTTTTGGGTCAGGGCTTCGAGTTAAATTTGTGTCAGGACAGCTTTCACTCTGAGTGTCTGCAAATGTATGAGCATGGACAGAACCTTGCACCACTGTTGGCTGCAACGCCATGCCAGATCCTAACACGGGATCTTCGTACATGTAGCTAGGGCCAAGCATCTGAAGCACTACCAACCCACACTGGATCCGCAATGCCGAGTCTTTGCACTCAGGCCTTTAGAAACGAGTTATTAATAGTTGCAGCACTTAAGATCTTGAGGTTTAGAGGCGTCTCGGGCCTCTGCAATTGACGGCCGGAACAGCCCGGCACATGACCTTGGCGCTGGTGCCATGCAGAGCGATCTCCTCTCGGCAAATTCCTTTCTCGAGGAGGCGGCATGCAGCGTCTACGAGATCTGGCTTCAGTGTTTGGGAATACAGGAATTCAATCGATATTCTTCGCTGGTATCAGAGAAGGAGCTGGGTTCGCTGTTTGATGTAGCCTTTGGACATACTGCCGCCTCGTGTTTGGATTTGAGTGTTTTCTTGTATTGAATACTGTAATGCTGTAGCGCCCTCCATGCACAGCATCGGGTCCTGCCGCGACAATGGTGCATCATGCAAAAGATGTCGTATCCTTTTTCTGGAGCACTGAATTTCCGGGCATACGCTTCCTCTGTCGCCACAGACGGTACGAGACACAAGCGAGTTCAGGCCCTTATGGGGGATGCTGTCTCCATCGATAACCCTCATTCTCGCATGAAGCCCGATCTTCTTTTGTGGCACACTTGAGGGCAGCTTAGTTAGGCTTAGTTGCCCAGCTGACCACCGCCGCCGCCGCCACCTGCAGCCACCGCCACCACCACCACCACGACCACCCACCACCGCCGCCACCGCCACCACCACCACATTTCCGCCATTCCGATATTCTGAGTACGACACGATATCTTCAGCTTGCACCTTAGATTACACCTCTATCTAGGAGACCAGTCCGCCCTTGTTTGCCTGTGTAGGCTTGGCCGAAGAAAGCTGGCAGGCAAAGTGCCGGAGCGCCGTACGATCTACTCTGTGAGTCTTCAGGGAGCGAGCATTCAGATGCTACATAAACTGAAGTTTCGACATCGGCTACTGCAAATCCTGTGCCTCCTACATTCTCCAATGCAAAAACTCAAAATGTCATTATCTGCAGTTAACCCATACCGTTCTTGCGCTTAGATGCGGCTTAGCAGGGTAAAATCAGCATGTATGGGCACAAGAAGCTGGCTGCACGTTGACGGTGTGTGATGCAGACGGCCACTCCAAAGCGTTACCACCACCTTTACCACATATGATATCGACTGAGTTCGGCTGATGGTTGCCAAAGGAACCCAGCTAGTTGATGTCAAGTCTCATTACTCATTGTGAAAACCCATAGTCTCAGCAACCTCTACGATTCGCGTTTCGTCACTAACACCACCAGCCTTGTGGAACCTGCGGGCAGGAAGGGACGCATGGCCGATGCTAGCTCAGACACATGCCGTCTCTTTTCATCGGGTACTGTACCTCATTTCGGGCTCCTTCTGATGAGGACCCTTTCTGTTCTGCAACTCTGGTGTTTCTACGTGGCAGGTTTCTCTCACCTGCGCTGAAGACACGTGCAGCGCAGCTGCGACAGGTACGTGGCGAAGGCCGTGGCCTAGCAAGGCTTCTCGTTCATAAGACCGTACAGTAACCCGTAACCATCCGTAGCGCATTCAAATCCTGTATGGGCGTGGGGTCAGTGATTCAAGCGCGACTATGCCTTGGGCTTGACCGGGATTGCACGGAGCCACCATGATTAGTGCCCTTCATGACACAGCTCGAGAGTTATTCGAGGTTGGGATTTGGCAGAATAGGGGGGTCGGAATAGTTACGCATATTCGTCCTGAGGGTTTTTTAAATATACATTTATTATCACACCCCAATACCGATTTCTACTGTAGCTGTTCTATGATTTTCCTGTGCAGTTACTTGATTCGTGGTCTTCGAAGTGTGATGTGCTTGTACAGTACATTAGTGGCATGGCTGATGAACTTAGCTGAACGCTTAGTTCAAAGCCTGTCTGAACGTTCCCTGGATGCGCAAAACTCCCAAAACATCTGAAGCTCATTATTTCGATTCTGACCCGTTTCCACAATCAGCCCAAAACCCTTGTCCAGCTGCCAAGACCCCTACAATATGAACCAGAGCCAACAGCAGGAAAAGACTTGGAGGCCTTCACGCAGACGTCCCTTGCCGGGGCCTTGGGGAGGTTTAGGACTCGGGATTCTTTGGGTTCATGGTTCAGGGTTAAGGTCTGGCTATTCGCCTCCCCCGTTCATTAAACACCCCCCTTGCTAATAACAAGCGCTTTCCGGCAAACCTCCCAGCTCTCAGCGATTCAAGCCAAGAGCCCAAGTTTTGAACCAAAGAGGCCGCCGATGAAGCTTTGCTGCAGCAGCTAGCCGGTTCTCGAGGCTCAGTGGTTCTGGGACTTGCGGATGGTTTGGTCTTCGGACTTCAGGCTCTTGGGTTTCGGGGTTCAATGAAACCTTTAGAGAAACCCCCAAATAACCAAAGACCATCAAAGTCCTAAAGTAACGAAGACACACAGTGACCCCACACCGACGTTTCGCCAGGCCCGACGACGCGCCTGGCCAAAGTGGCGGCGCCAAAGGTCCCGCGGGTTTCAGAAGAGCAGCGGCCTCAGATGGGCGTCTCTTTCATGAACTTCATGGGTTCTATCGGTCATAAGGTTCTATTTATTTTTGTTGGTTACTTGCATGTTTGGCGTCTCAATGGTTGATTGCGGTTTTCAGGGGTCCATTCATACGGACTCCGAGTCCTAGTAGGTTACCTTGAAGGACCCTCCTGACAAGAGTGATGTGGTGTCGAGAATGAATCGCGGTGAAGCCCGACAGAAGCGTTCAGAAACCTACCTGGAACTCAAATTCCACGTCGAGCACAGAGTTCAGTAAGTAGGGCAGGTGGTCAAATAGCCGGCCCAGGCGAGACCCTCACCCCCTGAGCCGGAAACCTTCTTTCTACACTTTGCACACTAAGCTTGCTGTCTGATATGGCCCAATGCGCGCGGGCCATTTCTTTCGTTTCATTCGGGGTCCCAGGTTGGATCTAGTTCAGTACCTGGTCACTGTGTGGCGGTTTACGGTTTCTGTTGGGTCCACTTCCGCCTTTCTTGCAACACAAGTGCGGGCCTACTCAGTACAAGAACCTCTGCAGACCTCATCATACCCCAGTCGAAGAGCTTTGCCAAACCCAGAGAAGGTGGGAAGCCCTTTGCTGAAGCATTCATCCGTACTGGAGCTGCCGAAAAAATTATACACCCACACAAAACACGAAAGACCTCAACTCCCAACTATTTTACGAAGAGCCCCGAACCTTAAACTAAACCTTATATAAGCCCCAACATGCCGACTGCCAGGCCTCCCAGCCTACGCGCCTGGCGCTCCCGGCGTGCGCAAGGGGAGTCGGAGCCGACAGCAGAGGCCAGGGCGCTCTCTTCTGAAAGGTGTCGTCGCGTGTTGTGTTAAGGGTATAGCCTCTATAGTGGTATAGGGTCCCACACAGGAAAATCATAGAGAGATGCAGCCAAGCCCACCGTAAGACCCTAATGTAGATCACAGAGTGCCCCTAACAGACCACAAGTGCTCTGTGACTTCAGGGTTTGGTTTATCAGTTGAGTGTAAGGGTCTAGGGCTTCGGGTGTTCAGAGCCAATTAGAGGCTCAGGTCTCAGGGCTTTGAGAGCCTTCGCTTTTGTTTCTTATGCGGGGTGCACTGTGTGTAGACAGGGCTTAGGGCACATTAGCATAGGCTTTCGGGTTCAGGGTTCTTTGGAGACTTAAGCCTGCTGCGGCTGATGGGGTTGCTACGGGCTGTTGCTGAGCCACAAACACCACCTAGAGGACCTAACGTGAGAAACAGAGTCAGAGCCGACTCTCGGGTTGCCGATACTCGGATCCAGGGCTTGTATTCAGGAAACGCTGCTGCACACGGGCCCTGAGACCTGGGGTGAGCTCAATCGGGGCATCGAGGGATCTTTCACAGCCCGCAAGGCACCCAAGCAGCAAGCCCAGCAGGTGAAGCAGAGAGCCTTGGCTTTGCAGACCATTGGTTCCTGTAAGCGTTCGAAGATGTTTTGGGGTTGGGGTTTGTCGTGCATTGCAGCAGATGGGCTTAACAAAGGGTTCCTATAGCCTACCAGGGTTCGTCAGTTTAGGTGCTCAGTTTTCTTTCAGTGATGCAAGCATGGATGCCGAATGTCATCAATGCGGCTTTGCTGGGGTATCTCCACAAGCGTTGCGCTGGCTTCACAAGGGCAAGCTAACAGTCTCGCCCCGAAAAAGGTGTTTGAAGGGTTTCAGGGGAGTTGGGGTTGAACTCGGGTTTTGTTTGCATCGGAAATGCTCGTGTTTTGGCTTCCCCGGTATGTCGATGTTGCAGGCATGCCCAGCCATGGTCTGATGATTTCGGACCCGCATATTGGGGGATTTAGCGTTCGGGTGTTGACAGCTGAAGCCGTTCATGTTGTTGTGAGGCCATATTCAAAGCTTTCTAGTGCATATGGGTGGCACTTGCCAGTCAGTGAATCAAACCATTGCTTTGATCTTCTTGTTGTTGCTGCCTTTGCTAATGCCGTTGTAGCTGCGACTCGAAGCTTTCGAGTTCGATCTCAGGTCTGCTGCAACTGCAGGTGGAAGTGAAGCAGCTGCAAGATCTCATGGAGGAGGACGTGTGGACTCTAGGTTCAGAAATACTGAAGTGTCCTTGCAGCATTGAAGTTTTCATAGCAAGGTAGGCAAGGGTAGGAGTTTCAACCGGAAGCCCGATAGTCCAAAGTCAAAGATAAAACGTCGAAGTCTCCTGTCCGGCTGTCAGCCGGTTGAAGGCTTAGGGTCGTTTAGGGTTAGGGTTCAGGGGTTATGGAGTTATGGCCTCCTGAGAGGATGCGCATGAGCTCGCCAGCAGCATGCAGACCATACGTGCCTCGGCCGCAGCAGGCTGGGCAGGCGGCTCTTGATGATAGGGCACGGCAGCATGGCCCCGCTAGCACCAGAACCTTTTCAAAATTGCAAGCATCAGAACTCTCATACCCAGACCTCGACTCGAAACCCCAAACGATGTAATTCAGGTTCCGAGCTGCGTGCTCAGCGAGCGGCAAGGGAGAGGACCGCGCACAGACTCTCATGCCACGATCGATGCAATCGCTACAAGGGAGCTTGAGGGTGTTCACGTTACACACCTGGCACACACGTGCGCGCATAGCGGAAGATGCTAGAACGACTGCTCTCGGCCTTCAAAGATGCGGAACCCGGAACCAAAGTCTAAACTTGAGAAAGTTCCGTTGCTGCTTGTGGGGTGCCTCCTGTTGATAATCCGAACCCCCGAAAAGGCATGGATGTAGGGTTTTCGGATTCACAGAGTTTGGGTGTAAAGGTAAAGGGCTCTAGACCCTAGCAATTCATGGATTTAAGGTTTCAGTCCTTCAGGGTTCACACGGTTTACGGTGGATTTTTTTCGACAGCGCCGGAGGAGCCATGTGCAACGCGGCGAAGGAAAGCCCAACATCAGCGACACGCCCTTGCCCACATGTGCAGTGTTTGCCCCAGCTCTTGAGAGTGATAGAGCCAGCCGGCTTTTTAGCGCTTGGGCTGTGGGGTTCAAGTTACGCCGAGGCAGACGTTGCCCGGGCGACAGCAGTGGACGCCCAACCAGGCGTGGTCTCTTGCGCAGCAAGGAGGAGCTTCCGATAGTGATCAAACCCAAACCATAGACATCTTTTTACCAAAAAGCTTCTTAAACTCTGAACCCTAGACCTGCATCCCGAAAAGAGTCCGCAGCTAAAGCCACTAGGGAGTCGGTTCAGCAGATTTCGCGGTTGCTTGGAACGGCCGTGGCATTATTCGAGTCGTTGCTGCTGGGCCAATAACTGGTCGATTTTACGCTTGTTGCCCCACAGGACAACTTTCTGTGAGTCGGACCGCCGTTTCAGTCCTTGCCTGGCATGCCCGCGTGGGAGTGTCAAGCAGCCTAGACGTAAGCACGCAACTGTAGCTGTTGGACAGGAAGTCGGATTAACTGCACACGGGCAGCTTTGCAGGTGAATGCCTGGAGATGAAGCCTTTGCCTAGAGGCCTTCTCTTCCGCCGCCGCCTCGGGGATTAATTCAGGACGTAGTGGCAATTGAAGGAGTTAGAGCACACAGATGGTTTCTGCCTGGAGGGGGTCACTACGATACCTTCATGTGCTCACCACGGCCCATGCAAAACGCCAAGCCCGAAGCTGCCAAGGACCCCAGAGTTCTGGATCCCCAACAGGTGCACTTTCGCCCCCACCCCCTAAGCCCTAAGCAGCCTCACAAAAATTAGCCCATGACCCTCAAGTAAGACCACAAGAGCAGCACCTGCAAACCCTCAAGCTCTACCTCTGGTCCCCCTAAGCCCAGTGAATCCAAGCAGAGGCCTCCAAAGAGGTGAGGCGCGAGATGGCGACAAGGCGGAAGCACTGGGGGCTTGAGGTGCAATTTCCTTTAAGAGTTTCATAGAACACTACAAGTGCAATTTCCTTTAAGGTTTAGACTTTCAGGCTTTTGGTGTCCTCGCAGATGAAGGCTCTCAGGATGAAGGATTGAGGCCTGATACAATGATGCACAGGGATGCTGCTTCGGGCATGATGGGTCTTACTCGTTTGGAGTTTCGGGGTATGCAGCCCTAGGAGCTAGCAGCTATCAGGTGACAAGGCTCACCCCAAGGGAAGAGTCCACACCTTTTCACTTCCGTGCACTTGATTCTGACGGTCGGACGAGAAGGACATAGGAGAAGATTGGCCCTGTCGGATACTAACCACCAACTCTGACCCCCAAAAATAGAGTTTTGTCTTTGATAAGGAAGGATCCAAATGCTGTGCCTCGAATCCCCACCTGAACCTTGCACTCCAAACCCCCAGTTTCGGTTTTCAGTTGTCCCAGAGTGAACTCGTGTGTGTCCCCCTAACGAGTGCACAGCTGAAACCGCCGTAGATCCTGATGCCCAGTTTGAAAGCCCGGAAGACCCAGAGGCCCAAACCCGGTAACCCGGGCTGCCTTTCTACGCCCAGTTCGCACCGGAGCTGTGTGAGTGGCTTTCTGGTGCCACTGCGCTGGCCTGCGGCAGTGCGCGCAGCCCGGAAGGGGTTATTCCGGAGACACTCGCAATTCGATGTTTGATCATTGTGTGGCTGGCTGTGGTACAGCTCAAGCAAACATGTCCTTATGTTGGTAGCTGCGGATTTTGTTCGGAGGAGTGGGGTTCTTCTGTTCGGTATTTGCGGGGGTCTTCGAAGTAGGGGTTCCTGAACTCCGTGGTTTGTATCTCGGGTTGTTGTGCGAAGAGGTTTAAGCTTGTCGATTTGACTCGGAGGGCTCGCGACCTTGACGTTCTAAACCGGAACAATAGCACATTTGTGATGCCAGAAAACACACTGAACCCTGGACCCTACCTCAGGGCCAGGCCACAACCCAAACAACCTCAGACTGGGTACATATTGGTTGCCGCCCTCCCAAGAAACTACACAAACCACATCGACATCTGTGCGTACTTGAATCTATCCTCGTTGACCTGTAGATTTGCAAATCGATTTATCTATGCGTATAGGCTATGTCTGTTCATTCCTTTGTGTCTGTGCTTTACTTGTCTAGTCAGGATGCACCCTACCAAACCATGAGACACTAAACCCTCATCCTCAATTCACATTCGGTTTCTGGATGGAGGGTAGGCTTTCGGCCGTACCCGCCTTCTGAGGTTTGTCGTGGCTGGGCTGCCGCCCTCCACCAGGCCCCCGTGTAGTTCCTGAGTTCAGCCCATGGTATTTCATCACAGACACTATGCTCATGGCCAGGTCGCCAGTCCAGGCGACCAGGCCACCAAATCGTGAGCTTATTCACCCAAGCATTTCGGACACCATTCACTGTACTTCTACTAGGAGGGAACGCTAGAGTTGTGTTTGACACAAGCCCCCCAAATCCTTGGAATGGCTTCCTGGAGAATTACGGAATTCACTACCATGCACATCAGAGGACTCTATGGAGGCACTGGAAACTTGCACCGTTTAGGCAACAAGATTTCGGAACTTTTGCAGCTTGTAGATTGTAGACTTCCTGAAGCCTTGATCGTAAGCCGGGGTTTGACACACAGTCTATATCGAACCACAAGCGAGAAACAAATCACCCGACGCAGCCGTACACCCAACAGCCTAGATGAGCTCTGCAACGCTCACCCGTGCAACACCGCAATCAATGAGAATTAGAGGAAGTGCAAACCCCCGCAAAAGCCTGTCTGTTGCAACGCAGTATGTTTCCGATGAGTGGATTCGACAGTAAAATTTATCCTTGGAGGCCACAGCTCATAGGGAGCCCCTTCTGCCCTGAAGCATCCTGAAGCACTCCAGAATCTCAAAGCCGAAACACCAAGCCCCACAGCCCAAACCTTTGTGCCGAAGCCCTGCACTCTAAACTTTGGCCCTTGAAAAAGTATGCAATCCGGACCTTGCACGACTCCAGGGCGATGGCTGCCGCATTTGGCCCCATGTGACTTTGGACGTGCGCCGGCGCAGCCTGCGGCAGGACTCGCATATTTCCTCCTCATGGCAACAGCATGTTTGAGTTTCGGTGTAGGGTCTTGGTCTAGGGGTTGTTTAGAGCTAGGATCTACTTCGAAGCTGTGAGGTTTCTAGAACGGTTAGCGTTTAAGTGCAGGTGTCATGAAGTATGCGGTAAAATGTATCGTGTCCCGAACCACACGTATGTGTTCCTATGCGAATACACGTATCCCACTTGCTCGTAGAAGCAGGTAGCTGGAACAAAATCTAGTCTGCAGGCCTCCTGGAGCGGCATCTCATGGAGACATGCCCGGATCTGAGTTGGCTCACGGCTTGGGCCAACCAGGATGGGACTACAGGTTCGATTGGGGTCTGGTCACCTGGTTTAGAGGGCTACCTTATCTTGGGGGTGCTTTCCTTAAAGATCCTACTGTTTAGGGTACCATATTGGGGTCCCCTATTTTCGCAACCTCCCGTTAGTGTTTAAAAATAAAGCATGCACTCCAGCCTGAAGGTCAGTCGGATCCTCATCATAAGAACACAGCATACAGGGAGGATCCATATCAAGAGGAGTACTCATGGACGGTTTAGGATAGGGTTTAGGGCGTAGAATTACGCTTTGCTGGATCCATAATCTACAAAATAAGCCGAGGATTGACCATCGATCATGTTTAGCGTGTTGGGCTTACCCAGGGACCAAGTGCATGGCAGTGCCGAAGAACAGGTGCGAAGTTTGTCCATCTACGGCGCCACTGACAAGGCCTGTGTGGCTTTCTTTTGGGTCGTGGGCCAACGGCCGGTGCACCTGATTGGTTTGGGGTTCAGGTTCCCCACTTGCTAATGACAACGAGTCCGTGTTAGAGATCAAGCTTGCGTTGGCCTTAAATCCTAAAGCCACTACCTTCGGGTGATACGGGCCCTGGAAAACTAGATCCCTGACATCAGTACCTCCCGTGCTCAGATAACCGGAAATCCTCGGGTTCAGGAAACCGTATCGGAGCCCGATCAAAAAAGGAGCTCATGGGTTTGAGACCCAGGCCGAATCCATACCGATTAGCTTCGACACTACTACTTCGGCATTCGGTGCAGCTCTGAAATCGCAGGTTATGGCTCGGATGGCGCTTCTACCCGGGCAGGCACTGCATGCTACGTAAGCTGCCGAGTGTATGAACACAAGATCAACTGAAGCAGTGCGAGATACTACACATACACATGCGCACACCAAGGCCCATACACATACACAACATAGATACATACATACATACATACATACATACATCATTACATGCATACATATATGTGCGCACATGCACTCCTGCATTCATGCATGCATGGATGCATGCATACACACACACACACACACGCCCACACACACACACACAGACAGAGACTCATGCACGTGCACCTGCACGTGCAAGTATATGCGTGCGCACACACACACACACTTACATGCATATACCCACGTAAGCCACATACATGCACGCATACAAAGCGTGACAGATGGATCGATCGTTCGATCGCGCATCCACGCGTGTGGAGTGTGTCTGTGTTCTCAACTGTATACTGCTATACGCCTGCATTACAGATCATTACAGCATCAGCATCCCCATGTGACGGTTCAAGGCTTCACGTTGGGCGTTTGTGCATGAGTGCCACAACAACCTGTTTGACACTTTGGGCCCCCTGCAGTCAGCAAGTACATGGGGTTTCGAACTTGGAAATCATCGTTGCCAAACCTAAATCTGCTCTGTGCTTTTGTTCTAGGCTGTGCGGCTTTAGATGTACGGGCTCAGGGTTTAAAATGTAGGGTTTGAGGGTTTTAAGCTGTGTGTTGTTGTTGTTTTTTAAATCGGTGTTTCTGAGCTACGCAGCTCAAAGCCCACTCTTCCATCATTATCCATAGTCTGAGCACAGATTGTAAGCGAAGGCTTCTCGAACCATTCATCCGCACAAAAGTTTCACACCCTCAACACTAAGACTTAATGCATGCGCATGCCGGGAAGGTTTACTGGTGAAATCCGAACATGTTAATGCCCAAGTACCCGACATTGAGGTTTAAACTCTCAGACCCACCCTGCTGAAAAAGTTCACATCCCAGCCAAGCGGTAAGCAAAAGTTCCAAACCGCAAGTCGAAGCCTCCCTCGAAGGTGAAGTCCGGCGCGGCAGTGAGCCTGGAGTTTCTCGGACGAACAGCTTTCCTTCTGGGGCACATGATCGAGGAATAGGAGCTATACCAATATAGGTGACTACTGTAAATATTACCTAAACTGTTTTGGGGGTTCCGATTCACGCCTACATCCTGCAACCATTACTCCTGCATGGAGCGTCTCTGCCGCAAAACCCTCAATAAACCCCTCAAGTCTGAAGTCCTTCAAGTTTAACCCACAAGCACCTCAACCGCTGAATCCCCCCCCCCCCCCCCATACTCAGACCCTTTAAGCCCCGAATTCCTTAAACTGAAAGCCGTAAACCCAGGATCTCCCTCGAGCCTCTTCTAGGTGCATTCGCTTCCGCTGCAGTGGTTTGGGACGCGCGGCGGCGGTGCAGAAAAGCGCCTTGGGATCCGTCTGAGGTGTTTTCGAAGCCCCGCAGTTTAGGGGGAGGTCCTGAATAGTCGCGTTTATCCTATATCCTAATATCCCCAAACTACGTGAGGTTCTTGCTCATGGGGATCATATTGGACTATTGGTGTTTCGGTGAACTTCGAGGTTTGCTCGTTCTTGGTTCCAATATGTTTTGACCAACGACTCATTCATCCTTCTCCTGCCAGGAAACGAGTTTGGTGACCGAATGGGCTTGGGCGATTCTGGAGCCGCTATGGTTTTGACCCTGGCGGTGCAGCTGTCCTCCTTGAGAATGCTTGACGCCTGACCGCTTTGGTTCGGAGTTTCGTCTGCTTCGCAGACCCAAACAGCCTGAGCTTCGTCACTCTACTGCATTCGCGAGATGAAGGTCGACCTGTATGAGTATGGAAGGTCTTCAAAATCTTTCGGCTTGCCCTTGCGCTACAAATTTCAATCGCGTCTTTCTGAAAGCGCTTTAAGTTTGAACACATCATCCCCAGCCCCCAGAGCCATGAATGGCGATGTGATTTGTGGTGTACCGCCGCCCTAAAACCGTCAAGCCTGAGCGCATGAAATCTTCTAGAGCAAACCGCCTAAACCCAAAGGTCCTAAACGCTAAATCCCAATCTCCGCTTACTTTACTTGGGTGGTGTAGAGACGATAACCGACACCTAGTTGTAGTTCAGTCAAGAGTACCTGTGGACCGAGAAACCTCGTCTGTCGTAGTCCGAATTGCAAGAGCGTAAATCTCAATCCCTGAAACCCTAAGCCCACAAAAATCTTGAACCGCCCCCAAAGCTCTATTGAAGCCTTCAAACAAAATACAAACTCTCCAGGATTTGGCTTGGAACCACGTTTGCGATGCCTCCTTGGCTTTGCTTGCGCAGTCATGGCCTCCGACGCTGCGTTCGCTGTGCTTCTTAGCCGGTTTAGGGCTTGGGGGATGGAGCACCAATGCATTCCGCATGAGTTTCTTAAGCGTGGAATAAGCAACAGTACATACTGTAGCTCTCTGCAATCAGTCAGACTAGCCGGTATACACAGTAGTAATGGTGACACTGTACTACACGTCAAGGTACTTTGCTTGAGGAGGATATGTCCATCCTTGCTTTTTAAGAATGCTTGGACTCGTCTATGCTCCAAACCATCTCAGGTCTGCACATATGCCTTTGCTTAAATGAAGTTTGTGCAGTGTTTTGCATACTGAAGCCCGCAGCTTGTGCACGTCCTTGCCCGGGAGTTGACGACAAGACGGCGAATGCACCCCAAGTGGGCCAGCAATATCCCAATCGAGAGTGCTGACAGGCTTTCAGGCTTTAGGATCGGTTGATGGAGTTCAGCGGCTTAATATTTTAGTTCGTAAAAGCAATCCTCTCCAATGGCGCAAGCATTGCTGGAGAGCTGTAAGTCCCAGGGCCTAGATGGCAGGAGTCGGGGCATATCAAGTTGCAGCCCGAAGACGCGTGAAGTTTTACGGGTATGCCAGCGTAAAGCAGCACGGCAAACCTAGAATTATCCAGGAGATTCATGAAACCCTAAAGCCTGAGTGCAGCACACTATATAGTACCCTCAATCTTACATGCGGAACTAAACCTCAAGCCTTAAGCGGCATGCCTACTCATGATGCCGGTAGCCATCATGGCATCAGGTCCAAAGTACTGCAGCAAAGAGGTTGATCTAGACTTAGAGACGGCTTTGGAGCATTTCGGAACTGTCTCTCTGGTCCTTCTCACGATGAAGCCTGAAGAGTTAATTACTCTTCTGCCTTGAGGTTTGGAATGGAATAGCATCGGCGAGGAAGGCGGGGCAGGAGTTCCAAGACACGAAAGTACAACGTGATCAAAAGGCCGCCATTTTCCGCTCAACCTCTTTCCCAAAGCCCGCAGCAGCGTCTGGAGCTTTCGATCTAATCCCGGTCCCCAACCCCCCCGGACCATTTTGCGTGTTCTGGTATGTTGAGGCGCGAGGCATCTCTCCACGGCGCTTGCCCAGCCAAACATGCTGCAGATCCTGGACCTCCGGTCGAATCCCCTGGCAGATGCCGGAGTTTTGTGCGCCTCGCTTCAAGACCGGCTTCGGGAGTGCGAAAGTTCAAGCTGACTCGCCGGATTGTTGAAGCTGTCCCGGTGATTACGGCATCATGTTCATGTGAAAGCTTCGGCCCTGAAGCTCCAAAGCTAGAGGTGTCGCAGGGGAGGATTGCCCCAAAGACGCAGTACCCGGTGTCACGGAAATGCAAGCCACATCAAGCCAAGCTGAATAATCATGGAAGCCCATCGGTCGCCAAGAAACTAAAGGCCGAGAGCGATCGTAAGAACGCAAAAGTCTGCCATCCGAGGCATTTGCCAAGCAGTGGCCTCGCAGCCCTCGTCGCCCCTCAAGTGGCTGGGTTTGGGGGAGACGCTGCTGACCGATCGTGGCTCGGACCAGTACTTCCGTATGTCTGAATCCTACCCCATACCTTGTAAACCCGAAAAGCTCAGCGGACTTGGCGCCTGAAGCCATGCCTGCCTTGTGCGAGTGTGTGAGTCGAAACCCCAAAATTCATAAAAGATGTGAAGACAGCGGTCGACGGAGCTCAAAACCGACGTGAGGTGCTCAGGAAAACCAGGCACATAAGTTCTGATCATTGGGTTTTAGGGTTTAAGGGTTGTTTTCGTCTAGTCTGAAGGATTGAAAGTTGGTAAACACGCGAGTTGGTTCGAGACTGGAGTCAATCTGCCTGTGGAGTAGACACCATCGCAACGATATTCGTCGGGGTCTTTGTCGAGTCACGGCAGCAGTGGACTTTGAGAGACGCGTTGTAGTGTCTAGCACACAACCCTTGGAATGTATCTTCAGGCCAAGCTTAGTTGAACCTTTTTCCAGAGCCAGCCGGAGCCAGAACCTCAATGCAAGTACAAGGGCTGAACGGACTGAACGGCCACACAGCAAGCAGAGGATGAACTATTCATTGGCACAACCATTTGTTACCGGCTTCAGAAACATGAGGACTCAGAGGAATCAGCACCCGTGGACTTAGGAGACAGCTTAGGCATATCGTGTACGTTTGTCAGAGGAGACTTGCTTTTTCTCGAGTTTCTGTGCCGAGGTGGCGCCAAGCTGGCCTTGCAGGCGCTGCAGCAGCACCAACATCTGGCTGGTCTGGACTTGGGCGACTGGGCGCAAAACTGGAAGCCCGCCTCTAACCACCCCGAACTCTAAACCGAAGGCCCTTTGTTTCGACTCGTAGCCTGAGCCGCACAGGCGAGAATGTAATCACAGATGCGGCCTGCCCGGCTCTGGCGGCCTTCATTCAATGGTCTCCATGCCTCCGCGCCTTGGTAGCGTACAGCCAGGAGCCTTTAGGCTTCAGGGTCCAGGTGCCGGAAGCACTTATGATCCTGACATATGCCTTAACCCAAAAATCCCAAATCTCTAGTGAGGCTGTGCGGGGATGCTCACGTGGTTGCTAAAGGATCTCCGGCATGTATGAGTATGGGCGTCTGTGTGTTTGCGAATACAATCTAGAGTATGCATGCGCACATGTACGTATGCATTTATTTTGGCATGTTTAGCTGTACAACTTACATGAACCATGCAACCGCAAGTTTTTTGTATATCTCTACATGTCGTGTTGCTTGTTCGGCTAAGCATCAGTATTGTTGCTATTGTCACTCTCACTGCTGCCTATTCCTGAGAATAGGAAACGACCAACATATCCTGAGCTGGCGCTACTGTCCCGTCGATACTTCCTCAAGGTCTGAGAAAAGAGTCTGAGGGTTTGGGGGGTTTACAGTGTACAGGGGTTACTACTGGACTCGTTAGGTTCCGAGTTTCGGCTTTTGAGGTTTCAGATCGCAACAGGAGTCCTAAGTTCTTTGAGCTTCTAGTGCAGGGACCTGCGTAAACTATTGCCCATGTTCTTTCTACTGGGTTCCCCAGTGTATGGTTATGGTACATTCTTATGCCGCACGACCTTATGCTTGTCGTTACGGTCACCTTGGTACCCTCTCATCCTCAGGTACCCTGCTGCTTCGTGGGTACCTCTTTGAGCCACAGCGTGTAAGCTTCCCGGCCGAGTAAGGGGTTGAAACTATCGCATGAGCTCTAACCCGCAACCCTCGTCAACCCTGGAGCCGAAAAGCCTAAACCGTCAATGTTGTCAATGCACCTTCTCTGAACACTTGGGGCCTATGAATACCCGAAACCCCAGCTATCTAAACCAGAGGAACCTGAACAACCGTAACATCTCTATGAGCAATTATATACACCCAAGATATCCCGAGGCCGGTAGCCTGCATCTCATTTTGAGAGCCCCGTTTCCGATACCCTCACCCTATGAGCCGAAGAGCTGGTAGCATCATCGTCGACGTGGTATGGCAGCAGTACAGCGGACGTAGCAATGATATGTTGAATGTTGTAACTTAAGACTGGCAAGCGTAGCCGAAACAGAGCTAGTTTTGAAATAATACAGAAGGATGGTGCCAACATGTCCAAATACCATCGCCAGAATCCACACGAATGGCTCCCGAGCACAAGTAGAGATACTGAGCAGCACAAGGTACAGAGTGTTTAGGCTTCAGCGCCGGGCGGGAGGCTGGGAGGTCAGGCTCGAGCCCTCAGCCCTGAGCCTTTCGCATAAGAAGTCCACCCTCCAATGTTCACTCGTTCGACGAAATCGGCGCCGCACCATAACCAAGCCAAGCCTGCACTGCTTGAGAAACCCTACGCCACGAAGGGTACAAGTTGTAAAATTCCAGACAGCATCCACGGTTGAAGTCCTAATCATCATAATCAACTCCTAATCCCAATAAAACTGGCCCAGGTGACATCGGCGGCGTTTTGCTCGCTCGAGCACTCAGCTCGAAACGGATCCTAGGCAACAAAGTCTCTGAGATCCTTGATAAGGCTGCAGGTCACCCCCTCTACATTGTTTGTAGTCCCTACAGTAGCTATACCATACTAGGTACCGGTTTGGGATCAATCTTGATATCCCTTATGATGTAGTAGTAAAGGTTGTTTTGTAGGCTGTTGGAATCCACACAGTTTGAATGCCTGACTGGGTGTCTGTATAGTGGTTCATCTCAAACTCGGAACAGTCGGTAATAATAGATTTCGCTCACTTTCCGTTTATCCCAAATATTCACCACAGCCCTAGTCCAATTCAAAGGGGTCCTAAAGCCCCAAAACCAGACATAAACCCTGTTGAGCCGGCATTAGGAGCTTCGAGCTAGAGCTGGATTACCAGCAAGTCGCGTGCAAGACGGCGGTTGCACTGGCGGAGTGCAGTAGCGTGGCAGCAAAGAACATACGCCTTGGCCAAGGCTCTGCAGTATGCGATCAAGAGCAGTGGGATGAAGACTTTCTGGCAATGATCCAGTTGGCTCCGTTAGTAGCTCAAGCTTTACACTTTACAAAGACACTAAGTAATCGAGAACACAAGAGCGCAGCCATGAAGGGTTGAAACCTGGTGCCTCCTTGGCCATATGGCACTAGCCGCTAGCCTTTTTCCTGCTTTGGAGCAACAAAAGGACGGTTTCAATGTAAAGGCCCGAGCAATTATGTAGAATAGGGTTTTGGGCATACTCAACTATATAGCTGCATAGCTAGAAGGGAAGTATAAACGGATACAGTTAGTATCGGTGTGCCACCAGAAACCGGGACTCCAACCGATGAGGCATTTCATGGACCAAAGTGTCCCTCTTCAACACCGACGTGTCCACCCTGGGAGCTTTGATCCGCGGCTTTTAGGATTCCGAGGTTGCTAGCACGGTTTTCATGTTTTTTCCTTCAGGGTCTGCGGCGTCTACCGCGTGTGCGGCCTAAGGTTCGTAGCTTTGAACTTGGGGTGGAGGGTTGAGCGCAGGACAGTTGTGTTTGCTCGAGTGCAATGTTCTCGACCGCGCCAGCTACGAGCTCCCACGCCAGGGCACAACATGCCGGAAGTCCAGAATTTCCCGGCATCTAGCTTTCATTGTATTGCGTGTGTTAGACTTCTTGTGTGAAGACGCGTGCGTTGTGGTGGGTGGTGCCTTCAGCAAAGGGTTCCTTGCCATTGCAAACTCCAGATACCTCAAGACGAACTCGTGTCTCAAGTTGTCAAACAGGGTGCACATTCTACGTCACCTCAAGCCTTTTTTCTGCCTTTAATCCCTAAACCCTAAACCTTCTTACTGGTCTCTAATTGCTTCATTGTGTAGGACCTTGAGTGGATGCAGTCTTGCGGACTACAGTCACTTTATGTGTTGCAGATCTTGATTGTTGATACACATCATACGACTGTGTCCTTTAGAAAGTTTCACATTGTCAGACTCCGAACCATATGCCTCGCCTGGATTGTCCGAGTGTGAGCGCCGAAACCCTAAACCCTAAATTAAACACACATCCACAAACAAGCACACATGTGATCCCAGGACGCTTGCCAACGCCTTTCGAGGCGGCCGGGCCTCTGCCGAAGGCCCCCGCCGGAATGAGCCTATCGGGGCCATGGTTTTTGAAAAACATGGTTTTAGTTGTTTAAAAAACCTAAAAAACCTATGCTTATCGGGGCTATAAGGTTTAGACATATAGACTCTTGATGTTTCAGCTACTGAGCTACTGGGTTTAGGTCGCGAGTCACTCTCAGACTCTCAGATCGAAAAGCCCGGGTCTAGTTCTTGTTGTCATTCTTGTCAACTAACGGCCCGAGCCGTAGACCAAGCTGCCCTGCGTCATCTTCCGATTGAAAGATTGGCCTAGTCTCCCTCTCGGATTCCATGGTCTGAACAGTCTTTTAATGTAGCCATGCAGCTTTGGCTAGAACACCAAAGGGCGCATCATTTGTGGTTACTGTCCTTCGCCTTCCTTGAGGCAAGTGGCTCAATGTCGCGCAATGCCGCATTGCCCCCAGCTCCTCGGAAGTCTCGTTTCGCGAGTTCGTGATTCCGAGCTGATGATTTGGATGGCAGGGCCTATGCAACTTAGGGTTTGCAGCAGATTTTCGTCGGACCGTGCTAGCCTCTTAGCCGAAACCATGGCAGAGCCGAACAGGATGTGCACGGATGGTTGCGGATGCTTCGCCAGGCGACCTGAAGCATCGCTAATCGGCTAACCCATGCCCGACCCCACTCAAAAAACTCTCGATCAGAACCATGAGGTTCCATCAAGCTGCTGCAACAAGCGAGTTTCCGGCGGTTGGACTCGCACGGGCAGCGCTCGCGATAGCGAGATCCATCTCATGTGACTGCTTGGTGGCCCCGTGAAAGGTTTTGGGTTGAAGTCGGGTCTATATAGGGTTACATTCGGTTTAATTAGAGTGGAGGGTTTAAGCATACGGCAGAAGTCATACCTAGCGCCCTCGAGTCAACAAGATGTCGGCAGAGTGTTGCAACGCGTAGGTGCTGACACGCTAAGTGTGTCGGAAAAGAGCGTGCAGGATGCAGTGTGTTCACCAACAGTGAGTGCCTAGCACGAACGCCCAGACCCAGCGCCCTACGTTCCGGATACTTCTGCATGTGCCTGGAAAGTCGCCGTTGTAGCCAAATGCTTCATACAAGTTTCCAGCATTTGATGTTTCACTATATTGGAAAGCTCTAGTCACGGCGGGTTCGCTTGCGTCCCCGGTGTAAATATGCAGCACTAAATACGAATTCTTTGACCCAAGCCCAGAAAACCTGAAGTACCAAAGAGTTTCGACGGCTGCAGCAGGTTCGTGTTCTGAGTCGATTTCGACATCCCCACTTGGTCACCCTGATGGGCCACAGCCTAAGTCATGGAACAGATTTGATGGCTCAAGGGGTTGAGGCCTTCAGGTTCCTCATCTCAGGAACAAGGTCAGATCGGACTTTCGAGTTGGTTGTCGCAGGGCTCCGGGTTGCAGTGACCCTTCAAGCGTCCAGCGACAAAGCAAGCACTGGAGTCACTGGAACGGCCAGCATACGTCGGCACGGATGTCCCATAAACCCGAAGCCCACTACAAGACCCGTGAGCTGCCAAGCGTTGTGAAACACTGCCCTAAGACAATCCCCATCAGCAGCACTGGTAGCATGAAGAAGGTTACGAACAAGCATGGCAGAACAAATCGTACATACCACATTGTACAGCAGAGCAACTTGCAGGACTAGCCCCGCACTCTTCTGGGCATAGCCCTCAATACAGTAGGAGGCTCTGGGATTCCCAGAAACTTGCATGGGCCAAGATACGGTACTATGGTACTGTAGACATACATATTATAGTAGAATAGTCAGTAACACAAAGTCATGGAAAGTACAACTAGCATAAATAACTAAATAGGTACAATCAGAGCCGTGCAAAAAAAACAACTGAGGCTTTGGCCAGCGCGAAGGGCAGAAGCCACTTGGCAAGGAGAGGTGTTTTTTGTTTGGCCCTAAGCCCAAAGCCCTTCAAGGAGCGCTTCTTTTTTTGGGTTGATTGAAAGGAGTGTTTTAAAGCGGTTCTATAGGGTCCCCCAGGAAAACCTGTCTTTCAAAGGGTCCATGTTTTCAAGCAGTACCCTTATGGCCTCGTTTATTTCGGGGTCCTTTTGTTAAGACTGGATGTCAGGGAAAAACGGGCTTTGGGGTGGTAGGATTTAGGATTAAGCTTTCAGGTTTTGGATTTCGGGTTCTGGCCGAAACGATCGTTGTTTATGCTTAGGTAAATATTTCCTTCACTCTGGGGTGATGGGCGCTCCGACTCTAGTTCGGGGTCAGAGGTTCCTTTCTCTTGCTGTAGAACGCTTGCACCCCATTTCCTACCTACCTATCTATCTCCAGCCGCAAAGCCCCAGCCCAGAGAGCCGCTAACCTAAGTCCACAGGCAATGCTCAACCCTGGAGTCCCTATCTGCCCCAAAACCCACGAGGTACCTGGTCTACGAGCTTATGCCGGGCGGCTGCGACCTCAGGATTTTTCCATCCCCCGAGACGCTTTACCTCACGAAAACAGAGGAAGAACTCTTAGATTGATGATGCGTAGGGCATAGGTCTTGTTGTTCTGATTGAAGAAGTTTCCAAGCTTCGTAATCGGATTTACGTTTTGTAGGATTTCCTTGTTTAAGCAAGTGTCCACCAGTCACGTGGCCAGAGTGAAGAGGGATGATGAGGGTTTGCTAGTCTGACAGTCTGATAGCCCCGCACCCCCAACACGAATCCCCTAACAGTGTGCCTCGTATGCGCATTCCAGCCAGTGCCTGTCTTGTTTGCAGACCTTGCCTGGCTTTGCCCGAGTGTGAGTATCAAGAAAAACTTAATCTCTCGGGCTCGCCTTGCTGTGTCTAGTTGCGAGTGCAGCTTGATACTCTGAGCACGGGGCTCAGCCTGAGGGTACTGGGTTTTGGCGGTGCGCAAGTCTAGCCTGAACTCGCATGAAACCCAGCTTCTTGAGCCCTTGTTCTGCAACCCTAAAGCCCAAAACATAGTATAGTGTTGAACCGACATGAACATGATAGCGGGTAGCCTGTACCGCAACACACTCACCGGCAGTCACTGCGGCAATCAGGACGTAATGACCCGAGATCAGCAGTAGCGAAGACTACATAAGTTGATCACGTCGCATAGGAGTGATGCCGAGGCATGTCGAATCTAACATAAACTCGAAACTCCGCCTTGGCGTCCCAAAACGTAGAAGTTGCAAACCCTTATAACCTCGATCTAAACCCGAAGCGGTTGAAAACATAAACGGGGAAACCATCTGAAACCTTGCTAAACCCGTCCCTGCGCCTCAAGATAGAAGCTGGCAGGTGATGTGGAGGTGAAGCTTCGTCAGAGCCGTTCCTGGCTGGAGCAAGTGCAGCTTTTCGACTCCATCGTCCGGTTTTCGAGCGTGTGGGTTGTATACAGGGGTTCGTTTCAGAATTTCAGGGTTGAAGGGGGCTGGGTTTTTGGTCTTTTGCTGCGTTTTGGTTGCGAGTCTTCGGTTTGAGGTTCCTGGGTCTACGGTTTGCAGGTTCGGGGCTTTGTAATGTCTTAGGGTTCTTGTCCAGGGCAGACGGCGAACTTCGTGTGCATGGCCTTTTTCACTAGCCAACAAAATCTTGTCTCGAACGCTTTCATGTGGGTATTTTGGTTCTCCTTCTACTGCTGTTGCTACCGCTGCTGTGACGGCTACGCCACAGCTACATATACTACAGAACGTCTTCTCGTGTTGCTATTGTTGCAGATGCTGTTGTATTGCTGTCCCTTAGTGCTAAAGCACCAATACCTTGAGCCCCGAAGCCCAGGCCATGTAGTCCCTGATGCATTACTAGTCCGGCAAGCAACTTGCAGCCCTCTCCACACCTGGACGAGACAGGTACCTAAAGCCCTCACCGCATCCCCGACCCTGACGGCATGAAGCCCACCGAAACCTGCTAAACCCTGAATCCCCAAACGAGACCAAAACCCTGAAGCCCTGAACACCCTCCTCAACGGAGTTCTTGTCATTCCGGAACTCTGGCAGTTGGCCCAGGAAAGCAGGACGAGGTGACCTGACCCAGGCCATTGGTTTGGTGGTTTGATAGGGTGCCTTTTGGTCTGAAAGTCCACTTTCGCTTGCTTTCTTCTTAGCTTTGCACCGCGAATCTCTTAAGTTTGCGGGATTTAGGGTTCAGGGGCTGTTTAGCGTCTCTGGTGAGTCTTTCGGTGGTTCAGCAAGGGATTGGAGGGTAGAGTTTCGTCGGGTCATGGGCGATTGGGGATTTGGGACGTATAGTCTAGGTTGGTTCATGACCTGCTGCTGAGGAGATTTTTCAAGTTCTAGGTGTTGACGACCAATCTCTGGCATCTTTATTACAAGCAGCACTATCACGCTGTTGCCGTTGTCCGTTGTCATTGCTACACATTCGAGTTTTGTTGCTCCTTTCGATTCATGCCTGTGTCATGCTATTGATCGTCCAGACTTCGCTCGGTGGCTTCCAGTCTAGAGGCTTTTAGGGCTTGGCTGGGCTTCGCAACCGATTTGTTTCGGGTCATAGGCTGCGGGAATGCGTCAGAATCCCTCAATGCGACGGTCGAGCTACAGGGCTTCGTAGGCCCTGAGCTCTAGAGACTCTGTAGATTCAGAAAAGGGGCCGATGACCCAGACAGACCCTAGTACAAGAGCCCCAGAGATGATCCAAGTCAGTTCTGCATGCTTCTAGACCCTCAAAAGCTGCACAGCCACTGAATGTCGACAGGCACCCTTTCCTTGGCAGCAGCGGCTCCACGTCGCTTTGGGCCCATGCCTTTGTTCCAGACAGTCGCGACAGTCTTTTTGGCCATATACATGCCCCCAAGATCCTGCCAACTATGATTTGTAGCGATATATGTAGGCAGGAGACTCATGCATGCAGAGGTCGAGAAGGAAGAACTGCGTACCGTAGGACACCCAACCTGGAGAAAGTTGGGTTCAGTACTGTAACACTCGTTTGAGTGTTGTGCAACCGTAGAAGCATGCTGTGATGCCTCATGTGGGCCTTCCACGCTGAAGATTTTGTGCGCCAGAGTCCAGGGCTTGGGGTTGAAGAGTTTATGCTTTCGTGGCGAAATCTCTCCACAGACTCAGCGCCACTCCTCAAGTTACAACTTGACTTCAACCCCTGCGCCATAGACCCTGAACAAATGGTGCAAGCTCGAAATCCGAGGTGCTGCCAAGGGTTTGGCGCACATGGTCGGCAGCACGCCAAAGACGTTTCATCGGGATATCAAGCCCAGCCCACAGCATTCTCTTGCTTTGGGGGCTTTGGCCTTGGATGATAATGGGAAGTCTTTGTTTCTCTTCTGGCACGAACGCATTCTGTATGAGGATGATACCTGCCAGCCACGTACCAGAGAGTGCAGTGACACTTAGTCGCCATGTTTGTTCATTGCTGTTGCTTTCACGTGGCTCAACACACGCCTAGCCTGGATACTCCGAGTGCGAGGGCCAGAACCCAAAGCACTGTAAATCAAACCCAAGCTTGCAAATGCTTGATGCTTGAAGGCACCTAAGGGCCCTACAGCAAGAAAACGAGGGCTGCTACATCTTCCCAGTACCAATTGCTGAACCTGCATTTGTTTCAAGACTGCCTGCAATGCAGTGACTTCTTCCGGTCCGTATGGGCATGGAAAAACCTGAAAACTCCCGTGCATCCTACAACCTACTATTCTAGGGGCTCCGCCCCATGTTGGCGATGGCATGAGTTGCATGGACTAGGGCTACCGCTTACATCAGAGGTTTGAGGTTACAGGTCTGTGGTCTAGGATCAAGGGCGTATATTCCCTGAAGCCAAAAGACACCCTCAAACCCTGCACCCCTAGCCCTAAACTTGAACCCAGTGTCGGAAAGGCCTAGAGCCCTTGTCCCCCCAACGCAGGTTTAAACCCCGACCTTATCATCCATAAAGCCTACAAGCGAGGAAAAGTTAGGGTACCTTTTTTATAGCAAAGTCTTACCAAACAAAAGAGAACTAATAGAATGAAGACCCTGCAGCCGAAGCCCTCACATTGCCTGGTGAGCTCGGCATGCTTCGGCTTTTCCTGTCGCCTAGACTACTTGACTCTGATGCTTTCGTCGACCCGGTCCGCCAAGCAGATGGAACAAGCCCTCACGCAAAACAGCTGGACAGGGTCAGTGCGAGCATTGGCTCAGTTTCCAGAACTCTAAAGACCCTAACTTCTATAAACAATCACGCGGGGTTTTCAAACCCTACCTGGACCCCAATAGTATGTAAAATAATAGCCCTTGATAGGCTTTGGGCCATTATTCTACCTACTTTGGGGGGTCTAGGTAGGCGTCTTACCAGGGCAGATTTCTGATCAAAAGGCCCGCGAACATCCTCCTCGATGCCGACGGCACTCCGAAGATGGCAGACTTCGGCCTCGGCACTCAGAGCAAATGGGAAACGTCCATATAATTCATAGGGGCTCTTAGGGTGGTATGGGGGGTGGGGCTATTTAAGGATCCTTAAATAGCCCCCCTCCCCCCAAGGGTCCTTACAAAAAAGTCAGGGGGGTGGGGTTTAGAGTTTAGGACCCATAATGCTATACGGGTTATACATCATTAGGGCTAGACATACGACAATAAGACCATCGTAACTAGACTGGACTTGGGCTCAGCCCAGCTTGAAATCAAGACGGGACTTACAAACGGGTACATCATAGGCGGCTGCCCTGTTACAAAAGGTGCTACATGGTCTTTTGAAGAGGTTCAACGCTAGCCTAACATCCGAGCCCTACCTCAACCTCGCAATTTGTAGCACTTTATCATCCGATCTTAGGACCACCCATAGAGAAATAATTGAGCTCAGGGTTCGGCAAACCCAAAGCGCTACTCGCCAAAAGATTGCAACCGGTAAACCCCTTACCCCTAAACCCAGGTAAGTAGGCATTAGGCCCTTGCTCCTTAGCCTGAGGCCTAGCAGCCACAGTGAAGGATAACAGCGGCGAGGCAGGAATGGGTTGCTTCGGTCTGTTCGGGTGATCCTTCCGCGGCCGCCAGCTCCTGAAACCCACGAGCTCGAAGGACTGTGCCCACATACTGACCTGTCGCCTTGGTGTAGCTGGTACGTATGGATGTCTACATGCCTTCACGTGGTTTCTTGTCCTTTTGAATGCTTGTACACAGACCGAGGATATTGTTGACCCCCTCTCCCCGCTATGAGGCTGTACAGAGGCCAAAAAGGGTATTGCTGGTGTTCAGGTTCGCATCTCACTGGCAACCAAATTCCTTCCTTTCTTACCGTTGCACTCAGCAATCCTTCCGTATTGCTGTTTGTTGCCAGCATCATTCTTGCCACTGCAGGTGCCAGTACAGTTAACTACTGTAACAGAGATGTTGTCTCCTATGCTCACAGTCATGCTGGCTTTTTCTTCGTCTCCGTGGATTTTTCCGCCCTGCTGACCCAGAGCCAGCGGGCCTGGTCTCTTGAAGACCCCAGCGATGTGAGGACAAGCTCGCCGTGGAGCAGATCGCGGGCACACCGGGGTGCCCTGAGAGTGAACGGCCTCCAGCCGAAGTTGCGGGGGATGGTTTGGCCTGGAGCCTTGAAGTTGGGGTTCTAGGGCTGCTTGCGGAGAACAGGGGACTGAGCTATGGAGCTTTGAATCTGATGAATTTCCAGAGCTCCAATCATCTCCCACCGATTCTTTCGCAGCTGCGATGGTTTTGACTTAGAGTCGGGGTGCGAGATTGGGAGGTGAAGGTTTGGTCGTAGGGGTGATGCGTGCCATGGATGGCCAAAGCCTTGTATTGTGAAGGTCCGAATTTTGCCAGTTGCCATTTAAGGAACTTATAAACCTCCTGGGGGTCTGGGGGTCGAGCCTGCGCTCTCTTTGGCAAGGGTTTTATGCTCTTGCAAGATTTCATAACTTAGTAACAGGTACTTTGCCGCAAGCATTCAGATTGCCAGGTCCTGGTGTATGTCATTCTTCCGTTTTGCGGTTCAGTGCTGCATTTCCGCAGCCCTCTTTCGGCGGCTTGGTGTGCCCGGGCTTTCGCACTTTCGTCAAGACGGTATGCCTACAGCATAACTGAACCAACGCTTTCAAACCCAGCTCCCCGCAAGAAGGTCTGGGGCTGTAGACTGTAAGTAGGGCAGTACTCTTGTGGGGATCGCTCTCGAAGCAAGAAAGCCAAGCGTAAAATTCCTACCCGCATTCGGGCCGGATTCTAGTTGGATTTCTTGCACTAGAGCGACAGCCTACATGGCTCGGTTACTGCCTGCCAGCCTGCCGTCGGGTTTCAGACCCGGCGACTCGGTAATGTATTTTGTTGTTTGGAGGTGGGATGGGGGAGCGGGAGGTTGATTCAGGCTGAACAGTATGCGCGCAAGCCTATCCTACTGTTTCTGAGTTTCATCGTTGCCCGGTCGCTGTCAGAAGGTTCATTGCAGTATTCAGTATTCGGTCATGACAAACTGCGCCAGTGAGCATCTGATCGTTTTGGCCGCGCCGAAGGGATCAGCCCCTTGGGACATGAGTGATTGATGATAGCACTTGTATTTGTGCAGGGTTTCAGCTAGACCGTCTTGCGAGTGGCTATGTGTAGGTTTTGCCCTAGCAGGCGATCATAAAGAAACCGTCGCACGTGTCTAGGTTATCCGATTGCTTTAAGCAAGTTGGTGGCAAAGCTTGTGTTGTCGTCGCTGGAAAGCCAGTTCGTGTTCGAGTCAGGCAGAGCTGCCGGGGCCGGCGCGGATCAAGCTGTGCATCTACATCAGTCGTCAGTCCTGATTCTGAGTTACCCTTAACATTCTCTTAAGCCGCGTACCCAGGTTTTCGGTACTAGGACTCTAAGGGCAAGCTTCTTCTTGTTTTCGGGTAGGTCCGCGCGGCTGAAGACGTAAGCCCTTAACTCACACCCGGATTATCGAAATCTTTGCAGTTCCATCTGGAGCACTTAAAAGAGCCGCTAAGGCCCCGGAGTAGAGCACGGGACCTCGTCGTTTTGTCGCAGTGGGCAGGGTTAAGATTAGGTCTGTGTCTAGAGAGGAGACCCACTGTTGAAAGAGAGACTTCTCTTCATGACTGGACCCCTTCTTACCCTTTGAATAAACACCAAGCCAGACCCCTGCGACTCAGGTAGCTCCCAACCACTTCAGGACGAGGCAACCCAACAGCTCCGCATCTGCGATTCTTGGACTGAGTGTTTCGGACTTGGCACACGTCAAAGCTTGGCCCAGATCCTTAGAGACATGTTTTTTGCAGTTTGGGCCGTAGGCTTGAGGTGGTACGGCGGGCTCACGGCATCATGGCAGGTGTGAAAGAAGCCTTCTTCCCGAATCAGCTGACCCATGCAGGAGCGGATGCCACCCCATCCTGATTCAAAAACCTGCATACTGCCTAGCCAACATGAGCTACCTGTATTGGCTTTCCAAGTATATAGTACCCTAAATAGTAGGATCCTCATCATAAGGACCCCAAAATGAGATAGCCTTAACTTTCGGAAACTCCCATATAAGATTCCAAGAAGCCGCCGGGGCGATCTGCCTGTGCTTGGGCGACTGTCGGTGTGGCAGGCCGAGATTGAGCCAGCTGGGGGTCAGAAAGGGGTTCTTGTTGCTATCTTTGGGCTTCCAAAGTATCTCAGTGTTTCAAACTTTAAGCCGCTGGGTCATGTTGCTGTGATGTTGGATCGCTGGTTTTGGATCGCAAAGTTGTCAATGCTTGCAAGATGTGTGTTGCGATTTCCGGTATGATTTGCTACTACAACCACTCCTCTAAGTATTTGGGCTCTCGTTTTTAGGGTTGCCGTAGTGACGAATTTCGTGGACTTCGTCGTCACGACTTCATCTTTAGGCGCCCTCGCGCGGCTTCGGGACCACGCATTGATTATTGAGGATTCTGTTGCGAGGAATGCAAACCTCACTTCATCTTGAGCCTCACCTTAAAGCCCCCTCAAAGAACCCATCTGAGTATTGTCACAAAACCACGCTGCTTCAGAGCATTGCTAGAACCCCCTTAGGAGCTTTACAGTTACATCATTACATCGTTGTTTCTTCGTCTTCTCCTTCTTACTGCAAGCGCTCGAGGCTCCCAGCATGGCCGTTACTGCCCGCCTGGCCTGCTGACAATTTGCACAATGCCCGCGTCCCCAAACAGCTAGCTGACCTACACATTTGTCTGAGAAAGGTGTGCCACAGCTCTGGCACGTTCACACATGTGTATCACGATTGGGACCTAAGACCATGAATAGTAAGCTACAGGACCATGATAGGGAAAACGTTCATTCGTTGGTTTCTCCCCCGCATTGAGAGGACCTGTGTCACCGGAACTTGTGGTGTTGCCATGTGCCAAGATGCAGGTGTCCTGCATGTTAACGGAAGACGGATGCCACAAGGTCGTGCTGGTGCGAGTTGACGATGCAACGCATCCCCACGCTCAAGCAGCTGCCAGATGGTGCATGGAAGTGCTGTCTGTAGAACCAAAACAAAACATTAGGATTGCAGAGGACGTATCACCATCTCTTGCTCATGTATTGGAAGGGCCCGGTGCTGGCCTTTGTGCTGCTGGAAGAGGGAGCAACAAGGAGAAACGGAAAAGGGCTTGCCACTTGGCGTTGGCCCTCTCCGGTGCATTGCAATGTGTTGGGACAAGGCCTGCTGGCGATGAATTTGACCAGCTGCTTAAGAAAACAGTCCAGGCTACCAGCCAATACAACGTTCCTTTTCTGGCGGACCTAGGCTTCGTATACGCCGCGCACCGCCAAAGCCGCAGCCACAAACTTCATATGGAGAGGCGCCGAAGTGGCGAACCATTGGATGCAGAGGATCCTATCGCTCCAGGTTGGCACTCGGCCATGTGGATTAAGGCTCATGTCGGTGATGGCAGCTTCTGGCTGGTGAACCGCTGGCTACATGAGAAGCAGGGGCGTTGGTTGATGTACGTTGGAGAAAATGGTCAGGTAATGGCAGCCCCGGAGTGCCCTGCTGGCGCATCGGCCAAGTGGGTGGAAGAGGCGGACGTTATCAAGACTCCGGGCAGAGATGTCGCACTCGTCCTGGAGAAGGTACTGCCGGAACACTTGCAGCGACCGCAAGGACCGGATCAGGAGCCACGGGCACCACTCCAACGCCTGGCACCTCAATCGCTGCTGGAGACACAGCCGCAGCCACAACAGGAGATACACCTGCAGCCACAACATCAAAGTTCTGCTGATAGCTACGACTATTGGTTCCCAATCGACTCTGTTAGGTACTCGCAGCGTTCAATTTCCAATGGCTTTCGAGATGGCCGCCCACTGGAAGAGCTGGTTGAGGGTCTGAACGATGGGGTTATCGAGACGCATGCAGAGTTCCTGAATCTCGATGTCTGTGTTTGCTGGGGAAAATGCAAGCATTCGCATCTAGTCTACAGCTTGGACAATCGCCGGCTTTTTTGCCTGAGGGAACACCAGAAACATGTCCGGGCTTCCCATGGCCCTGAACAAAAAGTTTGGATACGGGCAAGGGTCAAAGAGACAGACCGCAAAGTATTGCAGCGCTTCGAGACCATTCGGGAGGGATGGCAAATCTATGTGAGAGCACAGCATAGGTGACGTTTCCCAATGCGTCAGCGTGCAAGTGAAACGTGCCGAAGAAGAAACTCCTGTTTCGGGGCTCTTGCTCAGCTCCCGCGATCTCTATCCCTACAATGACCCGAAGCCTTGAACTTCACACACACACACACACACAGCACCATGAAGGCGCTGAGGACCCGACATGCCTAAAACTTGAAGCCCGAAGCTTAAAATCCAAACCCCTAGCTCGAACGGTTACTTTGCTGTGAATATCACGGCTTGTTCAGCAGTTCAACCAAGACTCCCTGCAATGCGGGCTTCGTCCTTGCTAGGTAGGAGGGAAAAAGACCCTAAATTCCGGAACGTCCAATCTCTAAGCCCGAAGGCTTTGTGTCTTCGCAAAGCAAACTCCAGGGCTCAAGCCACCAAAACAAGGTCAACGTCCTCAGCCAAAAACCATAAAAACCACTCCAAACCATGATGCAAACCTCAAAGCAGTTGCAAGCTTCACACCTGAACGAAAGCTTGCAGATCATGTCCCAAAGTCCCCGCGGCTCTAAATCCTGAGCCCCACATCGTTAGCCCGAAGTCTATAAGCAATCGGACACCCAAACCCCTGCAACTTTCATCCCCCTAGATTCAAAATCCGAAGCCTCCAAAAGCTGAACAACCACACGCAACCCAAGCTGAAAGCCTTAACAACGAACAAAACCGATCCAAGCCTGAAGCCTGAAACATCCATGGTCGTTTCGATTTGCATACATATATATATATATATATACACACACATGCTTATATATAGGCATACACATACACCAATGTGTAGGTATATTTTTACTTATGTACATACAGACATACTAAACCTTACAACGTTTTTTGTTCTTTCTCGATTTGTAGACCCCACACCCTAGTCCAAACTGTGAGGCGCCCATATATGCGTATGTCTATGTTTATGTTTTTTTCACATATTCCAGATATTTTGGAAAAAATATGTACGTGTTTCTATGTATTTATGGATGTATAGCCCCCACACCCGATAGACCTGTTCCTGAGCCCATGAACGCGAATCCCCGGCGCTGTGCTTAGAGGCTGCTGCCCATGCCTGGCATGGCGCCTCTGCGGTTTAGAGCCACGGAGGCGCTGGAGGAGGCCGATGGATGTTCTGTTTAGGACTTCGGGGGCTTAGGGGGTTTAGTCTTTCGTGTTTTTTTTGGCGGGAGCATCGCTAGATACATGGTTAAAAAGTGAAGGAACTTGAGTTTCTGTTGCCCGGAAGGTGGCAGCTGAAAGGACGACGAGTCTGGCCGCCTGTGCAGGCCAGGAAGTTGGGGGAGGAGGGTTTGGGCTTGGGGAAGTAGGCGTCTGAGGTTGCCGGAAGGCAGAACTGCTTTGATGTGAGGAAAGTGCTGCGCCAGCCCCAACCCTTTTAGAGTGGGTCTTCCCATTACGGGGTGTGCCGATTTACGGCGCTCTTCAAACATGACCGTACACTACCTACGCAGGACTTATATACGAGGATCCCTGATTGTCTTAGACTCAGAAGTCCAGAGTATCAGTGTTGGTTAAGGCCGCAAGCTCAGTTTCAAGCCTTTCAGCCGGGGCAGCTCAAGATCCGAATATGGCTCATACCTAGACCCCCCGAAGTAGGTAAAATAATGGCCCAAAGCCTATAAAGAGCGATTATTCTACATACTTTTGGGGTCCAGGTAGAGTCTCCTGCACCGGGGACACCTTGAACCTTCCCCTTTGATGCGCAAGGGCGCGGATATTTCCCTAGGCTCTAAGACCGGCCGACCTGTCCCACCGCTTAGGGCAAAAGCTCAGCCTTGTAGTTACGAGGTCCTAGGTGCGAAAATCCTTATCAGACACACATTTGAGTCGAGTTTTATGTTTCAGGGCTCCAGCGTCTGGTGTTTGTTGTGTTTGAACGGTGACTGGGGCCCGGAAGGTTCGGCTTGCTGCATAGCAGGTACGAGTTGCAGCACCGGACAGCTTATCCGCAGTCGGCAGCCCAGACGAGTGCTCCATAGGGCCATAGTGTATTGGACCATCGGACTTGGCGCGAGTTTAAAACAACACGACTTAGCTGCCGTTCCGGGCGATGGAAGACACCCGAGCAGAGTTTCGTCATGGTTCGTCATTGTCTCGTTTTCTTCGCATGTCGGCATGTTATAGGAGCTATGAGAGAGGGTTGTCCTGCTTCCCGGCCCGTCCGCCACAGAAGAATCAATTACTTCGGACTGCACTGGCCTTGTAGGGTGGCCTCGGCTGGTATTGATGCTTCTATGATTCGTCAAGCCAGAAGATCATGAGATTGCAAGTTCGGGTCCACTCTGTGGCTTCTATAAAGCCTGCCTGTGAGCCTGCTCTTTGTATTCGCCGGGAACTCCTGCTGCTAGGAGATCCTTGCCCTCGCGTGCCTCATCTGAATTTAAGCGTGCACCTGAGGACCCTGTTATGACGGAGGTCACAGGCCCGACCCCCGATTTTGGCCGCATCCGAGCGTTATGTCAGCCTGCTTGCGAAAATGCTTCTTGCCCGACTCTTTACAGTGGTGTCCAGGTGTTGTCCTTCCGTTTCTATCTTATCTCTCTCTCTCTCTCTCTCTCTCTTTTTCTCGCTATGTCCGGCTGTCTACCGAAACCAAGCTCCCTGGGCTCGCTTTCCTGTCTTCTGTCTATCTATCTTAGCATGCCCGAAGCGCTGATTCATCGGATCTTGCATGCCTAGGAAGGCGCAGAAGTCTTCGCAAAGCTTATCGCTGCTTCGGTCATCGCCAGACAGGTTGGCGCAACAGGGCTGAAACGGAGCAGGAGCATTGTGGAAATGAGTGTAGTCGATTCCAGAACCTTCATGAAGACCGGACAGAACCCTTTCTCAAGCCATTGAGCGAGAAGAAACGTGCAAAGTTACTTTTGTCTGTTTCTGTTCTACAGGGTAAGCATCTGAAGGCAACTCTAAGGCCTCGCTTCCTCCAGACTCAGAGTATATGAGATGTTTCCATACATGGTTGGCCGCGCGTTACCCCCATCCTCAAGCACGCTATGTAGAAGTTTAAGGGTTGTCATAACCCTGTCTTGAGGAGGGGCTGCCTTGCACAAGTCAGGGAGTTGATTTCGTAAACTCAATCATGTACGGCACTGCATGCATACTACTGACCTACAGCCTGCAAGAGCGCCACAACAAACTGCAAGACGAAACGAACGTATGCATAAAGGTGCACGAACTTATTAATTAGGCTAAGTGTACATCCGTACGAGAAAACTCGATCTGGGCTTTTGCGCCGGGTATCCGGGCAGTTGATCAATCAACAGTTCTCAAGTCCAAAGGCATGTCATACACACGTACAGGCACATACAATCCAAATAACACGTGTGTACGTGTGCAGCTTTTTACCCAGACGTGTGAAGCCTGACTGTGTAAGTC
Organism: Symbiodinium sp. CCMP2592; assembly: GCA_905221615.1. Classification (NCBI taxonomy): domain Eukaryota; class Dinophyceae; order Suessiales; family Symbiodiniaceae; genus Symbiodinium; species Symbiodinium sp. CCMP2592. The sequence continues at coordinate 422,495 of CAJNDT010004613.1, forward strand.
CCTGCTCGCGGCTTTGCGAAGTCGGACACGTCCCTTGAGAACATCGAAGAGCAACCATCCCGTAACAAGAGCCCTGCTTTTGAGTCTAGGCCATGTGCTGATTGGGGATACTTCGGGCACCACAAATACATGCCACGTCCCGCTGTTGTGAGGGCCCCTGCTAAGACTTGCAGGGGTAACCCTCCCCTTCATCACTTTGGATCTGGTGATGTTTGGGCTCGTTGCTGTATCCTGCTTGTTACACCCACGAGTGTTGTTGAGCTGCCAACGGCTCTTTCTCACCAGCAAGCCTATGATGTTAATATAGACGCGCCACCGACACCCTAAGCCCGTAAAACCGCCTTAACCTCGAACCTGATACCCTACAGGCCATGCCCAGGTTGCCCCCGAATGTTGTGGATGCCGTTCTGGGAGCTGTGGCCAAGCGAGGAGGTCCCTTCCCCAGTGGCAACACCAAGAAACGCGCCTGGCTTTCCACTGACACTGGACAGGTCACGTGGATGATCTGCTAGCAGAACTTGAGGAGGACATGACATGGCGCTGAAGCATAGCCCTAAACGTTCCTAAACCCTCGGTTTAGGAAAGCCCAGCGCTCGCGTGGTTCAATTTCGCCGATCATAAACAAAGGGAGACACTGGAACTGAGTGCCAAAAAAGCTACCCCCATCGAGTTCTTGGTCGCTTGCTTGCTGATGCCATGAATCCGGCACCTTCACTCAAGTTCACAAAGCTTTCCACGGTGCATACTCGCTGGTCCTCATAAGATTTTGAACTTCAGGCCATAGCCGGGTTAGGATCCTTGCTCTCCCTGCAGTTGCTCCCCTGTGCGGTGGCGGACCTGTTGCATCGAGTCTGACTCTGCTTGTTCCTATTGGCCAGGCGGCCGGTCGAAGGGGGATCGCTTGCGGGCTTGCCATCTCCAGAAGTTTGACTTTCGAACAGATGCCGAGAGATATAGATAGGGATAATAGAGAGAGCGAGAGAGAGAGAGAGAGAGAGAGAGAGAGAGAGAGAGAGAGAGAGAGGGAGGGAGGGATGGCCAGAGCGGCCTGAAGTTTCAGCAAGAGGAACCACTACAAATTGTCGTGTTCCGAAGAATGGGAGGATGCAAAAGAGATGGCCTTTCGGAAGCGCACAAATACCCTCAGCCGGGGATTGCCCCGTCCATTGTTCGCAATGCTAAACGCAAAGAGACAAATGCAAAAAGAGCCTTTGGCGGCTGCAGAAATACCGACAATGAGAAGGATCAAACACATTTTCCATCCGCAATCAATGCGTGCGCGTATATACTGACGTGTATGCGTGGGCTCAGTTGCATGCCGCGTTGCATTGTTTCATGAGTTGAATGTCGAAGGAAGTTCACCAAAGATGTTTACATCACTATACTTTGTCCACACATAAGGTCTGCAGCGAACCTCAACTTACGGCCTTATACCACCCATTCCCTAGCCAGGCGGGGTTTCAAAGAACCTAGCCCGCAAACCCTTACGTAACCTTGTGGAAGTAAATTAGAATGCGTAAATTCAATCAAGCAGGGACACCCCGCTGTTCGAGGACCCCGAACTCGAGGAATCCTTCACCCTGATCCTAGACTCCTGAATCCCAAGCCTGAAGAGAGTCCGATTTAAGGCGGAGCGTCAAGGGATAATGGTGACACTTGGTCCCACAACCGCACAGGTCCCACAACCGTACAAGGAGTTGAGGGAAAATTGGCTGAATTTTTGTTCTGCTCCCGTGGTTCGAAGTGCTCTGCAGAGGAGGGTCTGCAGCTCGACACCGTCAGCTACAACATCGCAGCTCGTGCTTGCAGTATTTGGAGCTTAGCGATTTATGGATCGCGCAGCACTTCCGCTTCAGTTATGGATGGAGGGCTGGCGAGCCCACTGTCCAGGGTTCACAGCAGAATCTCCGGAATGGTGGTTCGATCGTCCTTGCGTATGGATTGCTCCTGAACTTCGGCATCAAGGGCAACGGTTTTGTAACTCAAGATGTCCAGGGCGTGCGGGGATATCGGCAAGAAGGGAGGAAGCTTTCCAACTCTAATCCCTTGGATCAAGCTCAAGAAATCTTCCGGATCGGTGCACTCTCCTTGTACCCTACTAGCACCTTCATGTGTCCAGGCTCTTCTTACAGATCAAACTCCGAAGCTTAGGGTCTGTTCTAGCGCAGACCAGTTGGGGTTGTTTCGCGACCTTACTACTTACAGGCACTAGACCCCACAGGCTTGAACCCTAGCAACCCCAGGCCTTGTTTCACTACTTACTACCCCTGGTGACAAGTCCCAAATCCAAGCTCAGCCATAAGACCAGTCTAAGAAGTTGTCTGAGTCACTCGCAACAAGAAACCCACATAGCCCCTTTACCCCCAAACTCTGCTCCAAATACTAAATTTAAGTCTCCTGTATCCAGCCCTAAATCAAATCGTAAACAGCCATACAGAGCCCCATAAGTCCCTTTCCTTACTTGTGAAAGGCCCCCTCAAAAGGACCAGACAAAGCGACGATTCACCTGCTTCCCTGCAATGAAAATGAGTGGCTCCCCCAGGCCATGAACACGCACGCTCGACAAGGGAAGGTGGCAGCAGCCACACAGCTCTTCGAAGCTTCGGCGGAGGTGTTCTTTCTTTGCTTCAGCGGACTTTTGTGGGGTCTCGGTGCGGCCTTCGACTCCTCAACTCACAGAAGCCTTGTCATAAAAGGTTTACAGGGTCTAGCCACAAGGATGTCAGGCTTTGGGTTCGCAGGTTTCGGCATGCTTGAAGTACAGGGTTTTCGCAGGGTTCGGTCAAGATAGGGGGTTCGCGGTTCAGGGCTTTGTAGGTCATCGTGGGCATCACGGGTTGCGCTCTGTATGCCTTTGTATTTTCGGGTGTAAGAGCTTCATTGTGTTTGGTCACTAGGGTATACTGGGGTTTCGGTCTCGCGGCTCAGTGGCTTGTGCTTCAGGGCTGGGTAGCGCATGGGCATCAGAGCCCACATGCCCGAAAAGGGTGTGCAGGGTTTAGTCAATGGTTGCAAGTTTGGGGTTTAATTCAGAGTTGAGGCCGTTCGGGTTTAGCCGACTGTTTTAGATACGAGGGTTGACGTGCCTTGTAGGTTCTAGTCTCGGAGTTTTGGGATCGTGCAGTTCACCGTCTTCAAAAAGCCCTACTACGCGACAGCCCAATGCCGTGCTCTGAACCTAGCGAAGCCAATTAGGGCTAGTTAGGGTTGTTCTCAGATGGAGCATCAAGTGCCACCTCCAAGCCTGCCTCTATGAGACTCTCTGCAACGGAAACGGTGTGGAAAGCCTAATCAACAAAACCCCTATCCTAGGTATTCCGACTGTAGCAGGGAGGAAAAGGGCCCTCAAAAAAAAACTATTGAAAGAACACCTTCGTCTGAGCCCAGGAGCGATTGAAGCACTCTGCTCTTCAGCCGGATGTCGTCAGCTACAACTGCCTCCCGGACGTTGGTAAACGCATCATATAGCAAACACGAGAGAGAGAGAGAGAGAGAGAGAGAGAGAGAGAGAGAGAGAGAGAGAGAGGGAGAGGGAGAGGGAGAGGGAGAGGGAGAGGGAGAGGGAGAGGGAGAGAGACGTTCTTGTCTAGATGTCTATTCCGGGCATGTGTTTTTGGAGCGGATCTTGCAGTCTGGCGTTCTTGTGACAGCATTTGCGGGCTGTTGAGCAATTATTGTTGGCGGCAGGACCCGGGCTGTGTCATGTACGACATGTCAGCTTTGTGGACCGTCTGTTACCCGAAGACACTTCGCCCAACAAAACCTTTTGTAATCACAACATGCATGGCAGTCATGCGTATTCTCCCCGCACCCCTTGCAGCTCAAATGCCTCACCCCTTCTTGAGGCATTCTCAATGCCTGCGCTAAAGCCTCAGACGCTGAACACGCCGTCACTCGGCAGAATGTTTGTACGTCGTGATGCTGCTCTGCAGGCTATTGCCACTTTATAGGACTGGGTCTGGCATTGACGTCGTCATCGTCGTTGTCGTGTAGTTGCAGTTGTCGCTATTGTGGTGATCGTGTCACGATTTCCACGACTTGTACTGCTGAAACTAGTGTTACTGCTGCTACTTTCCGCTTCGGCAAATTACGTCAATTGTTGAAGACCGAAAAATCTACATGCAATCCGCTGCAGGCTGCATGTCATCAAACATCCAATGCGGCAAAGCTCCTGTTTTGCGAGATAAGGGGGACATCTATATGATCCAACCTCATAAGCATCAGCGAAGCCGGAATATAGTGGAAGAGTTGCAAGCAGGATTGGTCATCCAAGTATCATTACAGTAGTAAGTATTCCACAACTCAACCGCATTGCATTTTCCGTTCAATCGAACCAGGACATGCCAGGAAGCTATTGTTGTGTAGTTCCACACACCCACGAAGCCGCTCGCGAAGCTGAGGAATTCTGGATGCAAAGGTTGAAAGACAGTGGCTTGGACTGTCATGGAGGAATGAACTTGAGCTCCCTGATATGTTGCGCAGCTTGACGCCTCAATCAATATTCTGTACTACAGAATGCTGGGTGTTTCGCGGGCTCCGGCGACCTTGAACCTCACATGGTGTGAATGATACTGGGCACTCACTCTCTGGCTTGATGGTGGCACGGTGCATGCAGCCTAGGCCCTATCAGCGCCACGGAGGTAAGCTACGGAAGCTTGTTGGAAGCTTGGATGACATCGGGGACGCTGCAATGTCCTGACGACTCGTTGTTTGGTAGTTTGCGCTAGGTAGTTGCTGGTCATTATTTAAATTACAGGACCAACGCAAGGAAAAGGAACATTCAAAAGCCCTGAAACCCGAGATAAGGCCTCTGAAAGCCCGAAGCCCGAGGATGCCTGGGCGCGTCAGGGCGATCTCGCCGCTGCAGAGGGCGTCCTGGAGGCGATGACGCAGCAGAGGTTGTGGCCTGGACGGAAGGTTTAGGAAAGTTTGGGGCTCCAGTTACTTAAATAGTAGGTTACTGGGGTATAGAATATATGGCTAGCAACCTACTATTTAGGTAACTGGAGCCCTAGGGAAAGTTTGGGGCATAAGCGTTCAGGGTTTTTTGGGTATACGGTTGATTAACTGTCAGGGTGAAGGGTTTGGGTGTCGGTAGGTATACTTAGTGCAGGTTCCATACTGACGATTTACCTTGGGGTACTCAATCGCTAGATATTTGCAAAAGACTTCCAGTATGCGGGTTTAGGGCTTTTGGGCTTAGGGCTTTAGGTTTCCATATTACCCTGCGGGCTCACGTTGTTTGAAGGCTTCTATTTGTTTAGCCCAGGGCCAAAGTCAGGGGACAGGCAGCTACATCGCTACGGCCTGATCTTGCGTCCTTCGACGTCACACATCATACATGACATATGGGAGTTGACTACTACTAGGACTAGGAGTCCATGCAATGCGCATTCTACTGTTCCGGTCTATTCGACCTAATATTTTGGTTTCGATTTTTGGAAATGGCCGCAGGTTGACATGTTCTCCATTGATGAAGGAGTCTCAACACATGCCTTGGGATCGGCTTTGACAATTCCAAGTCCGATCTGGTTAACCCCACTCCCTGGAGCCATAATCCCTACAGCCACCCGGATCCCTACAACCCCTGCAAGATGATCCCCGACTTCCTAACCCATTGACTGAGTGTTTCGGCATTTGTGTCCTGACATGGTCATACCAAGCTGCCTGACTGCCCACACCGAAGAGTTTCACAGCCGTGGAATTCGAACCAAAGTCTTCATCTGGATGTATCCAGATGCGAGGGCGCAAGCCACAAAAGCCCTATAGACCCTAACCCGAAAAGTCCTGATTTCATTCAACCTCAAACCTTCAACGTCTAAGCCGCTTAAACTCGAACCCTTCATTCAGCCCCTGACACCTCATACCCCAGGCCCTGTCACCCTGCCTAAACCCTGAAACTCCCAGACACCGTACAAACCTTGTTGCCAAGCCCTTCATAAGCCCTATGCCCTAAACCCTAAGAGGACGCTATGGCAGACAATCGGAAAAAGGCGTTCAAAAAGAAAACAACTGCATAACAGTCCGAACCCTTACGAAAGGTTTAGGGTTTCAGGGCTTGAGACGACACGATTGCTTTGCTTAACGGGAGCTTGCAGCGTGAAGTCGCAGAATGCTCGCCCTAAAAGCTTAACCCTAAACCTGGAACCACTTAACCTTGAACCACTTAACCTTCAACCCTGAAACCCTTACACCCATAAATCCTTGGAGCGTAACACTGAGCAGAGCCTTAAACTCTAAACCTTCACTTCAACGGCAACGCAAAGGTCACCCGGTCCACGGTGCTCCTGGGTCGCAGGGTTTCTGACAGTTTAGGGCTTTCGGGCTTGCGGTTCAGCATTTGCGGATATTGGTTTTGTGTCGTTTTCTTTGCCGTTTCTGGCACATCAGAAAAGATCCAGTTTCAAAGAGGACTTTCCGTGTTGTAAACGAGGTACAAACAAGAACTGCAGCCCCCTCAACCCATATATGGTCAGGCGTCTGGCGTTCCCAGCCCCCCCCCCCCCCCCCCCAATGGTATGGTCTGATAGGGGTGGGGGGGGGGAGCTGGCGTGCGCGGAAAGGGGTTGGGGGCCGTTGGAGCTGCCACCGGATGGTGGAGTCGTGCTGGCGGCCAGTGCTCACGCGCAAGCCCTTCGCAAGCAAGCCGTAAACCCTACACGCAGCGCGTGCCCCTGTTTTCAGCAACCTTAACTTGTACTTAAAACGCTACACCCAACCCTAAACCCCACCTAACTGCAGGCTCTAAGCCTAAAGCAGAGCATACACCGCAAATCCTCCTTAAGCCCTTGTCGACTCGAAGCCTTATACCTTGTAACCGTAAACCCAAAACTCAAAAGCTTAAGCAAACCCTAAACCCCAAAACCCCACAACCACCCCACAGGGGGAAGAGGAACCCCACACCCCACACCACAGGGGAGGGGGGGCCCCACCCTATATCCGGACCATTGACCTTTGGGGGGGGAGGGGGGGGGGGGCTGCGGAGCGCGTGACCATATATCAGCTTTTTGTCTGTACATTAGGTAGAGACAAAAACAGGAGAACCGTCATGTTGTTTTACCCCCCCTCGAACGCCAACAACAACACAGTACCTATGGTGTATAGTGTATAGGGTTTGAGCGGTTTGCAGAGAATTTTTCAGTAGCAAAGATTTGGTGTGTATTTGCAAGGACTTGGTGCATATTTGCAAGGATTTGGTGTGTGTGTGTGTGTGCGTGCAAGGAGTTTGTGTGTATTTGCAAGGAGTTTGTGTGTATTTGCAAGGATTTTGTGCGTGTTTGCAAGCATTTTGTCTTATTTCTATGGATTTGTAGGTGTTTCAAAGACTTGTTACGCATTTCCGTTGATTTTGTGTGTATTTGCATTTTTTGTTTGGATTTTGTATGTATGTCCATGGATATTGCGAGGTGTTGAAAAGATTTTGTGTGCGTATGTCCAAAGCATCAGACGTGGGTCTGAGGGCCTGGGACCAAGTCAAAGCGGCGGACGTGGATCAAGCCCTTCTCACCATCACATAAAACCCGTCAATCTCCCCTCAAATCCTTTTGAATCGTTCGATATCTAATGCAAACCCTTCAGAATTACAGAACAGCCCTTTCAAAACCCATGAGAACCCCGTCTGGATTTCGTAGATTCCCATACCTGCGGTGGAAATGTGGTGTGATGTGGACGGTTGTTGCACAGGGGCGGGGGTCAAAACAACAGACGGGGCTCCAGTTTTTGTCTCTACAACAGGGGAGACAAAGTCCTAATTTCAATGAGGCCTTTGGCTCTACCCTGTGGTAGAGACAAAAACCTGGAGCCCCGTCTGTTGGTTTGACACCTCCACCTTAACAACAACCGTGCAGCCTACACCGCATTCGTATCATGTGGCAGATGCTGTGTAAACCGTGGCTTGCATTCCCCAAAACTCTACAAGCACCCGAAGCCCTAAGCAGTCGCCGGAAGCATTCCCAAGTGCTTCTAATGAACAACAATTGCAGGCTGCTGTTTTTGTCTGTGCCAACAACAACAACTCCTCAGAGGTTTTTTACTTGCTGTAGTTCCCTGGCCGCTTGGGAGCATTCGCTTCCAAGAATCTTCTGGACATTTTCGTGGACAGGGACGCGGTTGTTTCGAAGAGCAACCGTGCACAGCGGTAACTAACGCAGATGCGGGTTTTCAACGCGACATGAGCGTGGCGGTCCTGTGGACGATGGTTGGGGTGGCCGCGGCGACCTTCCGTGCACAAACCTGCGAGGGCTGCGCGGCCGTTACTCATTCATGGAAATATCGTAACGATAATACGTATAGACTGATTAGTTTGGCGTTCGTGTGTCCTGAATTTCTGCTTAGGGAAGGTTGACCGTAGGATTTCTGTATGCCCGTGGGCTGCTGGTCGCAACAGTCAGCGACCCAAACCTCGGTGGCCTTCCGGGGCGCAGCCGGAGGAAGTTCAGTTCGTGCACACGCGTCACGCGACAGCCGTTGCGGGCACAGGGCTTGCTGGTTGGTGCCCAAAAGAAAGCAGAACTCCGTGGCAAGATCCCGCGCGCAGGCAAGAACCAGGGATGTCCAAAGGTCTGGCAAGAATCTACATTCCGGCCAATTTCATGTCATAGGTCCAGGCATTAGATGGATCTACATACACCTTCACAAAAGACAATACATTCACTGGCGGCTCTGTGTTGGTGGTACGTCCTTGCAGGGTGTAGGTGGAGGATGACAAGGTTTGTGGAGCAGCAAGGGCCTCTACAGCAACATCGAATCACACGAGTCATACTCCGGGCGAACCTATAGCATAGGTGAGTGACCGACAGCAAAATGTCGGAATGTACACGAGCACATGAGCTCCCAATTAATAGCAGTAAATAGCAACATTTACCCGAGCAATCTTGTAAGTCTAAAAAGCACGAAATCTTCAAAGCGACAAGCCCCTGCAAGCCCGAGCGTGGCTTCACAGCCGATACAAGCCTTTCGCAACACCGCAACACGTCTATAAAGCAGCACAATCGGGCATTTAAACCTTTACAGCCATTATGAAACCTCAAATAAAGCAGCACCTAACGCTGTTAAAAGAATTGAAACTTAAAACCCTGCCGAGGCTTCACGAGCCTCATCAACGCGGCCGCCGAGGCCGGCGACCTTCCCGCAGCGGCCTCCTGGTCATGGAGTGGTGTTTGCTTTTTGTGGCTTTGTTCCGGTTTAAGTTTGGGGGTTTAGAGTTGCTTCATCCTTTGGAGTGGCTATAGTCGGTTTGTGTTCGTTTTGGCCTTGTTAGATCCCTTATTTTCTGGGGGTTCTCTCACTCTAATAGTCTAAGGTTTGTACTAACGAGTATTCTGAAAAGGGTTTCATGATAGAAAGGGTTCTGTGCTTATACTAGAGGTTGTTGCAAGGGTTTTGCGGGAGACAGTTGCAGTTGTGGTTGAAGGGTGGTTTTCGAGGGTTTAGAGGGCTGTCTTGGGCAGTGTTTTCGGGCTTAGGGTTTCGGGAGTTGAGGGCCTCAAATCCTAAGCCCCCAAATCCATGGACACCCAAGCGAAGTGATACTCTTGTACTGAGGAAGCGAGCATGGAGCGGCTCGAAGCAGACGCCTGCCCGGCATCCTGCAATTCGGATTTGGGTGGTTCTTTGACTGCTAGGTCTGCTAGGTGTCATTGTGCCGTTGTGTTGATTCTGTGTGTTCTTTTCGTGGGGGATGGTGGCATGGGGGCCTTGTGTGAAGGTGCTGCTTCGAACGAGGGCTGAAACTCCTGTTTCGGGTTCTTTGCACACGGATTTCGGGCTTCGGAGGGTTGGGTTCAGGGTGGCTGGCCCTGGCTAGCACCGGCAACCACAGGAAACCCCCAGCTTGCGAAGCAAAACACCCTGTAGTGTGCAGAACGTCTTTGTTGAAGAGGTTGAGGGTCAGTTGGGTTTCACGCGATATGGCTTTGACCCTTCAAAGCTTGGGTCGGAGGTAAACGAGAACAGGTCCTGATGCAAAAGGGTACACGAGCTGTCTGTCGCGTGTATTGAAAATGAGGCAGTGTGGAGGCGAAGTGCTGGTTGAATGCTCATCGTCTTGAGAAGAGTGCGACCGGCAGACCGGAATGCTCCGAAATAATCCTGCAGTCTCGTTTCCAAGAAAGTCCAATCTTCAAGCAATCTCGAAACCAAGCAGACTGCAACCCCGAACCCCCGTCCTCAAACAGGACAAGGAAGACACACACGCACACACGACGGACACGGACACGGCCCAGGATGGCCACATCGCAGACGATCGCTGTGACTTTGATCCAAGTTTCGGCGGTGTTTGGGTTTTGAGCGGCTGACTAGACAAGCAAGAGCAACATTTCAGGGCCTCTGGGAGCGGAAGCTCAATAAGGCCAAGGGGCGTCGCACACTTGAAGACTTGGACGTAAACAGCTGCGCCGACCATGTTGTCGTCGTTTGAGCATTTGGTTAGGACCCGGGCGTTCCGTGCTACTTCGCAAAGCGTCTGGTGCGCTGCGTGGTCAGTCTTTTGCTGTCGGAAAGCTCAAGATCCCTTTCCAGTGTTTCCGAAGCTTGAGGGGCACGAACGCCCATTGCTGACGATTGTTAGGAGGGCAGATAAACCAATCCCAGTCCACACTGCAGTTTCGCTTGCAAGCAATCTAAAGCCCAAACCTCCGTTACAGATAACGGGTTTGGACCCCGAATTCGCGGATCGAAATTTTAGGCTGTCCGGCACATTGTCTACGATTGTGAAAGCAGAACTAAAGACCCCCATGGCCTCTGAACCTAATTCCCTCAACCCGACAGGCCGAACCGCCGCGGCTAGAAACCCGTAAACCCATGAACCCAAAACTCCCTAAAGAAGGCTATGGTGCCATGTTGAAGGCTGCTGCAGCCGCAGGCTCGTCGAAAGATGCGGATCCTCGAGCCAAGTTGGAATTTCGTTTCCTGATTTAAGAAGAATTTTCGATGAAGGGTCTCCGGTGTAAGGATTTAGGATTATAGGGTGTGGCGGGTATGGACCGGTAGGGATGTTTAGGGTTCGGCCTTGATACTGCTGATCGACATCGCCCTATCTGACGCTGAGCACCCAAACGTTGGGAGCAACTGTGTATACCTGATGCATGATGGCTTTCATCAGCAGTGGCCCTACCGTACGGATACCGCGAGGATGGCCGTTGAGGGATCATTATGATTCATTGAAGGTTGAAGGGTTGCTATTCGGACGTGCCTCATTTGTACAGGCAGGAGCTTCACCGCATCTAAGAATATCTTGAAGTTTTTTGCCGTGTGATCTTTCGGAAAGTCTAGTCGGCACGGCTCAAAACCCCCAGAAGCCTTATGTCCCTTAGTTTGTGGGCCTACTCAATCAAGTCGCCGCAAAATACGGCTCCCCACGGCAGACGTTTCCAGCGGAAGTTGCAGCAGGAAGCCCGGAACAGAAGTGGCCCATGTGGTAAACTTACGAACGTGAGTAGCTGGGCCTCCTAAACCGCAAGCCTTAAACAAAACCTAAGCACCAAGCCTGGCGACCCCTGAAGCAGACGGCAGAAGGTGCTTCAGAAAAAGCACGGGCAGGTAGGCTCGGGTGATGTCAGTGTGCTCAATCAAAAGCTGCCTGCTCAAGAGAAGCTACATCACCAAACCGCAAGGCACCCTAGCCCAAAGCGCACAAATCGACACAAGTCTGGCTTTCGGATTTGGGAGCTCAGGATTAAGGTTTACGATCCCTTAATTCTCAGCCCCCAAACCCTCAACCCTACCAGGAGAGGTGGTTCACAAGGATGCATGCTTCTGGAGTTCGAGTGAACCTTGTGGCTTTTGGCAGCTGCTCGGCCGAGTCCTCGAGGTTACTTTCATCTATAGGCGTCTCATGGTCGCTATAGTACGGAGGCTTGCTTCATGGAGTTCCTTGAAACCGCTCTTGTTGTTGTTTTTTACAGCGGGCCCATAAAAGCACGTATTTGGCATTGCATAAGATTAGGCTTACATTACATTTTTGGTGTGGTTATGTGGCTGCTTGTAGTAAAGGCCCTAAAGGAAGGACTGGCAACGTCGACTTGACTCTAGAAGAAGGTGGAGTGTCTATGTGTATCCAAAAATGAAGACTAACTGACGATTGCTTCGCTGAGGCAACCCACCATAAGCTCCAAATCCGCAACTCGAGGCTACCCATGCCCAAATGATCCAAGCAACTCGGATGCTTCAAACCCTGATCTTCCTCCGTCCGAAAACTCAAACCCTCAACGCCCACAGACCCTGAACCTGCACAAACCCAAGGCAGTCTCAGCTCTTACAATGCAAAGCCCACTGTAGACACGATTCTAGAAACTCTTATATAAGGGGACCCCAGAAGCCCTCAGAGAAGCTCTTAAGACCCGGCCGTATAGTATATAGCAACCCAGAAGCTTATTCTAAACTGTAAGGCCCCTATCTGCATGTAGAAGGTCAAGAAACCCTTAAAAGGATCTGTTGCGGAAGCCTTAAAGAGAAGCCACCCAGGCCTCCTAAATGCTTTTGCGGAAGCTGGCGATCCCGAGGGCGCGGAAGTTTGGTTCGCCAAGGCTCAGGAGTTCCCCGGTCTGCATTCAAGGGTTTCCAAGTGAAGTGCTTTGACAAGGGCTTCTGGACTATACGGGCTCTACAGGATGTTACTTTACACCAGGGCCTCATTGGGCTTGTAATGTAGACCATTACCCCTTTAATGGGAATTCTGGGTTGTTCTGTGTATCATGTGCTTCGGCATGTTGCAGGGCTTTGAACTGGCCCAATCCAGCCAATCCTGAATCCTGCTGATCAAGCCCTGCGTTCTTAATAGCACATCCCTATATGGGATTTTCCGAAAATACGGTTGATGATATAAATCCTGCATTACCCATAGTCACGAATATACCATAATTCCCATAGTTTAGGGTCCTTAAGGTAGTGCAGGATTTATATCATCAACCGTAGGGTACCTTATTTTGGGGTCCTTATAGTAAGGATCCTACTATATAGGGTATCATATTAAGGGCCCCTATATTCGGAAACCCCCATCTACAAGGTTTTGCACGCTTCGGGCCATCTCGTGACTTCTGAAGCTTGAAGCAGCCGGTATGGAACTCCAGGGACACGCGACGTTGTTGCTGGCCTGGTGCGTGGTGCCTTCAGTCCCTACCTCTTCAATCCTAAACCTTTGACCCTGAAATGTTCTATATATATATATACACACATGCGCACAAATAAACCAATGAATCAGCCGCTTTTGGAGCTAAGGTTCAAGATTCAACCAGATGCTGCCTGCTATGGTGCGGTCATGAAGGCCAAACATGGAGAGCCCCAAGGGGGCACGGTACTTTACATTGGTGGGTCTGCCTGAAGACGCATGAAAAGTAAGCGTTTGGGGTTTACATTTGCGATATGGGGGTTGGGTACCGGAGCCTTTCGTCGCAGTCGCAGCGTCCTCTTCGGTGGTTGCCGTTGCATGTGGTGTTTGAGCGGTTTGGGAACGGATCTTCTGTCATCCCAAGTTCAGCCCTAAACTGCACCCAGAAAGCCCTTAAAGGATCGATCCACACACTCCGAGGGCACTGGGTTTCCAAGCAGGGCCTAAATTGGCATCCTAAGTTATTCTAATGCTTACGTATGTTAGTTGCATGGACTTGGAGGCCCTTGTAAACAATCTCGTTGGACACTGTGTCATTTCAGTCTGATGGCTTGGAACAGCCCGGCGAGTCCAGCAGATGTAGCAGTAGCATTATGGACCCATGCAAACCTGGGATGCACCGGTAGCTGCCGGACCTTGGGCTTTGTCGAGTTGAAAGCCTAACGATTTCAGAAAGGGTTAACAAACACGCACGCACACACACACACACACACGCACACACATCGACACACACACACATACACACACACACAGAGATACATGATATGTATGTTTTTTTGTATGTATACACACATACCCCCCACAGAACCTGAACGAAGCCCTATGAAACCAGCGAGAAGCCTTAAGAACCCATCTGAGCCCCCAAACAGTGTCACGTCTAGTTCCCGCAAGAGTGTTTGGGTTTCAAGTATCCTCGGTAGTTAGTGATGCCAGTCCGATCTACACTATCGTAGAGCGGACACCGAAGCTCGAAAGTCTTGCGGCCCCACTGTGATAGGCACCCGACGTCCAAAATACAGAGAACCGACGCGTACAGTAGCTGGCTTCGAGTGCTGATCCGTGGCGTAGAAGAGCTGACTGTTCGCTGAAAATCGGCGGAGGCATGGGCAAAGGAAGCAAATCTGGCTGGGGCAGAGCGCTGGATGAACAGAGCGAAGCCTGGCGGAAGAGTGTGAATCGCACTGCACTAGAGCAGTTCGGGGCTTCGACCTAGTATTTTAAGGTTTAGGGTTTCGGAAGCTTCGATAACCGGATACCCTCCCTGCAACACTCGGTGTGGCAAGCGAGCAGAGCTTCGGCACGGCAGACTCAGGAAGATCCTGTCAAGCTCATGCCGGAATTCGTAGTTGCACTACACCTTGCACCCGAAACTATCAGACCCTTCAACTTGCTCCCAGTGCGAACCACGGTGTTTGTTTCCATCCTTCGGCCAGGAACCAGTTCCAGCACTGCCCATGTGAACTGTGCAGCACAAAGCCGGATGCAATACAGTGGCATGGCTGTAGGATTCTAGCCCGAAGACTCTTAGACCCCGTGCACTTGAACCTGCTTTCGGAAGCTTGCAACGTTCGAAGCGTTATGCCGAGTGGTCGAGACTTGTCCTCAACCCCAAATCCACAGACCATAAAACGAAGCCTTGAAATCGTGTTGAGAAGCCCTAGAATCCAAAAAAACAGAGCCGCCAAGCATCGAAGTCAGAGCCTTCTCAGGATTGAGGTTGGGCTGCACCTCAGCACTCCGATGTTCAACACGATATTGCAATCGCACCGTGGCTGACTGCTCATGTTCGGCATTGGAGGGCGTGCCACTGCGCGGTAGGTCTTTACAGGGCTTATGTTAAGGGTTGCCAGAGTGGGGGTTAGGGGTTTCGGGTTGCACTTCCACCTCAAAAGAAACAGATGCCGGCAAAAGTACTTTTATCTACCGTTGAGTGTAGTGTGATTGTAGGGGTGCTGCGGCATGCAGACTTTTACGCGGGAAGGTCGGGCATGTGTGCTCCTACCTAACGTCGAAACCCTAACCCTTTTGTTTACGAACCGTCAAGACCCGAATCCCAACACCGGACTGAGAAAGGTGGAATCCGTCGTTTCGAAGCCATCATCAACCGCGGGGGGGCGAGACAGTGCTACACCTGATCTTGCACCTGTAATTCCTGGTTTCAGAGAAGACGAGATCGCGGCTGCAAACTCTTGCCCGTAACATGGTCAGGATCCCCTATTTAGCAGCCCAGTAGCTGTTGCAGTGGGTTACGCTTACTGGTCATCTTTGAACAGGCTAGTATATGTTTTGCCGACTGTGCCGTATCCCCAACTCCAGAGCTTGCTAAATGTAGAGGTCGGGGCACTTACTTTAACAGCCGTCGTTATGTTTCCTTTATGAGGATTCAGTGGTCGGCAATCGTATTTTTCATTCCAACGACAAGCTCAGGTGTGCTGTCGCTGGGGAGGCGGACAAGTCGGGATGCCAAAAATGCTACAGCTACAGAAATTGGGAACTGCAGCAGCAAGTCTCAAATTCACAGAAGCCCCAAGCACTGCAATACCAATCCGAAACACGGGGAGCCTGATCTTAGCAGGAAGACGACCAGATTTAAAAGGTGCGAGAGTGACCTACACACTGGATCACGCATCTTGCAGAATCTGGGGCTACGACTTCCTAAAGTGTTCTGGAAGTTTGCGCGTTTTGAGTGTTTGCTCTTTTCATGGGTGCATTTTGTGCTGGTCATCCCTGCGCTTCCGTGTGTCACTTGGTAAACACTTGATCCGGGGGTTGTCTGGTCATAACCATAATCATGAGGTAATGATGATAACGCAGGGGCCTCGCTTGCTTTTGGACATGTGGGGTTTGATTCCTTTCGACTCCTGACAATCCCGACAGTTGCCCGAATCTGAAGCCCTAAAAGTAGGAGGGAAAAAACGTTTCAATCTAAGGCCCTAAGCGCATAGCCAGGCGGATCAAGCCCATGTGTGGTTCGAGAAGATGCAACAACGAGGGCTCTCGCCCGACATCGTGACGCTGGGCAAGCTGCCGTTGAACCAGTTGTTTCGATTTCCGGTTGTAGTTGAATGGCCCACACTTTCGAGCGTATGCCGTACTCTTGAAGTTGTGGTTGCGCATCGGTTAAAAGTAACTAGACTGCGTCGCCAGCACTGCAAAGAGGCAATCTGGCGAACGCCAATGCCAAGCAGGGCCGATTCATACGTCACTTGTCCCATCGTTTCTCATCGCGGCCGTTGGAGTATCAACGTGTTTTGGGGTTTCGTGAGAAGTCCAGAATGTAGGTGTGTGTAATGCGTTCTGTCCTAGCATGCTGCCACTCCTTTAGGCACATGGTGTCTAACATGTCGAGTGTGCTGCTACCATCCATCAACAAGTGCGACAGGCTCAGTTAAAGGACTTCTTCGCGAGCTCGTCTGCAGTCCACAAGAAGACTCGGTGTTGCTACTAGTAGGTTGGGGGGGTGTGCAAACCAACCAACAAGGTTCAATGTCCAACCACAGGCTGCTCTTTAGTTTGCACCAACTATTGGGAGATTGGGCGATCAAGCGGCTGGAGTTCAAAAACCAATTATTTGCTGTTAAGGCGCAGGTGGCGGCTGCACCCTGATATATATATATATATATATATATATACATACCCGAAAAGTCATGACTCCTGAACCGCCACGCAGGTTTTGTCCCGAAGGTAAACAAGAAAAAGGCCGAGCACTAACAAGGAAAAACTGCAAGATCAAAATGTGGCACCCTGCATCGTACTGAACAGCCTTCAAAAAGCATTAAGCAACGTTAAGCGGAAGGTGCGGAAGAGTGCCTGCGGGAGCTGAAAAATCTGCAGCTGTCGCCGAACATCGTTGTTTTGAACAGCCGCTTGCAGCCAAAGCCCGGATAATACCCGGCCTTCAAGCCCGCTTAGAGTTTTGTTTTGGTGTGCGTGACAGTTCAGTATAATGTAAAGGGGCGCTGGATGGGAGCACTGCTATTGTTACTCGCACGTCTTTGACTTCCCAGACGTGCGGTGAAGGATGCCGTAGGGTTCAGAGTTTATGCCCGAGACCTGCATGCGGACGATGCAGAGGTAAAACTGAAGTCGCCAAGCAAAACCGAGGACCACATACAGCCTGGGTATGGTAAGGACAACAGCTCCAGCATTTTACTGGGTCCTTCTAGAGCTCCAGGGTACGGCCTTAGGAATGCAGCTCTTAGGGATCAAATGTGCTCGAGAGTCTTAGAAGTCCGGGTGGATCCCACGAAGGAAGCTACCATGGAACCCAATACTACCCAGTCGGCGTTCTTTTGGTGACGGATCTTACCGCCAACCCGGAAATGGGGCCGTAAAGAAGGGTTTGAGTATATTTGAGCACAGGTACCGATGTCGGAGAACAGTTAAGCAACTGTTCCGGCTGTTGCTGGGCAATAGCCCCCCTTTCGAGGGACAGTACTTAGTCGAAGCATGAGCGCGTCTTCGGTTTGGTGCCTCTTCATCCTGTTCGGGGAAGGGGAAAGTCTCGATTGCTTCTCTGGATTATGATAGTAGGTCTTTGGGGCCCTGCAATAATTAGCTTCCTACTGCATCGTTTCATGTTAGTTCTGAACCTCGCAACATGACATCCCCCTCTTCGGCTTGGCATCACATCATGAGCCCTGTGCCTTGTGGCACTATTTTTGCACTTCGTGGAGTAGTGTGCCGATGCGTGTGACTGCGGCAGCGGTGTTGGTAGTGGTGCACAGAACAGTGCCTGCCCCCAACACCCCCTTCCTGCCCAGTTTGTTTTTTTGGTGTTGAGCCCTGCGTGCCCCATCCCAGGTGTGATAAATGCGTGCTCCCAAGCTGGCGAGTTGAAGAGAGCGGAAGAGTGGCTGGAAAGGGCGCGGCTCGGCTACAAGCGCCTTTAGCTACTACTTCACGCCTCTTGCCCTGCCTCGCTCTTGACCTGACCTGTAGAGACCATAGGTCCGTAGGTACCCCAAGCCCAGCAAAGGCCTCAATCCTCAACTTTTGCACGTTTCTTGCAGCAGGACGGACATGAACCTGCGGCCGGATTTGATGAGCTTCAATGGAGCTGCCTGGATCTGCTTTGAGTCTATAGGACTTACGGGTTGAAAGGTCATAATGGGGTGTGGGCAAAACAGGGCGAAATTTACATAAGGATCCCGAAACCTTCTCGGGTTTGCGGTAGTCATTGGGTTGGATTGCATGAGTCCAGTACGCCTCTGTCAGTAATCAGCCTAAAACCAAGTAAACGAAGGATCCTAAGCGCCTACATAGCACAGGTTGCGGTTTCTGTCGCAAGGGTCATGTGTCCGGTCTAGGTAGGTGCAGCCTATATCGGAGTCTAGAGTGCTTTGGCTCGCTTATCCCTTCTCTGAGCCTTCGAAGGTCATCAACGCTTGTGCGCGATGTGGGTGTGCCTCACGCCACATAGCCGCACTCCAGGCATTCTGCATAGGAGGGCGAAGGGCGCTTTGGGAAACAGGTATGGGTAAGGAGTAAAAGGTGCAAAAAATGCACGGTAGGCTACAAGAAAGAAGACGATATGCCCCCTCAGAAGTCCATTTGACATCTCCAAGAATCGACGCCTGGATTTACATTCAATCCTGGCCTTTAATCCCGAACCCGAAGCAAGAACCCTTCCCACTATGTTTATGTTTGTTGTCTAGTCCGGGTACTGTACGCCTTTTAGGGCCGCGAAGCGGCACAGCCGTCGAAACCCCAAAACCTACCGGTGTAGTATGGTGTGGATCTGCAGCCTGTACATTTTGATCGGCAGAGATAGCCTGCATTTGCAGGCTTGGCCGAAGGGCTCACTGTAGGTTTTGTGCCCGCAGTCTACATCATGCCCTATCGCGAGGCTCTTTGTGACAACTATCGCGACAACCAAGCCGTGCCTAGGCAAGTCCCCGATTTGCTCTATGCTATGCTGAAGTTGCATTAGGGTTCTAATGCAATACAGGCTTTAGATTATACTATGTAGCAATATTCCTTAGCGGTGAGGGCTTTAGTTCCCGAGTAATATTAAGCACCCCGAGACCTAAACAGGCGAAACACTAACCCCCAGTGCCCCTAAAATCCGGAAACACTCCAGTAAAGAGCCGGTACAGGGCAGAGGTCTGAATACTTAGGACATCAAGACCTGCGTAAAGTCCGCACATAATGCCCTTCCAAGAAAGCCTCCACTCCCTTGTCTAAGTATGGCAGCGGCCGCTGTACAAGCATCAACCATGAGAGACACCCAGGAGCGATCTACTGGCTGGAGGTCATGGGCCAGCGCGAGGTTCAGGTTGGAACATGTGGCCTTTTCTTTTTTGGTTTAAGGTTTATGGTATAAGGTTACAGGCTTGAGATACTATGCAGCCCCTCATCAGGCAAAACAGTTCTAGATGTTCTATATGTGGGTGTTGTTCAAGGTCTAGGGCCCAGGGGTTGGGGCTTCAGTTGCTAAAAGGTTAAGCGTGGTCGGAAGGATCCCAGGTATGCCGTTGCGGGATGCCTAGCATGCAGAGCTGAATCAGTGGTCATTTTTTTGGTGGATTCCGAAAACATGTCCGACAATCAACAAACTCCTGAAACTCTACGTGTTGTCTGTCAAGCTTCTATATCTAATAAATAGTAAGTCTAAAGATGCAAGCACCACTGTGTAGTGGTTTACGATCCTTTAAGCCTTTGAGAGTTCGGTCCACGGGTTCCGGGGTTGCGGCTTTAGGTTTGGGGTCGAATTATGTGGGTTTTGGGCGTAGGGGTAGCTACCGGCATCGGAAGTTGTGGTTTGGCCATACTTGAGCCCAGTGGCAAAAAGAAGGCTTAGCTGCTTGAACCTGCGTGTGTGCAAATGTTACTAAAGACACCGGCGTGTCGATAGACGCATGATTTACATCAGTAGTTGACTACATACCAGATCTGTAGGTGTTGTAGGACACCCCGCCCTTTTGTTTCAAGGCTCAGGGTTCCAGGATTTAAAGTCCAGGCCGATCCTGACCGCATGCAAAACCATGCACCTGCAGCCCGACAGACAAGTCGGGAGGCCACCATCTAGGGACGTAAAAGGAAAACAACAAACCGCAGACAAAAAGTGAAAGAGCGACACGACATAACTGGACAAGAAAACAGAGGGCACTGAATCATGAATGCGCACCCTGAACATGAGATCGCTGAAGGGATTTGGGATATATCTAAATAATGTGGCCAGGCAGACGTAGTCACCTTCAACAGCATCTTGGCAACAAAAAACTTCACGGTTTCGGCTCGTTTTGGGTCACTGTTCTTGAAGGCCTTGGGGCTTGCCTGTTCCTGCTGATGTGCTGGGAGTTGCCATCTGGAACAATCGCTGCTTGAACCTAGAACAGCACACCTGACCCTGCAAGACCAAAGAAGCCCAAGTCGGGAAGCCTTGTAGCGTTTGCGGGTTCTGGGGTTTAGGATCCTGCTTTTGTGTATGTGTGTGTGGGTGTGTGCACATGTGCACCTTGTTCTGTTCTTTTGAGGGCTAGGTCTTTTCATTCTGCCCCTCGCTTTTTAGAAGAAGCAGCAGTAAAATCTGGCAGTGCAGGCCTTGTCGAGTTTTGTCGGCCGCCCACTTCCGTGACCATGTCGATACGGGTCCGTAGACGTAACGCTGAAGCTCTTTGAGTCCAGGGCATGACTGTTTCCACATGCACCAAAGTCCTTAAGCCTGGGACCCGAGGCCAGCAGTCGGCACAAAGTGAATCCTACCCATCGCCCCTCTGAGCTTGAAGGCTTCTGCTACCTTGTAGTTGAGTGTCTATGGGAGCGAAGCGAGCACAGCACCACACTCTGCGGAATATATTCAACATAGGCATAAGTAGAAGCCACCAGCTGCTTCAAGGGCACTGCAAAGATTTCATGCATTGGGATGTCTTGAACCCGAAATCCTAGCAGACCGAACCAGGTGTCATCAACGCCTGTGCAGAGGACGGGAAAGCCGAGCAGGCCGCTACTCTGGGGGTTGGGAAGGTTTCCAAAGCCTAGATTCTGGAACCCCACGGGTCCAAAGGATCCAATAATTAGGTACTCGGTTTTAGGATAGTAGTTATGTAAGTTAGGATTTTGGAGAGTATATGATTATCAGATGCTTGGACTCTTGGGGGAAGGGAGCGAGCGAAAGAAATGCTTGCGCGAAGTTGGAATGACCAAAAAGAGACGCCAGCCCTGCTGTTACATGACCTGGATGTGCGCATCAGCAATGATAACCAGCTACTGTAGTCTCGCATCGGACCTTGTGAGGATCCTCCTGCCTTCTTTGAATTGCGCGAAGTCGAAATGCGAGATATTTTGCTACATATTCAAGTGAGCTCGTACACATGCATGGGTTGGACGTTGGACATGTCAGATGGGCTGTGTAACTGCATTCTCGTGGTCCCGAGACGAAACGCTTCCAAACGCTTAAGCCCAGACCTTCAAAGCCGTTTCATTCCTCCGACATCGCCTCATCCCCGAGGCTTGGCACTTTCTGCAAGAGATGCGCCGCCGGAGCTTGGAGCCAACGGCCATGTCGACCGGCAGCCGCCGGACGGCGTTAGGTTTGTGGCCCTTAAGGCTTTGGAGTGATAAGGCTCAGGGGTTCTCGGTCTTTAAGGGATTGAGTTTCAATGGCTTTGCCTTCGGATGTGCTTTCTGGTTAAAGTCCTGGTAGAGAGAACGACATGCGGCGCTGGCTGCATGGTTCCAGCATTGCAACCTCAAGTGTGAAGCCAGCAGCGAGGCAGATCGGCAGGCGAGGGGAGCTCGAAACTACAACCCCGCAAGCGCTAAAGCACGTGAAGGCTGAATCCCGAAGACCAAAATGAGCAACTCTACGCACCAAACTTACCCCGATGTCGCCATGAGAGCCGATGTCTGCTGGACGAGAGGTGGATGACATAACAAGCGGAAAGTCTATCGGCCTCAACCCTTGGTGTTGAGCTCTTGAACATCCCTACTATGCCTTGAGTTGTCCTTGCACCGCAGGAAGCAAAACAGACCCCGAGATCCCGAAGCCTCGAAAACCTGCAAACCTAAGCAGAAAGAGGCCCTAGTCTAAAGCACCAACCCCGAAAGTCCCACGGCGAGGAAACAGCCGTCCCAAGTAAGGCCTTTTAAGCCCTTGACTTCAAGCAGAAAGGCCCTGAATTGCCCTGGTCCCCGAAGCCCCGCAGACCCCGAAGCTCGGAACCCCGCTACGCTTTGTGTTGTTGTCATCTCCCAAACCCTCAAAATCGTCAAAGACCTGAACCCACTAAGCCCTAAACGCCCGAACGGCCTTAACTCCACTTAACCCTCAAGCTCTACCAGGTGTGCTGAAGGCCTTCGCGAGAACCGAAGAGCCTAATTTAGCAGAGCAGCG
The DNA here is from genome assembly GCA_905221615.1 of Symbiodinium sp. CCMP2592. Lineage (NCBI taxonomy): Eukaryota > Dinophyceae > Suessiales > Symbiodiniaceae > Symbiodinium > Symbiodinium sp. CCMP2592. The sequence continues at coordinate 444,937 of CAJNDT010004613.1, forward strand.
GTTGCTGGAACTCTCCGAGGTGCACGGTGTTTCGGGGTATTTTCGCCCCTTACATGAAGTATTTTGATGACTACTCATTTCCCATAATAGATATGATATGACATATTATCCGCATGTTTTAAGTCTGTGGTTTTGATACAGGATAGGGTTCATGCAGGGTTTTAAGAGTAATCCTGAATAGATAGGGCTCTAGGCTACCAAGGTTTGCAAGGATTGGGGTTCGATGTGTTGGGGCTTTGCGGCTTCAGGGTTTGGTGCTTTTGCTTTCTGCTCTCGCCTGCAGGGTACTTAGTTAATAATGGAGAAAATACCCGCGCAAAAGAGTCAAGCCCCGAATTCTTAATTCCCTTGCTTCAAAACACCCTACACCCTGAAGCCTCAACAGCGAGTTCCTTGAGACCGCCGTCTCGGGACCCTCCTGTAAGGGATCTTCTAGAGACCCTGAGCCCTATAAACCCAGAAAGAGCAAGTAGCAAGCTCAGTAAGAGTGTGAGTCGAAACCCAGAAAGGAATCCTTTAAGGGGCTCATTCAAGTGATTTTTCGTGAGAACGCTGCCGCCAGGATGGCTTGCCGATCCCGAAGGCTGGTCCGGGAAGTTTCCGACGAGTCCTCCAGGGTTTACGTGGGCTTTTTAGGATTACGTTTTTGACAGTTACGGTTCCAGTAAAGGTTTTCTTTGACTTGGATGGTTTCAGGGCCATGCAAGGCTTAACGGCTTGCACGGGAATGAGAAGATCGAATGGCTTTCGGAGATTAGGATGTAAGACTGGGTTGCCGGGTGTTGGAAGTTTTGGGAGTTCAATGTCAGATTTAGGCTGTAGGGTTTGGGGCGTCTTTCGGAGGCCCTTACTCTGCAGGGTTAAAAATAGGTTTTAGGGTTTGGGACGTCTTTCGGACGCCCGTACTCTGCAGGATTAGATAGGGTTTGGGACATCTTTCATAAGTGCTTAAGGGTTTAAGAATCTGCACCGAAGCCATTGTGGTTCAGGCTTGAGTCTCGGGACTTCGGGGATGCCGGGCGTTAGGATTCAGGACTTCAGGGATGGGGGATCTTAGCACTGGGAATGATTAGGATGCCCCGGCCCCCTTGCAGAGCGCGTCCCGGACTTCGTGGCGCGTAGGGATATGGGCCTGACAGATCAATGTCTAATGAAGTGTTCAAGACAACTACAGTCTCCTTCTGAAGTTTGGAGTGGTGATGACAGGTTCTAGCGACAATGTAGAGGCAGCGGCAGCCAGGTTGATGCAGCATTTACGGCCTATTGTCCTAGTAACTGGTCCCAGTATGTAATCGTGACGAGATTTGTGTGTCTCCCAAACAGTGGGATCCTTGTCGACGGGATTCCTCTATGTATCCAGACCACCATACATTACTGACCCCTATATGATATGACCTGGTGGGAGCCTCCGGCAGCAGGAGCTGCTTGTCCGAGTTGCTGCAGCAGATTCACCATCAAGGCTGCCGGAAGACGTTGTTCGGTTTTCAGGTAGGGACTTGGTGTTCACTAGCGTTGAGGGCAGTTGAGGGCTTGTGGTTCGTGTTTGAAGGTTGCACGGACCCAAATTGGAGCCCTCAACACCGCACATCCCTTTCTGCGGTTCCGGGCGCTGGTTCCGGAACCTCAAGCCCCAGTAGACGCTGAACTGCAAGGCTGCCAGCCATACACCCTGAGTGCCCATCCTTGCGAGAGGACCGGCAGCCCATTGAGAAGGGCAGCTGGTCTGCAGGCAGTGAGGTTTCGGTTCCAGGATTTAATAACAAGATTTGTGGGATTTTGAATGCACCAGAGAAGTGGCATGAGCAAATTTGTCAGGATTCCTGCCTTCAGGTGGATTGTGGGGCCCTCCTTGTCTTCGTAGGGGTCACCATACATATTATGTAGGAAGGCCCTTTAAAAAGCAGACATCTGCACCATGCATGCAAGGAACCTGCGTTCAGATCAACCGATCACTCTCAACTACTCTGGAGAGGAAAAGCAAAGATTATGTGACGAATTATGGCGAATATCTTCACGGTGAGTAAATAAACAGGCGGGCAAAAACATTATGTTGCGGCACATGACGATGCTGAGCGCTTAAACGAGCATCCACGGAAAACATCTTGTGCACTTTGTCAGAGCGTTCAACCAGGTAGCCCTTTGGAACGAAGCCTTACTAAACGGGCCTGTTTCATGAAAAGTGCTATCTCCTGGTAGATGAGCCAAAGTCATACATGCATGGTTATATAGTTATATAATGTTATATATCTATATACCTTTAACCGGCTAACTTAGCATGGAAACCCTAATGAAACGAACGGTCGGTTCAGGTACATCCTAAACTGGCCTAGGCCCTGTATCGTTTCCGTGGCCGTGGGGATGCAAAACTGGTCGAGCTCTTGCAGAAGGCCCTGGAGGCACAGTGGATCTACGGCTCCTTGGCACGGGGATCGGGTTAGGTTCTTGTTAAGGAACGTAATCCATCATGTGTAGTCCAATGTCCGTTCAGAACGAGATGATATTCCTCTGTGTGATATCCCTTGTTATGATAACTTGGTGAGCAAACTGCGTTTCCCACACAAGGATCCAGCCAGATGAATACTATAGGGTGATGCTACAGTATACGTGGTGAAAGTCCCGGTTTGGGCACGACTTTGCATGGATGGCTTGGATACCATTCTGTAGAGTAATGCGTATATCGTTGTGTGTGCGAGTTTGTTCCTGGCATTCAGGTTCAGCCCCATAGCCCTAGATTTTAAACCAACTATTCCTTATAGTACGCGTAATCATGTTTCCTCGATCCCTTAATCCTTATAGACTTACAAGGGCTTGCACTTGAGAATCGGGTTAGGCCGGAAGGGTCGAAACGGAAGTGTGCAAATATCAGTGCCGATATCCCCCCCATAGTCCTTATGCGACAATACCGGGACTTCAGTACGATCCAAGCCCTAATCCGTGCATCGGAAGGTACTGGGTTCTCTTTGGGTTTGACTTGCGCTCAGATCCCTAGACAGCAGAAGCCTAGACAGCAGAAGGTCGAGATCCATTTAAGGCACAGGCACATAGGTTTAAGACCATGTGCTACGCGACAGTACGCGATTGTATGCTGTGCTGTGCTTTATTAGAGGACAGGATTTTGAGGTTTAGAGTTCGGACTCTCCAAGCGCCCTGCAGTGCAAGGTTATCCGAGGCGTCCGCGGGGCGCCGGGGTTCGGGGTTTGGATTCCTGCTTTGCAGGTTCGTGGGGTAGGATTCGCGTAGCTTCCGTGCCGCACACTGGCAGGCTAGACAATGAAAGCCACTGAGGGTTCAAAGTGGGCTTTTCCTGTATGGCAAAGGTTAGCGTAGCTTTGGTCACAGGGGTCTGCTGTCCTTACGGTGTCGGGTCAAGGTAACAAGGGGTAGGGCTGTCAAAGGCCGAAGCGTTTCAGTTCAGGCAGGGCTTTGGGATTTGGGGCTCATGTTAGGGCGAAGGTGTTGCCACCAACACGTAAGGACCCAAGAAAGACTTGTACTATGCTGGGAAGACTTGCAGCAGTGAGTTTGGCGTCAAGCAGCAGCAGCAGCAGCAACCCTGCTGCATAACAGCAGTCACTAGTAGATGCCCCTTTTGTTGGGCCGAAGCCAACTTAAGCATTGCAAAGACTCACTCATACCACTATTTCTCAGCATCAAGATCCCGAACAATGAAATTCGCACGCTTTGAACCCTAATTACTTCCTAAAAAGTTTCGGACAGAAGGCACATCCTGAGAAGTCGGAAGGGAGGGCACAGGTTAAAGGCTGTCTGTATTGCATATATTTGCGCACAGACCTCAGGGTAAACATGTAACATGTATACGTAATATCCAACACAAGGCTTACTTGGTATCCATGGTATCCGAAAATTAGGGTACGATCTTATCGCACAGTACCTCGTGTCCTAGCTTGTGCTGCGAGTCGCATATTCGTTCAAAACAGACAGATCCCGATACCGAAAAGCAATTTAACGATACAGGGCTTTCACAGCAATCTTGTATAGTATTTCGCAAGTAGGACAGGTATTTCATCTCGGGCCGCCCCTGTGTTCCAGAGTCCTGTCTACTCTGCATCACGAACAGCTTTCCAGTCCTGTATCAGGCAAAATCCCGAAGCGGTAAAGCACCAAAGACAACACCGTTTACCCTAGACCCTACAGAAGGCCCGGGAACACAGAATAGACAAAATACGCCCTAAGACCAGCTCCTTCTACGTAGAAAGAAACGCAGGTATGTGGACACACTCACATACATGTATATGTATTCGTATACGTATACGTATGTGTATGAGTATACGTATATGTATACGTATGAGTATACGTATGAGTAAATGTATATGTATTTGTATATGTATATGTACAATATGTACATGTATGTACACTTATGTATATGTAAGTCTGTATGCAATGGTGATTGCAGATTGCGCTAGGGCTGCCCCGGGCTTCCCTCAGCTCACTCACGGCACCTACCAGCACCCTGGCGGCCTTCACTTGGGCTTGTTAGAGGTTTTCGGTTCTTTTTTTGTTGATCGGGATTTGCCAGACTTTGCAAGGATTTGCTAGAGTGTTCAGAGTCTTTGCGGCTTTTAGGGTTTAGGGTGTTTAGGCTTTTGTTGGCATCAAGATTGGTCCACCGACCCAAAGCTTGGGGGCTAGCTATCTCAGATTGTTGAGGTTGCCTGTTTTGTTCTGGGCAAGCCCACGTCTGATTGCCGGTTGTCCAACGTCGAAGTTCTCTGAGGCTTCGTGGGATCCCCATGCGCTTGTATTGCATCCTGGGCCTCAAGAAGAACCCGACCTGAACCAATCCCTAAATCCGAAGCTCAAACCCTTCCGGAAACAAGCTGGACGCCGAAATCCTACACTTGAGACACCCTGGCGACACATCAGGTATCTCTCCGGCATGCAACCCATGACCGCAGGGGACCCAAGGAGATGCTGAAGACTCGAAAGTCTAAAAGGATCCAAGTACTTAGCTGTGGCGGTGCAAGGTTGAGCTAGGCAGTGCTGCCAAGGAAGTAGGCTTCAGAGTCTTTAGGGGATTCGTTTACTTCAGGCTCTTGCTGTTGCAAACAAAGTCGAGAAATTACAGCCCTGAGCTATAACGTGCAAACGATTGCACCGGTTTCCCAAGTCGCGAACCGCTTAACCCGGGAATCCGAGACCTAAACTACAGACGTTGGACTATTTGGAGCCTTGCCAGCCTTGTGCGAGTGTGAGCGTCGAAACCACAGACTCGTAAGGAAGAAAAACCAGGCCGATCCCGAAATCTTGAAGCCGGCGTCTAGGGAAGTAGGGTTTCGACACAGGTTCCTTTGGGTGAGGTTTAGAGCCTATAACATTTAACCCGACAGCCGCGAGTCCAAGCCCTAATGCTCATTCTACCGCATTTCAACAGTGCTGCTGTACATCAAGGTGCGCCTTATGTTGGACGCTGTTCCGGGGGCCAAGACGATCTTGGATCCCTTTTGCGGCTCAGGCGCCCTGGGCGGACTCGTCGCTACAGGGTGCTGTGCGCAACCCGTACATGCTGCAAGTGACCGGATCCTGAATGTGGGGACCCCGTGCTGGAGCCCAAAAGCCCTCTCCTACCGCTGCCCAGTAAGATGCCTCTGCCCTCGCCTCCGCCAAAAACAAGAAAGGAACACCACGGTAGGCTTCAAAACCCAAAGTTCTGCCAAATACAAGTTCAGTTAAGTTTTGCGTTCCAAGGCTACTGTAGCTTCATAATGAAGTCGGTCGACACCTCCAAGAGATTCAGGTTGCTCAAAATTCACAAAGCCACAAACACCTTCGACCCAAAGAGCAAGAGAAGGTGCTGTCCTTGTCGAAGCCCTGGCTGCTGCAGCCTGGCTGCACATTATACCAGAGTTGGCTTTCGGGAAGAGGGATCTTTGCATGAAGATCTTCAAGGAACTCGAGCACTTGAGAGGGTCCGAGTCTGAATTATCTGGCTTTGTCCGACTATCCTACATGGGTCCTACATCCGAGAAGCTCTCTGTCCCATAGCCAGCGAGGGGAAAGAAGCCATCGGTTGCGATGCGAGCCCGCTGCTGGACTGCACACTTGACTCTTTGGTTTGGGGGTATTTGCCTGTGGAGCTCTTTGCGTGTTCGTGTCTGTGCGCATACACACGTACTGATACACGTAATACACATAGATTCCCGCATTCATTCGTACATTCAGACATACATACACACACATGCATACATACATGGCTACCTGCCTACAAGCCAACATACATGATACCTTCATGCCTGCAAAGATGCATGCATGCATGCATGCATATGTGTATTTACATGTGTATACACACATATATATATATATGTGTGTGTGTATGTTACATAAGCCAGTGCCTTTCGCATGCATGTGACAGTTTTGCTATATCCTGGAGAACAGCGAAGAAACCAATATGTTTTTTGCAATCTCGTGGGCTGACGGATGTTTCTTGTAAGGAAGAGTTTCTAAAGGTGGCAGGTTCAAACACCAGGGCCGATGATTCTGGACACTCCGGTAAAAGCTCGTTGTGCCCTTTTTAGCACTGGCAAAGAAAACCGATGTCGGAAATGACGGGGTAGCAGAGCGTTGGCTCTCTTCTCCATCCTTGCGGTTCATTCGTCAGGGTACCATATACTTCCTAGCGTCTTCCTAGTCTCGTTGGGCACATTTTCAGTGGCTCAGTAAGCCTATGTTGACCATGGGGTTTAACAGTCCTTTGTGCCTGTTTCTTCGTCAGAATACCATGGGCATCCATGCCCCTAGAACGGCCAGAACAATCATCAAGCAACAGTTTCCTGCAATAAGCAAACAAACTGGAATCTGCAGGAGAGCAGAAACCAGAGCAGCCGACGTAGCAGCAGCGTCTCTTTGCCAATTGAGTTTGGCCACAGCCTGAAACATGGCTGTAGAACTCCCACTGCACCCGGAAAACCCGCAGATTGCCGGACCTAATTTCGAACGTTTGAGGGCCCCTTTGTGACATCGGAGGCTGGCCATCTTTGTGTCCTACCATCACTGCTACCCGGACTTCTTGTTTTAGTTGCCGTGGAATATCGGTTTATCTTTGAGTTTTAGGGTTCTAAAGGTACAGGATTTAGCTTTCGATGGCATGGCGTTCAGGGCCTTCTTACCTGTGCCACTTCGGAATCTGAGAAAGAAGTGTTTGCAGTTTCAGGATACGTCAGGAAGGACATTAGAATAGCCCGACTGAGAACCCTATTCAAATTCGTCGACGTTTTGTTTGTACTATTTTGTTGCAGCCCCACAATCACAACCAATCTCCTGGAAGTGTGAAATCTGAACTCCCGTCGAAGACTGTCAAAAACATCGCGGCGAGCCAAGGTGACCTCGGTCAACCCGATCTGCAGAAGCTCCAGGCGCGGCAGCGAAGACCCCATCGAGTTAAGGGACCTGCCATGTTCAAAAAATTCCAGAACTCTGGTACAAAAGACTTCAGCTTGTGGATCCTTGTATTGCGAGATCCCTGAATCAGGCACCTGCAAAAGTTAAGAAAATGGTGCCTGGTATTACCTAGCTGCAATAGATTTAAGGATTTCGGTTGTTTGAACATTTTTGTAGTATACTATATAGGACCATAGGCCAAGAAAGCTTGGATTCTTAGATGACTAGGGCAAAGGTTTGACACAATTGTGAGGGCTTGACATTTGCATCAAGGCGGGTCCACGAAGAGCCCTAAATCATGCGCGAAACGCATTCCAGGCCCAAGGCATTCTGAGAACCTTCGAAGGAAGCCACGTGAAACTTACAACCTGAAGGTCCGAGGGACAAGAAGGCGCCGAGGCCCTGCGTGGCCCACACAGCAGCACCCTCCAGTCCTCCCACAGAATATTGTCGCAGGAATGTGGCTGAAATACCGAAAAGATCTCAAAGCCTAGTTTGGCAAGTTTACAAAAAACCCTCGTTCGAACCTTCAGTCGTGCGGAGGTCCTGATGCAGGAGGTGAGTGCTGAGGGGCAGCTGGGCGTTTCCTGGCACAGAAATGGATGCTGGTCTAGGGACACGGCAGGCGAGAAGTGAGCCTCAAACTCTACAAACCCCATATGAAGCCCCCTGTTTCATGTTTTCATGAAAGCGCTAAGCTTTGATAGGCCGACTTGAAACTTTCATGTTATTTTGGAGACTTTGAAGCTCTTGGGATCCTGAGAAACCGCTGTGAGAGATGCAACTTAGCAGTTCGGGAAAATCGGACGGTCTCTAAAACTCCAAAGCCTGCCGTTTCGGGTTCAAGAAACCTGGCAAGAAGTCCTCCCCAAAGCCGTAGTCGAGCACGCTTGAGCATAGCTTGAGCCATGGAAGAGGTTGCCAAAAGAGCACGCCTCGCCGGTCGGAGCCTCGCAGGTTCTAGCGGGAGCCTCAGGAACCAGGCTTTAGCGGCCTTCAAGAAGCACCTGGTGGAGAATCGAGCTATGATCGAGGAGGCAAACGCCCGGGACAAGGCAGAGGCCGAAGCTGCCGTCAAAGCAGGCAAGCTGTCCAGTTCGCTCTTCAAGCGCTTGGACGTTAGTGGCGCCAAGTTTGACACTCTCTTGAAGGGCATTGATGAGATCTTGAGCCTGCCAGACCCTCTTGGCCAGGTGACCTATGCAAACAAAGTTGCTGAAGGTCTGGACTTATACCGGCTGACATGTCCGATCGGAGTTCTCCTCATCATTTTCGAGGCTCGACCGGATGCCGCTGTTCAGATTGCATCCCTGGCTATGAAGTCCGGCAATGCCTTGCTCCTCAAAGGTGGCAAGGAGGCACAACGATCCAATGCAGCCCTTGTGACCGCGATGTCTGCAGCTTTGCAAGATGTCGGCCTTCCTGCAGATTGCGTTCAAGGGGTTGACACTCGCACAGAAGTTGCGGAGCTCTTAAGGCAGGACAAATACATCGACCTGGTCATTCCAAGAGGTTCCAACGAGCTGGTCAAGTCTATCAAGGATGCCTCCCGCATTCCTGTGATGGGCCATGCAGACGGAATCTGTGCCGTTTATGTCGACAGCAAGGCGGACTTGGAGAAAGCCGTGAAAATCGTCGTCGACTCCAAGACGCACTACTGTGCGGCGTGCAACTCTATGGAGACACTTTTGGTACATGAAGATGTGGTGCAATCTTTCCTGCCAAAGCTCGCGGCAGCGTTGGAAGGAAAGGAGGATGTGCATTACAAGGCAGATGCGACATGTTTACCTCGTCTGCCTGCAGCTCTTTCCGAACTAGTGACGGAAGATGATTTTGACACCGAGTTCCTGTGCCACACCATGGCTGTCAAGGCAGTTGCTTCTGTCCAAGAAGCGATTGACCACATCAGCAGCCACAGCTCTGGGCATACGGAGAGCATCGTGACGGAAGACCCCGTGATTGCCGAAACCTTCCTCAGTCGGATAGATTCGGCGGGTGTCTACCACAACTGCTCGACGCGATTTGCCGATGGCTTCCGCTATGGCTTTGGAGCAGAGGTGGGCATATCCACAAATCGAATCCATGCACGAGGTCCCGTCGGACTTGAGGGTCTCTTGGTGAATGATAGGTCTCCTTCTTGTTTTTTGTTGTTTGGGCCTCCTACGACTTCTAGAGGGAGTCCCTAAACGGGTCCTTTCCCAAGTGGGACCCAGGCTTGGTGATCCACAAATACCGAATGTATGGAGCTGGCCACACTGCAGCAGGATTCTCAGGCACATCTCCCGAGCATGTGTTCCTGCATGCCCCGGTGCCTGGAGTGGCACGCGTTGACGACATCCCGCAGGCAAAGAAAGCCAGAGCATAAAGGTATATACCAGTATGAGAGAGCAGCTAGGCCCGCAAGGCAGACTTCAACCTTGTACAGTTGCGAATTGATGTCTTGCCGCTATGAGGTGCAATGCCTAGTGCTTGCAATGCCTCACAATACTTCAATACACATTCACATACTCTTGGAAAGATTCCAGACAGACCCCCTCGTCCTGTACAGCGCTACTGTTCATTGGGGTCCATTATTGCTGTTGTGTGCTCAGAAGTGGAAAGTATGGCATTAAAAAACCGTTCCTTTCCCCTGAGTGTGCTATTCCAGGCTGAATCCGGCAAGCCTGTTCCAAAACAGGATTTCAACCTTGACAAGTGGGCCAAGGGGATTCAGTCAAACCTAACACGCGTTGTTGCATCTGCATGCAAACACGCACACACATTTTTGGGTACATGCGTTTATATGTATTCGTTCCATCTGTCTGAAGCTAGGTGCACAGGTATGCATGTGCAAGTGTTCTGTGCATATATACACCTACATGCATGCATGCATGCATGCATGGATGCATGCATATGCGTGCGCATGATACCTGCCTATCTGTTTCTCTATCTGCCCACCTACCCAGCTACCTACATATCTATCTACCATCTATCTGCCTACCAATCAAGCACTCAGTCTATCTGATCTACCCATCCATGTCTCTCTTCATTTAGGTTACTTACTGCTGGCCATGTCTCTCACTCTCTCTCTTTCTCTGTCTCTCTGTCCCTGTCGCATAGTATGGCCTTTGGGCCAAAAACTTACATACATGGTTCCTTAGAGTCTTTGGGTGTGGGTTGCACTAGGGAGAACTTCAGTTTTTTTGGTGTATCAGTGTTCGGTCATTTTGGTCTATATCAAGCAGATTCAGCTTTTGCATGGCTGTTGAAAAAAAGATGCAGCTGCCATACCTTCCTCCAATGTTAGGAAATCCGGTTTAGCCGAAGTTTCCGCCCAGTCAAAGCTTCGGACTTGGTATGTGTTCCCAGGTTGATCTGCTTCTTAGTGGCAGGGTAGGTTGGATCGTAAGTTGCTATTCCTTGGCAAAGGAGTAAGTAAGTAAGGAGCCAAGTAATTTTCATTTGTTTCGGGATACTGCTAACCCCTCAAAATCCAACATGGTAAGTTTAGCATTTCTCCTGAATGGATTGTTGGTGTGATTCAGCCCCCCGGGTGCAATCAACCCTCCGATGTTACCACATCATGAGCATCAGACTGGGGGGTGTGCTATGTACATATAATCCCATTGTACTTACTCTTTGTACATATTCTGTGTACAGGTGACAGGGATCACCGGCGAAAGCCTGACATCCAGGGTTCGCGGCGGTTTGGATTTGCATAGGGTTGTTGGCTGGGGTCAAAGGGGTTTCGGGACGACTCGTTTGCGACTTGATTTTTTAAAGTTTTGAACCCAAAGCCGTAAACTCTTTCCGAGTGTGAGCGCCGAAACTATTCACCAGGGAGTCCAACATTTCTGAAGAATTAGCACAGGACTCTGCCGACCCGAACTCAGAACCGTTCACCACCCCTTTTCAGCAACACAAAACACCAGGCGATGTACCTTTGACCAAGCCAAACCCTGCAAATACACTCCCCTGTATAATTTTCTACAGAAATCCTACGAATCGCTTGTAGGACCGCTTAAGTATAGTTTGTTAAGCCGAAACAATTAGCACCGAGATGTCTCTAAGGATTGGACGCAGCTTGAGCGACGAATCGAGCTGCTCCCTTCCTCTGCGGACACACGGCCGAGTGAGCTCTCGGGGTAAGGTCTTAAAGCTTCACTCAGGACTTTCGCCTTCTAGACGGCCTTTCGCTGGCTTTACGAGAGTCTCGAAAGACTCTCGAGTCGGATGTGTAGGGGTGTGTGTGTGTTTATGTTTGTTTGTTTGCGTTCGTGTAGCCTTTCCGTATTTGCCTGCATCTCTGTTTTCCCTCTGCCTGTCCCTTGCCTGTCCACCTTGTTGGTTCATGTGCCTCCGTACAGACAGGGACGAGCATAACAAGGTTGCTGCATATGCAAGAACTTACACCTACATAATCCCAAGTCTCAAAACCCAAACACAACCCCGAGCTGACCTACGAATTGCTACTGTAAGTGGGTGTTCACGAAGACAGGATCCTATGTCCTGCAGTAGTGCCCCATACCTTTCTGTTTCTAGTGGTCTAAAGCTGAGCAAGAACTTAGACAAGAAATACCCGCATGATTTAAGTTGCTGGGTATCTACTTGCAAACTCCTATACCAGCAACCTGCAGAAAATCCTAGAGACCCCATGCAGCTCAGCTTCGAACTTGAAGCCGAAGACCTCTATTCAAGCCTTGGTTTGGGATTTTAGGGTTTGGGGTTCAGGCTTTAGTGATCAATCGGTTTAGGGTTTAGGGTTGGGGTTCAACCCTAAACCCTAAACCCTTTAGGGTTCAGGCTTTGGTGATTAATGTATAGTTTTGCGGGACGCTGATCGAGGGTTCAGGCAAGGTTTGCAGTTGTGGGGGGTTTGGTACATTTCTTGGAGCACCGAACGCTGAACCCACTGGCAGCCCTAAAGTTTCCCCAAAGCCCGAACCCTCTCCACCCCACAAGTACTTTGGGGTTGGTTATTATAATCCCTAAGAAACAGCTAAAATTGTAATTTGTGCTAGGGTTCTGAGTTCAGTATAGAGTAGGAGGCAACAAACAAAGCCCGAACCTCAAAACCCCCGAACCCTATCTAGAACCTCCAAAGTGTTTGAACCCTTGCTGGCGAGTGTAGCACTCCACCTGCTTGAGGGAAGTAAGATTCGTTTCTGTTGGTATGTTGGGGTCTTAATTTTACTTGTTCTTGGGAATTGTTGTAGGGTCTCTTCCTTCCTTCCAGATGTGATTTCTTCCGTTCGCAGACCTAGCTGGAATCCCTGCTTCGTTGCACGAGTCGAAAATCTAAAAACCCTGTCAGATCCGAAACCACACCCCCAGTCCCTACCCGTATCTCTTCTAAGATTCTAAGCCTCACAAAGACCCTTCATCTCAGGAGAAGGATACTCTCTTGTTCGCCTGCGCTGTAGGCCTGGGCTGCCTGCGGCCCAAATCTCCAGTTAAGACCCTAAGCCCGAAAACCCTAAACACTAAAGCTTTTAAGGCAACTGTTCAACCAAGACACCCTGCAATGCGGGCTTCGTCCTTGCTAGGTAGGAGGGAAAAAATCTTTTAAGGGCTCCGCCCGACAGCTCTAACCCTTGAGCACGGAATCCCAAGTTCAGGGGGAGCATCTGCATCAGGCTCCAACATCTCTTCCGTGCAGGACGGCGAGGCCTGTCCAAAAGGGGACAGAGGCACTTAAATTTATTCCGTCCGGATGTCGAAGTGTTCGGTGAGGTTCAGGGCTCTAGGAGGAACTTTCGGTCCTGTACATCCGCATTTGTTTTTGGCACGACGAGAACCAAAGTTATTGTGCAGCGCCTTCAGCCGGACAAGTGCGTTTACGGATCGGGTTCGCGGGATTTTGCCGTTTGGCTGCATAACAGAACATCGAAATCTTCAGGCCGCCAAAGCAAACCTGAATTCTCTGTTCCACCGCCTTCCCCCGGCCTGTCTGTAAACCCTAAGCCCTGAAACCTTGAAACCGACACCGTAAACCATAACATCTGAACCATAAGCTTTCAAACCCCTTCCGAAATTAACGTAACATGCCTGTGCGCAATGAGCTAAGCGGTTTAAGTTGGCTGATGACTCTGACAGACCTTGCAGCCGGCCATGTATGCCTGCAAAACGCCCTGAATTCCTATACTATAGCACGAAACCCCGAACATACAAACCTTCGTCCTCGGGAGGCGGGCCAAGCCTGAACCAAAAGCCTCCGAGCCCTAAAGACAGGCATCCGACTCCCGTGCACGAGCCTATTTCGTCTCTGCGGCTCAACGATACGCCTCGCGGGTGGAAGCTCTGCGTTCGCTGCTCGCTTCACTTAGAGCTCATGCTTTGGCTTTTGACGGTGCCTTTATGCCTTTACGTTCGGTGTCCGAAGACTGGATCAGAGCGGCAAATCCAGGAGCTTTCGGGTTTAGGGACGAGCCTGCTGCGCTTAAATGGTTACCCTGTTGGGAGCTAGAGTCAGCAGCTGGGGAACTCAGCAATTGGGGAAGTGCTTCCTTGGATCGTCGATGTGGAAATCCTGAGGTCGAGTTTTGTGGGGGGAAAATGAGGAGATCTTTCAGCTCCGCCTCACTGCAGAGTCACAAACCTTGAACTTAAGCCGGACTCCCAACCCCCGGGCTGCTTCACCGAACCGAAATGCAGAGAGGTTTGGGCCGGATGTAGTTCGTATCGCGTCTCTTCGTATGCTGTCTGATAACTGCAATTTCAGTTGCTGTCATGATGCTACTACTGCGATGATGTTGCTGCCTGGTAAATAAGCTTGGTTCACTGGGAAGTGTCCGGTACACAGTGCAAACGGCTTCAAACAAGCGCCGAAAACCCTAAACGTTTTTTGGAAGCCCATTTTGGCTCAAGCTTTGGGCTCTGCAAAGTTGGTTTTTCTATATAGGTTTGTCAATTCCAAGCTTCACCTGCGCGATGTTGGTGACCGGGCTGGTTTTGCTGGCCACACTGGCTCATGTCGATGGCAACCGGGTGTATGCAGCGGGGCATTCTGCCACCGAAAAGGCGAGTGTGCCACCGCCACCTCCGGACACAATCCGTGGGACAGTGAGAGAGTGGGCAGAGAAGGGTAACGTGGCGGCCCTCGAGCGGGAGCACCGTAAGGGGTTCGACTTGAATACCAGCTTGAACCCAATCGACTTCCGGACTGCGGCGCACTATGCTGCAATGAATGGTGAATTGGAGGTGATGAAGTTCCTCCACGAGGCTGGGGTCAATCTCGACGCGAAGGACAAGGAGGGCGAGACGCCAGCCATTGTAAGCACAGCGTATGCTTGTAATGGCCCGAATGTACCAGAACTGCAATGCAAAAACGGGGCGCTGGTGTTGGAGTTGCTGGCCGAGGCCGGGGCCGACCTCAATGCGGCGGACAACGAGGGACGAACCCCTGCCTCCTGGGCCGCGATGAATTACTATGGCGTTGAAGCGCTGCGCAGCCTGATCAAAGTGGGAGTCGACCTGCAGAAGCCGGACAACGAGGGACGTACCCCGGCCCACTGGGCCGCTATGAAGGGTAACCGCAATCAACTGCGCCTCCTGATCAAGGCCGGTGTCGACTACCATGCCAAAGACAAGAACGGAGACACACCGGGCGACACGGCTTTGCTCAAAGGGCAGCCTCATGCATGGTTGTTCCTGAGAAGGGCGGAATTGGGTTTTCGTGACTGAGGAGCTCCTTCATTACCCGTGTTCATCGCGGATCGTTGTACCGACCCCCGTCGTATTGCATTCGGGTGAAAACGTTTTCGGTGCAAAAGCTTCCGCAATCGGCGATCTCGAAGCGTTTGAGGCTTAGTTTCGGGTGTAGGTGAGGCGCTGAACTCCTCAACCCTAAACCTTGGCTTGCAGCGGTTTCAGAGCCCCAGAGAGGAAGCATTCGGTTGACAGCGAAATAATCGGCCCTGCTCATGAAAACGAAGTTCAGCCACATCTGATATTGTAGAACTGGCCAATGCCATGGGCTTATTATGACAGTGATGATGCTCAGGATAGTGATGAGGTTGTGGTGCTGGGAAGTTGCAGTGGTGGCGGCGGCAACGGTGCATTTGGACAACAGTGATCATGCTCGTGTTGGTGGTGATGTTACTTGGTAGAACCACAACCTGACGAACATGTTCTCGACAAGTATTTCCAATATGCCTTTCTTCGCTGCTTATAGCTTATGGCCATGTCTTGCTGAAGCTTTGGCCTTCAGCTTGGTCAAACTCAGGAGCATGTCGGTGCCTTGTCTGCGATTGGTGCAGGATTTGCCCGTCTTTTTGAGTTGGGTTTGTTTTCCAAAGTCATTGCCTGGCAGCATAGACTGTTCTTCCGCTTTCGGGCAAGCTTGTTCCGATGAACAATGACAGCTCTTTGAATTCAATAGACATGAGCGGCTCTCAAACCAAAGCTCGGATCCATTGTCGGATCCCAGGAAGTACATCATTTTACGTTCGCAAGAAGAGGCTCAAACTACAAGGACCTTAATGTTGCTTGTTGTGCACCAGACAGAGATGTCGTACTTCTTGGTCAGGCGTCTTCAAAGGCGCAGGGCCGAGGTCGAGGAAGACGTCGGTAGAATGAACCCTGAACATTTGGACCAGACCGAGGTTTTGGTTTCTGAGCTTGAGGCTTGGGTACCTTATGACCCCAGAATACCGAGCATGGTTGCATAAGGGTTCACGGCCGTTGCCGCAAAAGCCGGTGGCAGCCGTCCGCCTTGTGAGCCCTACGCACAACTCAACCCTATAAGCCTAAAGCATCCCCTACCCCCACGAACCTCATTCCCTGAACCCTTAACCTCTAATCTCCGAACGGGCAGGAGGAAAAGAGGGTTCAAAGAAAAAAGCAACCTTTAATCTCGTATTGTACTCCCAAACTCAGGGTCCACCCCAAGCGACGCTCTTCAACGGAGACATGCGCGACCTGGGTTTGGCCATGCCGGTCGATGCCATTCTTACATCTCCGCACCGCGGCAGCCCATCATCCACGCCGAAAGCATAATGTTCCTCATGCCCTTAGGGAATCCCAGTCCGAGTCCTAGTAATCCTGATCCCTTTGTTCTAACTTTCTGTCCCGACTTCACTATGCTTTCACGGCCTGAGCCTCCACTCCTTCAGAGCGCCTGCCTTTCTATCGAATGCAACCTTTCATCATCTCAGTATAGGCGAGTGTTAACCACGCTGTCTCTCTCTCTCCCTCTCTCTCTGCCTGCCTCTCTCTCGCTGTCTGTCTCTCTCTCTCTCTCTCTCTCTATCTCTCTATCTCTCTATCTCTGTATCTCTCTCTCTCTCTCTCGCTCTCTCTCTACCTCAGGGCTCGTTTTCGACCTTGAGGCATGAAGCACGGTAAACGCTCCAAATCGGACTTACCCTGTGTCCTGTGCTGTGCCGGGCGACACGAATTTTCGGACAGGTGGGATGGTCTAGGGCTTGGCAGGTTTGGTGAAGAGCTGCTAGATGTCGTCGCCTTCCCGAACCGAGTACTCAACCCAACCCGAAGGCTCACTGACTGCAGAGACAGCGTTGCAAGAACCTGACGCTGGGTTTTTTTGTTTGGGTTTATGAAGTCCGGATATATCTCCAATCGTCGAACTTTCCGCACTGCAGCCGGGACTGTTTCTTGTGGTACGTAGTCCCGCCGTTGCCGAACCAACCAAGGCCATACCCGGGAGCAGCCAAGCAGAATTTCGATCACTTTCTGCTGTGTTTTACAGCTTGGTTTGCTTTGGGTTCGTTGGAATGGGATTCTGGGTCTATAGACTCCAGACACGGTCTGCAGCTTCCGCTATAAACCCTCTTCTTCATCCCAAAATCCCACCACCCAACTTCACGCTCCACTACGTGTTTTCCTGACCCTCTCCCCCTCGCCCTCTCCCTCTCTCCCCCTCTCCCTCTGGCAGCCACTCTCTACAAAAGCCCTTGCCTAAAGACAAACTCTCGGTCGATCTCTTCGAAGCTGAGGAGGTAGCTTACAACCTTTTTGGCTTTTGGGTGTAAGCTTTGCATCCTACCATACTTCATGGGTCTATTCTGGAATTTAACAGCTGCCTCGCGAGGGAAGCTAGTTCTAAGCGGCTCAGCAGGATCCTTAGAGTAGAGCAGGCATCCGACCACGACTGCCACGACCTAGGCCCCGAACAGTCAGCGAATCCTTTCGCTCGTAGATGAAGATACTATGAAACTCGCTTCGTGGAGCGGGGTCGGTCTTTGCCGGGCTCTCAGCGCAATTTGTGGAAACTCCTTTAAAGCTGCAGCTGACAGGTGTACAACTTCTTGTCGCAGAACCAGGACAATACGTCGAACCCGGTCGAGGCCGAACACATGTGGGAGTTTCCGAAATTTAGGGACGCCTTATTTTGGGGTCCTTACAATCAGGACCCTATACTGTTTAGGGTGCTATATTTGGGTCCCCTATTTTATGGGAAACTCCCATGTAGTCACGTGGTTTGTTACTTCAAGGTTGTTGCCGGGACTCCTGCCGCGATTCTTCAAAATGCAGATAGCCACAAGGAGCATTTGAGCGAGATCAATGCCTGATCCAGCTGTTCACGGCGGATAGTGCGGATTTGAAGGCGTTGTGTAGATCAGATCTTCGTGTTTTCCTGACTCTCACTGCTTTGCTCGGCTGCTGCAGTCGGCCTGGGTGCACTTGGGATTGAAGACGGTCCGAAGTCCCGCACGAACAGGGTCGCCAAGTTTGAAGAAGAAATCCCCCGACGGCATCACTTTTGGGTTGCAGGTTGTACTGTCTCAGGGGACATGTGGGCCCGAAGACACCACCATAAGGCTTGGTGTTCGGGGTGGTCTATATTGAAGGAAGTCCGAACTATACGCCCCGAGCACCAGGACAGCAGCACCAAACGCTGTCCTCAAAGCTGCCTGAACATCGCATGCCATAGACACATTTCGCTTACAAATATTTATCTACCTATCTGAACATATGGACATATGTCAAAGAGCCTTTTTGTAACAGTTACAGCAAGTAGCGCGCTTACAGGTTGCATATAGGGATTCCTCAGGCTTGCTCGCAACCTTTACTCGCGGAGGCCGCTGCTTTGCGTGGCGTGTCGCTGAGTGCAGCTGCGCGCGGATACGATGCCTCGTTTCGGACGTCAGCGCCGGAGCTCGGTGTGTCTTTGGGACTTTGGACGTAAATAAGGTTTTGAGCTTCCGGGGCATGAAGCCTAGTGTTGCTTACAGGGTTCGGATAAAGGTTTGCAAAGGTTGAGTGCAAGTTGCAAGTTTGGCTTTGAGGTTCTGATTTAGGTCTCGAAATCTTGGCATGCAGCTTCACAGGTGTGCGCTCGAATTGAAGCCATTATGAACGTTCATTAAGTGCTAGGACCTCTACCAACCTCATACCAAAATACGGAAGGCAAAAGCAAAAATCCCCAGGTCATCAGTCGGCTTCTTGTTGCGATCCAGTGAGCATGCACGCGATTTTCGCAGTTTGTTTGTGTAGGTGCTATGTTGATTTTGGGTTTGGGTTAAGAGTTATGCCCCAGGAAGGTTTTGTTTCTTCATGAAAAGATGCTGGGCTTGGGGTTTGTAATTTTTAGGATAGAATCTATTCGGGCTTGTGGCTGCTATAGGGGCCTCTACACATATAGTACTACTAGCTTCAACGGAACCCGAGTCTGCTTGGTGTGGGTTTGAGGGTTTTCTCACCTTCTAACCTTGGAATCGCTCTGTCGACCATCAACGCCGCAAAACCTTAAGACCTCTGCATAAGCTCCAAAACCCCGAAGGAACCCTAGTCGGAAGCCCAGACCCTTATCCCAAAGCCCTGAAATACATCTAATTCCAAAGCTCCAGGGGCCGTAAGCCATCAGACTCCACATAAACACGCGATCCCTACTTTGGGCAGTCTAAAACTCTGTCAACAGCGCCCACCGTTGGCTCCCCCCCTGAAGCCCTACGCTCCCCTACAGCCCTCCGGCCCTAAAGCCTGACCTCATGAAGCCGTGCCTGCGTTGAGCGAGTGAGTCGAAACCCTGAAGGAGATCGGTGCACGGCGGACCTGGTCGAGCGACACCATGGCAGCCTTCGAAGAGACGTGGCAGCTACAACAGGAGATGGGGATGCTGCAACCATACGAAATAGGGTTGGGGGATTTGGGGTTCTAGGGGTTGGGGATTTCGGGCTTTCGTCTTCTATGTTTGGGGATTTAGGGAATTAGGAGTGTATGGAATTCGGGATTTGGGGTTTTAGAGAACTTGGGAGAAATCTGACCTCCCAAGCCCGGATGCAAAACAGAGATTCAGGCCTTGGGGATTTAGGCATTTACGGATGTACGGTGTAGATTGTACAGGGTTTAGTCCGTCACCAAATCATGCAAAACTCCTTGCATGACCGGTGACCGGCGCGTATCAGAGCAATTCGATTTAGTTTAAGGCAGCCGAGAAGCCGCTGCATGCTCGCAGGAGGAATGGCTGAAGTCTGCTCGGGCATGCCTAAAGCCAGGCAGTGCAACGGTCTCAAGTCTGGGGGTGCGCTCCTCGCTGCGGTTGACGCGTGAGTGTGTGGTTTCAGCTCCGTGCCCAATGCAGTCTAAATGTTGAATGCAGATCCGAAGAAAGCAGTGGCTTCAATGGTCAGAAGTTGTTTCTGATTCCAGTTTGTCACGCCACGTCCCCAACTCGTTTACACAACTTGGGTTTCAGGCAGGGGCTTGAAGGATCGGCTCGGTCTTCCATGTAGGCAAGAAATACTCCTGATCCTTACGTCCTGCCAGGAAACCTAAACCCGAAATTCCCGAAGACCGAAGGCACGAAACCCTAGGTATTGCGGAGTGTGAGCATCACAAAGCCCTAAACTCCAAACCCGTTGAAAATCCTGAAGACAGGCGGCACAGCGACTTTGATGATCGGCGATGGCGACTCCTCAGTGGAAAATGGCGGTCCAGCTTAAACAGATCAGCCGCTCAGGGCTTAGGGTTATGATTTGGGGCCGTAGAGTTTAGTTTGGGTTTAGGATGTTTTTTTTGAGCCGCAAAGGTGAACCACAAAGAGGTAAAGCTGCTCCAGAGGGCCAAAATTACAGTTTTGAGCGAGTTGTTCTGTGCGCGGAGTTCAGGTGCAAAGGCTTGCTTCATCTTGCTTCATACTTTATAGTTTATACATCGAAGGTGTCCGAAATCAACCGCGAACCGTCGCCTCAGAAAGTCGATATCGCTTTGAGTCGCGGTTTTCGGGCGTAGGCCCAAGTACGGCCTGGGGCTGGGGCTTGGGGTTTTAGATTTATGTTATGTGGTTACGAGTTGTGGGGCTTTCCTGCAGGGTAGACTCCCTACCCTCAAGCTTCTTTCTGTCAGCTCTGCCACGACACCCGGGAATCCTCCATGGGGCTCTCTGAATCTAGCAACCCTGCAACTCCATCGACATCGAAGTTCGCTGCCAAGGCTTCGATAATTTGGCTTCTACCTTGGCTGCTGCGGAGGTGGATGCTTCAAACACGGGGGGCTGTCCGCAGTTGACAAGCAGGCTTTTCAACGCGTGTATCACTCATTCATGCACAATCTGAGTCGTCTATGCCATGATCAAGACGCTTCCTTCTCGGGGTCGGAAGATGGTCGTCAAGGAAGGGAACTCTACATCTTGGCTGGTGTTGATTGCATGTCGCACTGTCCTGTGTAGGAACCCTCAGGAGAGGAGAGCCCGACGTTGGTGCCCTCATTGCTTACATGTCCTTCTCCAGCAGTGATGCAGAGGCTTGTATGACGCATACATCTCCCCACAGGAAGAAGAAGACAAACAACCTCTTGAGGTCTCCGGCATCGGTTTAACATTAACAGGGAGCTTGAATACATACCCTAAACTACGTAGACAGTAGGATCTGTATTGTCGAAACCCCCTCAATATCAGTTCCGTCAGCTAAACAGCTCATGCAAACCAACAGAAAGTTTGTACAACCCTACAGGAACCCTATAACCCCGAAGTCTCCAGAATGGTGCCCCTGTCTCAAGACCTGCTCAGGCTGTTGGATTCGAGACTGTAGCGCTGGCAACGATCGAAGCTGTGGCGGACGAAGCACACAGGACCCAAAAGACCAGCTTTTTCGTCTCCCTCTCTCTCCCTCCCTCCGTCCTTCCCTCCCTCGCTGCCTCCCTCGTCCCCCGCGCTCGCTCTCTCTCTCTCTCTCTCTCTCTCCCTCTCTCTCTCTCTGTCTCTCTCTCGCTCTCTCGTTAAGGGGTCTAGTGGATGATGGAGTTTCCGGTGCTGGTGTGATGAGTTTAGGAGGTTTGCAGGTGTCAAAAGAAAGCAGGCGGGTACGTGTTGGGATGAGATCTGGGGCCTGGGTGTTCAAGATCTGCGCACGAAGGGCGCGAAGATGGATTAAAGAAAGATGGAGAGGGAGGAAAACAAGTCAACAGAATCAAGGAGAGAAGCTATTCAATTGTTTCAGGTCCTGTATGATTCTAAACGCCCTTTATTCTTCAACCGCTGGTTGTGATAACAAAGAACGAGAAGGGGTTGTTGTTCAAGTTCCGTTGCCAGGCCCTAAGCCCCAAGAAAGCAAGAATGGCGAGCACATGTTGATGGCGTGTAGCTTTTGTTCACGCAAGGGTTGCTCAAGTGTTGTGGGGTATTCCAGGGGTTCTGCAAGTCTTTTGCAGGGAGGTGTCCCTCAGGACCCTGAATTGCAATTCCGTTTGTGGCTAATTACACAAACTTCTGACACCCAGCCCACAAAATAGGTCATCCGGAACAAGTGCGACATACCACAGTACAGCCAAAAGAGGGCTTTGCTGTTGTCGGTGCAGGAAGGTTCTTGGCAGAGGGCTGGGAGCTCTTTTTAAGGGCTGCGTGAGTGACGGTGTCCCGAGATGCTCATCATCCGTTCCTCCGAGGGCATGGACTAATGATTAGTGAGCCTCCTGACGTCAGCGCCGAGACCTGAAAGCCATAAAGGCACCGGCAGGTACCTTAGGTTTGGAAAGCCATGATCAACACACAAGATTTCTGGGTGTGCTTTTTTACCGGGAAACGCGGTAATTATAGTAAGAGAAGTCATGGTGTCAGTAGCAAACCGCAGTTCAGAAAGTGTCTGGACTTTCCTGGTTCGAGGACGAGGGGCATGCAGCGGACCGAGCACATGGTGCACCTTGTGGCGGTGAATGCAAAAATGCCCGTGAGAGGGACATGTCGGTTCCGATTGCACCCTAAAGCTCCGCCCTGCGAACCAAAGAAGCACGACTGCTCCGAGGCATTCGCCCCGGTGCAACCACCTTTATCATAACCCAGGTGAGTGTTGTCCACGAGACACCACCCGGGAGCTCGTCATCCCCGAGGGTGGATGGAATCCCACCTGCCAGCCACAGCTTTAAACTTGAAAGCAATCTGTAGGCTCGCGACAAGCAGGAATAAACCCTAAATGCGAGATTTTAGCCGAGTGTTGTTTTGCTCTTTTCCAAGTTCTTGACTTGAGTTTCAAGATGGCGGGGGCTCAAAGTGACCCTTCCCCCTGGATCCCACACCCCACGTCGCAAGCCGGCCTTAGCTGTTGGCCGCAAGTGGGTGGTTGTCAAAATTATGGTCCCTTCTGGGGTCCCCATTATAAAACGGCACCTATTATTTAGGGTACCCAAAAAGGGACCTTAAGTTTGACAACCACCCAAGTAATGGAGGACTAGCCGTTCTTGTTGTCTTCTTTTCTGTCTCTGATGCCCCGCTTTCTGAGAGGTGCACCGGCAGGCCACTCGGGTCATTCGTGGGTCTGCTCTTGGTTTAGGGGTGTAGAGGTTAGGGTTCAGGGTTTATAAGGGGAAACCTGTTATTCATTGGTCGGGCTAATTTGAACTAGCTGGTCATGAACCCGTCAGAACATGCTAAGAGCCCTGAAAAATCCTGTCGGGTTTCCAACCGCAGTACGGAAGCAAGGGTTTGTCGAATGAACTCCCCCGTCTTATATGTCAAACCACCAACCCACCAACTAAACAGCCCAAAACCGCTAAATCGCAAACCTTGAAAGCTATGAGCCCGAATGGCAGGCTTGTGTAAGTCGGTGAATAAAACCTGTGATGTCTGCAGGTACACATGTTTGACCTACATCCGCTCTCGACAAGTCACGGAAGAGCCGGCGCCCGATCAACGGTTGAACTTCCCAGTTAGTCTAGCTTTAAGGCACAAGGAATTTACTGTAGGGTTTTTGGTTTAGGGTGTACGGGTTTAACGGTGTTCCTTCAAGGTCCATGCATCATATGATCTTTTTCTATGCTAACCTGTAGATTACTACTATCCTAAGTTCAAGTTCCCAATTATTGGGTCCTTCGGACCTGTAGGGTTAGGTTTCTAGAAATGTCAGAGTTAGGGATTTCGGTTTAATATGAGGGTTTGACGAATTTTGATCTTTTTTGGGTGTCCACGGCTCATGGTTTAGGGCCTCTGAGATGTAGGGATTTGGGTGCTGGTGGCTTTGGGGCTTTCCGGTCCAGTGCCTAGAAGTGCCGCGATGACGACCATGTGCGACTACGACCGCGAAATGATGGCTGTGCTTCGAATCTCGGGGCGGCCCATCCCTGCAACCAGGTTTGCCAGCAAAATCTTGAAAGAGCCGGAAGGCCCTCCGACTCAAGCAGCCAATCCTCAAGCCTCAGACTGAGCTGGGCTTTGGCACTGCCTAAACCTCTAACTTTCCCGATGCCCGAAAATTCATCTTTTCATGAAGACTGGAAATCAAAGACGGATGGATCGTGACCTAGAGCAGCCCAGCTTCGCCCCTGCAGCTAGATCATGAAATCCGCAACACTTTGGTTTCAGCTCGGAATCTGAGCCCAAGCTCGCCGCCCAGATTCCTTCAACCCTGGCCCATGAGCCCTTTAGCCTGAGCTAACTTTGAGTTGGGTACCAGCGGTATAAGTACCCGCCTTGCGGCCCGGTCAATTCCCTCACCGAGGTCAGAAGTGTATTCTTTTGGCATCGTCTTGCCGGAGCCCAAGACTTTCTGCAGTTTGGGCTCAGGGCCTCCTCACACGTTGAGCGAAGGTTTGAAACCCTAAACCGTAAGCTGAGACCCTAAACTCTCAGCCCTAATTCGTACTCTCTAGTACGTCATACTGCAGGTGAAGGGCGAGGTTCCGAGTTCGCCGATCCCAGGCCGGCATTACACGGCCGAGCTGCAAAAAAAGTGCTTTTCCCAGCACTAGACCCAAGAATACTTTAGGTCGAAGCTGAAAAGACACACACTCGATAGCACGTATGACTGGGCTTCTTCGAGGTGAGATGAACAGTCCCGACTTCCTCACGCAGAAATCCTTGAATGATGACCTTCCCATCGTCTCTATGGGCATGGGTCTCACCTCCAACCGACTACGCAGCAAGAACCACCAAGAGCCTACGCCGGCGTGTCCGAGTGCTACAGCCATTGAGGTTGGAGCTCCTGATCAATCGCCCACCAGCCTTGGCATCGGCTCATGGTGATATGGTGCTCCCGGCCCGGTTATGGATCGAAGTTTGGCCGGGTTTCACGGTGTGAGGAAGCTAGAAGCCCAAGCCCCAACCCACGAGGTACTTGAAACAAGGAAGGTCCAGTGAGTCAAACCTTCGGTCCTCACGATGTATGTGGTATGTCAGTACCTAAACGGACCTAAACCCAAAACTCGAAAAAGCCTAAATCTCAAGCTTCGATCGAAGCCCCTGCCTGCCATCGTGGTTGGAGCGAGCAGGTCTTCCCAATCCTCGAAGCAGTTCAGCCCTACGTGGGTGGGGCTCATGGGCGGCTGATGCAATGTCCTGTGCTTAGAGTCAGGGCTGGGGTCGGAGCGGATGTCAGGCTTCGTGCTGCTAGGTATACTGCGTGTGTAATGCCTATGTGTTGATCAGGTGAAGCTACTAATGCTAAGATCTGGATCGTGGGATGGCTGTTGCAACCAAGAACTACGCGAAGTAATCAGCCAAGATGTGGAGCCTGGTGGATATGTTCGCACCTGCATGCACCGCAATTTTTGCGCCGAAGTAAGTGGTGATATATGTCTGGGTCATCAATGGACAGCTTCCTGGACTTTGACCCGCCTAACACATGCGCCTGATCTGTCAACACAAGTAACGATCATCGGCTGCAGCCTTATGCACACTGAGTACGTGAGGGACAACGAGCCTCACGTCCACTTTGAAACAGGTGCCCGAAATTGCTCCAATTTGACATTGATCTGGGTAACATACGAGCTGTTACGACATGTGTTTCGCGGAGTTGAGCTTCCCATTAAGATATTCTGAGATGATTACAGTTGATGTGTGCCGCGCTTGAGCAACATCTGAGATGAATGTGGCAGACCAAGGAGTTTGCGCTTTGGCTATGGTTTGTGGTCACATGCTATACTCTTGAATCTTGACTGATTGTTCGTGATCGTCGGACGAGACTGGTGTTGTCGGGGTAGCAACTTGTAGTTTGTGCACGGGCCCTTGCCTGCCTTGAGCGAGTGCGAGAGTCGAAACCAAAAAGTTTGAAGGTCTGGACCCATCGGCACGGAGCCCAAGACACTGAGAGTGTACGCCGTGCTTTGGGTTCAACTTTGGTTTCAACGCGCAGCATACAAGTGAGTTCAGATGCATCGAAGAAATCGCTTGAGTGCGCAAAATCGGGCAGCAGAATACGTTGACAGCCCAGTGCCCCCAAACCTACGACTAAAGCCCTACAGAACCTGTCGACCCTGACAGCCCAGTGCTCTGAACTTCTGCCCTGCACAACCTGTGTCTGCCCCGGGTTAGGGGAGGCATTTTGGACGTCATAGCTCTTTCTGGAGGTTCTGGGTCGGTTCTTTGAACATCGAACAATTGAAATGTCGGAGCTTCCCATGGTTTTGGGGTGCAGGGTTGAAGTTTCGAGTGCATGCGAGAGAGAGAGAGAGAGAGAGAGAGAGAGAGAGAGAGAGAGAGAGAGAGAGAGAGAGAGAGAGAGCACGAGAGAGAGCGCGAGAGCGAGAGAGAGGGACAGGGAATAAGATTCGGTGTGTGCTCTGTCTTGGGCTTTAGTTTAGGGTGTAGGTGACATGGCCCTCAATACATGGTAGGCTTCCTGCGTTCTGACACAGGCGGGGTGGCCGCGACAGCTGGCCGAGGAGTTGGGAGATCTCGCATCTCGGCATCTAGAGAGACACCCCGAAGTGATCCATACTTCTTGTGCCTTGTTTTTTTGGGGGAGGGATGGGGTTAGGAGCTTTCGTGACGTGGGGTTGAAGCCTATCGCATGCGGAAAGATGTGTTAGAAAAGCAGGTTTATGCTGTTGCAGACGGGCAACACCTTCCAGACCACATACAAGAACACTATTCCGCATGAGCCTGGAAGCCCTCCCAGCTCGGCACCTTTAATCAATCCCATTTTAACCCAAATTAAATTTCGTTTTAAGATGTATTAGATGGGATATTGGTGAAATCATATTTTCGTATGAGATCGATAAGTGGGATATCATAAGATATATGGATGAAATATGTTAATAAATCTCATCTATTCAAAAGATTTATGGGTGAGATAATGATGCGAATCTCCCTGTGTTCGCCCGAATCACCTTAAGCTCGAACACAGCCTGCCCAGAGATTCTCAAATCCCCGACACGAGATGTTTCCTCAAATCATAGTGAGGATCCCTTTTTCGACCGAAGGTACATGCCGTGTAGGTGTAAGACCCCAGAGAACTCTATAGTTTAGGATGCACTGCTATATCAAGGGCTGTCGGAGTCTTCGGGTCCTGAAGCCTACACCCTGCAACCGCAAACCGTGTGCGTGTGTCCCACTCGACGAGGCACTCGCTTGCCGAGACCTTAGAGTGTGCTAAGGCTTCGAGTTAGGTTTAGCTTGGGGTTTCAGGTTCAGGGTTTATGGGGCTTCGGCTTAGGGTTCAATTGTACCGGTCCAGGGGTTTCTAGGAAATCAGAGCTTCCGTGGGCCCTCAGATATTGGGTTGTTGCGTCGTGATCTCGTGATTGCGTTTCAAGGATTTTGCTGGGATATCATTGTGTTTGATGTCCTAGTTTATTGCTTGTTGTGTGTGCCTGCAGGGTGCTAAGTCCGGTCGTGCAGGGCGTTGAGGTTTGTAGGTGTTTTGGGTGCCGGAGTTTAGGCATTTGTTCTTAAAGCTCAAGGCTTTTATTTCAAATGCTATAAAGGTGAGCAAGGGGTAAGATGAGACAAGAGGCACCTTGCGCCGATGTCGTAGCGCTTGTAATTGTAATTCCAGTGAGACAAATCTTCAGCTGCAATCATGTCGGCGGTTTGTGGGTGAATGCCGACGGCTGCGGATTTAGGGCAAAACACCACGGGTGTGAATCTTTCAGCAAAGCGACCTACGGGCCAACCAGTGCAAAGGGAAAAGACCAGTGCAGGGACAACGTGTTGTGAAGGGCTTTGTATGTGAACCCTATAGAAGCAGCAAAAGGCCATCTCGAACCGCTCTTCTAAGCTTTAAGGGTGGTGAAAGGTGTGTTTATTCAAGCTACAGGTTATTTCGCATTCTTTTTTTTGGCCGTAAAACCTATCATCAGCTATTCTTGCAAGACCCGGTCTCAGAAAACACACATTGCAAGAAGGCCTAGACCCGGTCACGGAGCGAAGACCGTCCTTCAATAGCGCCGCTTGCCAAAAGCTGAGGGTTTTGGTGGTGCTGTGCAAGTATCGTGGTTTAGAACTTTAGGAGGGTTTTATCGCTTTTCCTGGAATCGGTATTCTGGTGGATTTAGGAGCATGCTCTTGGAGGCTTGGTTCGAGAGTTTAGGAGGTTGCAGAGTTTGATTTAGCTGTCATGTCTTGCTTTGCACTCCTCTTTCTCGCAAAGTTACAGTGGTTTTTGCTTCGCAGGCTCGACTGGACCGCAGTGTGTGTTTTGAACAGTTTGAACATGTAGGAATATTGCCCCCTGGTAGTCCAAACATAGCTGTTAACTCTGCTCTAGAATCCTGCTGTTTCTGCTGCCTCATTCTTGCTTTGGTGCTCTTGTTCGTAGAGTGAATCATGGGACCTCACCACAATCTTGAGTCTTGAGGTCCCGAATGTATGAAACCCTTGAGATGTTGGCTTACCTTCGAAATACGCCGTTACTGCTACTTGTAAGTAGTTTCCTGGTATCAGGTCATTGGGCATAGGTACTTATTCTCAGGTGAGCGATGGGAGTCCCCAATCCCCACGCCCTGCAAACTCTAAAGGCAAAGCAAACTCTAAAGCCCTTAGCCTTAATTCAAGCTGGTTCAAGCTCCAAACCGGATTGGAAACCCTACGCCAGCCCCAAAGCTCTATACCCCACAACGTAGAACCCGGAGGAGACTCCTAAGCAGGAGCAAACAGGCGCTCCCAAGAAAGAAAGAACAACTTACAACCTAGAACCCGTAAAACCAGAGAACCCGAGCAGGTCGTCAAGTCCCTGGCCAGACTCACCATGCTTCGGCCCCGCGGGTCGAGTCCTCAGCTTTCGGGTTTTAGGCTTTCTGGATTTTGGGGTTTCGGGTTTTGATTTTGGGTTTAGGGTGTTAGGGGTTTAGCGTTTAGGGGTCTGGCGGTGGTGGCAGTAGCAGTAGTGCTAGTCTGCTAGTGGTGGAGAAGCCAGAAAATGAAAGCAAGTCGGATGGGACATCTCTGCCGGTGGTGTATATACATATTTGTAGACTCATAGTCATAGACCAACTAATCGGAGTGATGATGGTGCTGCCATGATGTCCCGCCAATTCCAGCTTCGGATTCTGAGTTTAGGGCCCAAGAATCTGCGCCACGAGGAATCCGACTTTGAGCTTGCGGACCAAGCCCCAGCTCCCATCACATGTCCGGGTTTCCTCACGTTACTTCCTTACATCCTTTGCTGTGTGTTTTCGCTGTAATTATACTTGTACGTTGCTTTTTCTCACAGTCCTTACAACCTCTTGCCGTTTTCTGCATTATGCTCTCTTCTGTGTCATCCATCGTGCTGGAGTGAAGGGATCTCAAATCAAGCGGTCTGGCTCGCAATGTTGAAACCAAACCCTTCAAGCCCAAAGCGCAAAACCTCTCTACGAAAAGACCTTGCTGTCGGGAAGCTTCATACGAGGTCGTTTGCCGTACAGGAACATGGTGCAGAGGACCGTTGTCCATCCGGGACGGTGTTGGGAATGTAGGTTGTGTGAATAAGGGCACCATACCATGGGGCTTGGATGAGTCCTAAATGCAGCCTCCTTAACCCTAAACCCATTCTGAAGGATAACTGCAACATTCCAGACTGATAAGAGGCGCCATGGTTTGACCTCCCGTCGACGGGCTTCCAGGATTTCGTCACTTGCCCCCACGTCTCCTGAATGATCCTGGATGCAAGCCTTGGCTTGCGGTGAGCACAACCAAAGCACACTAGGCTGAAGTGTTCACCAAGCACGAGAAGGCCCCCAAGCCCCAAACCCAAAACTCTACTTCGAGAACGCTAAATCCTGACAGCCAAAAGCCAGAACTGCGCACTCTAATAAAATGTCAACCTCTATAACCCTTTGTCCGAGTTGTGAGCGCCGAAGCCCTAACCCTACAGTCCAGTCTTTCGCTGCCTTCCATGCTGCCAGGGCTCTCCCGGTAAGGGTGGAAGCAGCCCGCGCGCCTGGCTTAACTTCGACCTCAGAGGGGTGCTCAAGAGTGAGGCCCAAGGATTGCGGCTCCTTATAAAGCCAGCCGTGAAAGCCATCGACTATAGGCCATAGAGTGTCGCATGGGCATTTCGGCAGCATTCGATTTGCATAACTTCAAAGTTGGGGCGGGGGGGGGGGGGTTAGGGATTTTGCGGAGTTTTAGTCTTTAGAAGATTCGATGTTCGGTTTGCTCAGAATTGGGACACCGTTGAGGGTGTTTAGAGGGGATGTCCAAATTGGTAGGGCTTCCTTATGGACCGGCCAGAAACTCAGCAACCAGGTTAGCGATTCGGCTTTGTACATTGTTCAAGACGGATACGAGAGGGGTTCTGGTCCCGCTGGTGTCTGTAGCCGGGTGATCTGGGCATATCTGGACTTGACCGACAAAACCCGACGTGTCCAAGTGCCTCAAATCATGGATTCCTTCAAACATTGACCTACTGTACTAGCGCAAGTACATACTTTATGGGCCCCTCTCCGACCGTCAGGGACCTTACTAAGGAGGCAGACAACACTCAAATACTACAGGGCCCCAATGCAGAGGTGCCCTGAGGGAAGTTCTAACAGCCGCTGGAACTCCGAGACACCAGCACTTTGAGAGCACTCGGGCGTGACCGTCAAGTCCCTATATACGCTAAACTCCCTAGGGCAACCCTAGAGGCTAGCAGGCTGCTCTGCTTCAAGCTCCTGAAATCACGGATGGCAGGTCCGATGGTTCCGCCTCGCCGGAAGGCTTTGTGCTCGGGTTGGGTTTAGGGTTTGGCGCTCTGTCTTGCATCTAGATCCGAAAGTGTAGACCTCTGATTAATACATGCTTTGCCTTTGAAAGCCCTGTCGTGAGATCTCTATTGTAATCCTTAGTCTGGGAGAGGAATTTCTTAATCCGGTGGTCTACATTACGGTTTCGCAGGTGCTGATTGGTCAGTACGGGACAGATTGAAGAGAACCCCTGTTCAAGAGTCTCACTAAGGGGTTCTCACGATGCACGAAACCATCAAAGCTAAACACAACATGCCGAAGACCAGTTCCGATCTACGCAGTCGGTCTTGTTTCTTGTTTCCCAACCCAAACAACCCTTCGTATTTACGTGCTACGTCTATAAAGTGAAGATTGGTTTGGAATTTGATTTCGATGAAGCCATATCCGTCGATCACGGAGTGTCATATTTTATTTGTGCTCTGCCAACATACAGCGTTGTCGTTAATACTGCCTCATACTAAATACCACGAGCCCACGTCCGACAGCCTGCCTTGCGCCCCTCCCAGGCAAGACTACTCCACGCTGAATGCTAGTGTTGGAGCCTACTTGTAGTGTTCCCCGTGGGTTTGGATACCTGCATCTCCTGCCGAGGCAAGACCGCCGTCGGATTTGGCGCGGGCCTCAGTCTCAGCGCTTGCAAAGGAGGAATCACACAGTACCTTTTTGGTGGGCTCCTCATAGAACAAGGTATTGCTGAATCTGACACCTAACGGTCTCTAGTTAGCGTCCCCTATCCTCTGAAATTCACAAGCCATCAACCCGAAGCGGACCTTACACTCCTCCGAACCCAACATGGAACCGCAGAAGTGAGAAAGTAAGTTGCCCCTTACGGACTACTGTCCAATGGCGAAGGGGTTATTCCGCCTCCATATTAACCCAAGGGTGGGTAGAACTCTCCCATCTTCCCTCAGGTGTTATGCTGCCCATGGCTTCCGGACTAGGATGGAATCTTGTACGGTACTACTCCGAAACCGTATTCTATAGACTCCGAAAGCCTAGACGCTGCAACCGCCCCAAGAGCTTAGAAGAATCCGTTTCGCATTGTGTCTCGTAGAGGGGGCTGCTTTGGTGAGTGCATACTTTCTTTCCCGAGGGGCCTGGTCAGTCTTTGAGGCTTCCTACATGGGAGTTTCCGAAAATAAGAGGGTACCTAATTTTGGGGTCCTTATAATAAGGATCCTACTATTTAGGGTACTATATTAGGGTCCCGTATTTTCGGAAACTCCTCCATGAGAGCCAAGGCTTTTTCAGATTTTAGCCATGCTGGCTTGGCTTGCACTGCCTACGACTGGAGTACTTTGTCAGGGAAGCTACTGGGACTAGCGGTCAGGATCCCGACTCACCCTACCAACCGTTGCATGGGCCCGCGCCAAAGAACCCTTCCAGGTCTGGTATCCCGAAGCCCAAGCCGCCCAGCTTCTGAATGGTCTTGTGGGCCCTAGGTCCCACATGGACCCCAAACAACTCAGGTTGGTCCTCTTGGTGGCACTGACCCGGGCATGCGCTGCAAATCATTGTAATCAAACGAGGTTTAACACTAACATGCCACTTCGCCCGAAATGGGGGGTGAAGTATAAGGATCCTTCAAGGTTCGAAGAAGGGCCTTCTTATGAGGATGGCTGGGTTGCACCCTTCGATCACCCCTGGAGCTGACTTTCAGGTTTTGTCACGTGCCGATAATGCCAACGAGCTTTGTGGCGGCTCGACGAGCAGCCGCCCAATTCATGCACAGGTGCAAAGGGCGCCCTGTCCCCGTCCAGCCCCGACAACGGTTTTCCTTTGGCAAGCAGTCAACGGCGGATATTGTCAGTGATCATTGGCATGACGGGGCGCAGGGTGTTCAAGTTTGTTGCAAATGCGAATTTGGAGAAGTTGCCAAGTTGCACCTTCGGAAGACCTTGTGCACAGCCGCCGCGGATAAATCATGCATCGTGTCATCTCAGAGCAGTTTCATGGAAGTTTCCTGCGGAGCCGCCGCAAAGTTGGCACAACAGCGGTGCAACAGGATGTTTGAGCAGCTGGGTTGTGAGATTGGCGATGAGGGCTGCAGATGTAATCATTGTTGTGCACTTCGGCCGCAGGGGAGGGGGGGGGCAGGACGGTCGAAAAATGCATTCAGTTTGGAAGCACGAGATTCTTCACGCCACTCGCTCAGCTGATAGTGGGGATGAGCAGGTTGATTCTTTTGCATTTGGTATGCAGCTTTGCGTGCTCAAACGCTTGTGCTGCAACTACCGTGGCCTTGGGTTACATCAGCTGCCCAAATACAAGACTCACACGCCACTTCAAAAATGACCTACTGAGTAATTGTGTGGTGGTATACGGTATGCTTTTACTGTCACACGGAAAGTGCAGACCATTTCCATCAACCCTACCAGCCCTTAACCTTAAAAAGCCTTAGGCCTCGAACCTGTGATCTCCAAAAGCTTCAAGAGACCCGTAAACTTTGATTTCCTACCCTCAAGCCCTAAACCCTTAGAGCCCCTAAGAGCCCTAGGGATCGAAAATAAGCTTCGATTTGAGGGCCCACGTTGCATGGATCGCGTGGCAAACGCTGCGAAGCGAGCCGGAAGCCATGCGACGCATCATTTGCAGAAGGCTGCGTTTGGTTCAATAAGACAATAAGACATAAACAAAGAGTCGATTCATTAAATGATTTTTCATGGTAGTCCAGACCGGGCATTTCTGCACCGCGTTGTTGAGTGAAGTTGTAGCCTAACGCTGTCCGATGGCCAAGTAGCGGAGTGTCCATGCTTGTTGTGGCGGTATACTTGCCATGATCATACCTTGACTATACATAATGAGGCGGAGCACCGTGATTCGTTCAAAGCCTGCCTCTTCCAGCTGATGACAACTACGAGCTCGGACCTAGAGCCCATGATTCCTCGTACAACCCTAGAGCCCCGAAACCCCAAGACCCCCAAACCTACGTGACCCAAAGCCTTGAATCCTTAAGCCCGCAACCCTACTATTTATCCCAAAGCCCTGTTGACCAGGCCGTCTCAGCGGCGAAGGACTCATCTCTGAAACGTCGTAAAATGTCAGCTATACGTAAAACAGGTTTCTTTGGGACGATCGCGCTTTCGATAATGCTGGTGATACGCCTGAGGGCATTGGTGTACTATACGAGAATTATATTGGCGGCGAGGTTGCAGCAGCACCCCGATCTTTCTGATTTTCCACCCCAAGCCCACATGAAGCTATAAACCTGACATCCTCCTTTATCCTCATTCCGTTTACCTTTGGCAAGAAATCTGAAAGCTTTCCACGCCCATGCCGGTAATTCTACAAGGTTTATGGCGTTTATGTGTTTACGAAAAGTGTTTCAAGCCGGGCTGTCAAACCCCTGCGCCCTGGAGCGTTTGGGCCAATTACGCATCGTCCAGCTGTTTGGCGCCGCTTAAGCCAAGCGGAGTCGTTGGTATGTTTGTTTCAGGTGTATATTCCTAAACCCGACGTTTCTGGGGAGTAAAGCTGTGGATGTCGCATTGAAGTTCCAACGGTCAGTAACACTTTGGATGAGGGTTCCTGAAACTTCAATTATCGCATACGAACCCAAAACCCTGGCTCTATGCTAAAAATTTACTAGTAACTGTGATCCCTTGTTTTTTGCAGGAGCAAGGATACTTCGAGCCCATCTGCACTCAGCGGCACCTGTCTGTCCGCCATTATACCTTCGACGTGTTCCAGCAGCTTCTCCAACTTCGGCTCGAGGGCATTTGCAGACGATTAACAATCAAAAACAAGCAAATACATCAACAGTTAAATGTATCTGTGTGCCAAAAAACATAAGTGTACATGTTATCAAAATAAATGAATAAATAAGTATATGCACTGCAAGCAACCATT
The DNA here is from genome assembly GCA_905221615.1 of Symbiodinium sp. CCMP2592. Taxonomy (NCBI): domain Eukaryota; class Dinophyceae; order Suessiales; family Symbiodiniaceae; genus Symbiodinium; species Symbiodinium sp. CCMP2592. Next base: position 479,476 of record CAJNDT010004613.1, read on the forward strand.
CTTACATACATACATACATAAATACAACCATACATGCAATGCTTGTGTGTGGGTGTATCTATGCATACATGCATGCATCCGCATGTGTTCCGAAGGAGATGATATAGACGTCTCCAGAAAGGTGATCTCATTTGCAGAAGTTGGGTACATTTCGGGCGTTTGGGAGAGATTTTGGGGACTTCTCATCATCTCCAGAGCCACCCCAAAGGTACTGTGGAGACATCGTCCATGTGCTGGCGCTGCTCGGCTCGCACTTCGGCCTCCTTCCGGGGCTCTACTTAAAGCGGTATCTATAAGGTTTTTATCGGTTTATCTACAGGTTCCATCAAATAAATAAGCCTGCACACCACTCAAAACCTGGAGCCCTTGTCCTTGTCCCCCAACCTGAGGGTCTGGGTCGTAGGTTTGAAAACTCTAATTCCTTAAACTCCATCCCTGAATTCCTTAACGCAGAAGGGCTAGACCCTGAAACCTCAACCGTTCAAGCCTAAGCCCCAAACCATCAATACAAACTGTTCCTCAAAAAACTCCGAGCCCCACCTCTCCCTTCCCCTTACAAAAAGACCAGCACAAAAAGCATGCAACACCGAAGGCTGGTGTTATGCTTGGCGGTCATCCTCCGCGAGAGTGGCACTGGCGGGATCTCCTTTAAGCCGCTTTGCTTTGAGCTACTTGTAGGGCCAGGTTTTAGAGGCGGGTTGGGTGCTTGGTTGGGTTTAGGACTGGTGTATGATGGGTTTTTGTCTTAAGGATTTGGGTTCAGGGCTTATTGGGGGGGCTTTCGCTTTTCGGATTGTTTCAGTGTTGATTTTTGTTTTTATGCGCGGTCCAGGGTTTGGGAAGCTTTGGGTTGCAATAGTGTTTTGCACTTCCTTCAACTGGCCCCATTATGTTCCCACGATCTTCAAAGACTCGAGGTAGCGGGTTGCAATCCGGGTGAGTCTAATTACTTGGTCATAAACTGGTCTACGTACTTGATTCCTTCATTGAGCCGAACAAGACCACAGGTTTCAGTTTGTGCCTGGTTGCGGCAGAGTTTCCACGTTTCAGGTATGATCTCTCTCTTCTTCATTGGGGCAGGTCCTAGTAGAACGATCAGGATGTGATGGAGTTGGTGTGTAACGATTTTGTGGGTGGTGTTTTGCGCCTAAGAAGGATGATCTCCTGTGAGCTACATGTTGATTCTCGGGGACGTTATTGGGGGTGTCAGGAATGCTCGTTCGTGTGTGTTGTTTGTGCGTGTTTAGGGCAAGTACAGGGGCTCCAAAGCCTGAGTGTTGAGAGTGGTGACCCCGATGGTGTTGGTGTCTAGCCGCACATGTTGTTTGCATTTGGAGGAAGCGCTTCCCCTGTGCTGTACGTAGAAAACAAGAAGAGCAGAACTCATGGATCTTTCTTGTGGTTGTTTGGGGGCTTCTCACTGTCAAGGAGTTAGTTCCAAAGCCATAGGCCATAGGTTGCGATAGGGCATAAGGCTCAGTCTAGAGTTTGATTGCACGCGACATCCTCATGCTTGTTGCTAGATCTGCTCTTTATCAATATGTCAGAAAGCTTAAACCCTACGTGTCAGCTGAAACCTAGCTGCCAAACCCAACCGCCAACCCAGCGGCCGAGGACACACATCCTATACTTCATCGTGTTCACTGCACGATTCTCGAATATTTTCTTCTGCCTTGGCCTTACCTTGCCTTACCATTTTGCCGAGTCCTGGCGTGCATCGTACTCGTCGGCGCGCCGCACATAGGCTCGTACTCTTATCGCTGGTGGTACTACTGCCAGCACTACCGAAACAGAGAATGGTGGAGACAGGTCCAAGCCTGCGATCTCTTGCGAATCTAAACCCGGAAGCCTTGAGCCCCAGAAACTGTAACATATTCTCCCTAGCTTTCACTGCGATTCTTGAGCACTTCCTTTCCAAACAGCAGGACCCAGAAGTCCGCGAAGAGGTTTAAATGCCGTCACAAGATTTCACAAAAAATAGCGCATACTGGAGCAGTTTTTGGGTCGCGGGTTTAGGGTGTGCGATGTTCAGCATTCGTTCTTTGCAGAGGCATTCTTGCATTTCGCTGCGGTATTGGGAAAGCAAGCCAAGAGGCCACATCGCTTCAGGATCTACTGTTGCACCAGCCAGCCTGGAACTACCTAGACGCCGAAGTGGAGCAGCTTCTAATTTTTCTATATGCCATTCTATGGCTCGTATCCTCTATAACATGAAATTAGGAGAAGGAAGCATCGACATGTTAGGCTCCAGGAATTCCCCTAGTCCCTTCCCCTGGGTTTGCGGCTGTGCGCTCGAGGTCTTTCAGTTTTACATGAACCATATCCGCAATAGTAATGGTAAGATGTAGAAATTTATGCGTATATATATATATACACATACACATATACATACTAGTACACTAATAATAATCATATAGATCATAGTATAGTAATATTCAGGACTCTTATTACTACAAGCCATTTCGCGGTAACAATAGTAACCCCGACCCGAAGGCCGGAAGGTCCAACAGCCGGAGTCCCCGCAGTCGAATCCAGACGATCTGAAATCCCAGCTGAGCGAGGTGATCAGTCCATCTATCTGGTCATCTACAAGGTGCCAGCATGGGTACACCCCTCCCTTCCATTCTCTGGTAAACACCTGAAGACCGTAATGATTCCCTTCTCACGAAACTTGTCTGGGGGTAGGGTGGGGGCTTCTTTTCTCGACCAGATGTTGAACTCGTTTGGAGCCAGTCGTCGGGGAGTTCTGGCACTGCTTTGACCGTAATGATTCCCTTCTCACGAAACTTGTCTGGGGGTAGGGTGGGGGCTTCTTTTCTCGACCAGATGTTGAACTCGTTTGGAGCCAGTCGTCGGGGAGTTCTGGCACTGCTTTAGAACCCACCTTCCTTTCTGTTCAGCGGTTCCGCCTCCTGGCAGTAAACCCTAAACCCTGAACGCCAGGTGCTGCTTTGGAGCGTGACGTTGAAGATTGTGCTTTGGTGCAGTTGATTGGGCTTGGCTTTGTTTGCTACGCAGCCAACCTGCAAGTTTCCGTCTCAGGACAAGCCCGGATCTGAAGCCCGAAAGCCTAAAATCCTAACCATGCCTCGACCCTCAACCCTAAGCGGTAAGACTTGCCGTCGAGCCAACCATCCGAAGAGACGCTGGAGAGGGCTTTCAGGCTGTATTGAATAAAGTTGTTTGTGGTTTGAGAGCGTGTTACTGTGTTGCCCGTGATCCCCAACCCCGCCGCTCCCTTGAGGATAATTATTTTCATAATCTGCTCTACTCCAGCTACTGGAAGTTTTCTCGATGGAACGCCAGTTTCAAGGTTTGAGTTGTTTTTGTGCATGAGAGGAGACTATGGGGCTTTCCGGGTTAAGCCGTTAAGACTTAAAGCAAGCAAAGGTCTTGCTCCTGTACATTTTCGGGGCAAGCGCCGGCCTCAGAGTTAAGCCCTGCAGGAATGACAGGCTGACAGGTAGGCTTCAAAATTGAGGAGTCCGTGTTTGAGTTTACGGTGCAAGTTCTGAGGTGGTTTTAGGATTTGTGGGCTCGGCCCGCTTCATGCCACACGCCTTTGTTGAGCGTTGAGCGCAGGTGTGGACGAAAAGGACACCGTGTCCTTGCCAGCCGCCCTTTGGACAGAAGAATCGCATGAGAGGCTTAAGGCAGCATTTTTGTGTTTAGAGATTTTGAGCTTCAAGTCATCACCCAAGGCTGGAACCCTTGAAGTTAGCAGCTAGCAAAGTATTGGCACACGTCGGGCCTTCTGGGCGTGTTTTGTCCGCGTACATAATCCCATAAAAAAGCCTTCTGACCAAGCCTATGATCCCCAAGGCTCCGCCCGAAGGATTTGCCGGGTTTCGAGGGTGCCCGTTGATGCTACAAAAACCTTAAGCCTAAAGCCTTAAGCCCCAAAATCATGTCGCGGCAAGGCCTTGTTCATCATCGTGGTGATGACCTTGGTTTTCGGCGTTTACTCCTTGGAAGACCACGGACTTTTCGTGGAGATCCTCTGGACCGGAGGGGTTGAGGGTCTGGGGCTACTAGATTCGGCCCTGAATCCTCAAAGGAGTCTTGCGGACCGCAGAATTCCACCCACCCCTCCCCGCCAAACATGCAAACATGTGTTTACCCCAGGTCGTACAATTGTTCATGCTGAAACCGTAAATCCTAAGGCCCTGTGTCCGGCCTGGACCCTTTAGGGGTTCGGGGCTTGAGGTTTCACCGTGGGACTTGGCGAACCCCCCTCGAAGGCCACTGAATTACGTTTTGGTTTGTGCCCGAGTTCTCGACCGAAGCACACAGTTCGAAACTTTCTCGTCGGAAGGATCTTTTCCACGTACCTCGAGAGCATCTCGATGTTGCCGCAGCAGCTCCTTCTGATACTGGTTTGCCATAGACTGCAGGGCCTTGGGGTTTGAAGACTGCAGTACAGGATTCTTGGGGTCGAGACTAATACTAAGGCCATTGTCTCAAGGCTAAGGACTCAAGCCTTACAACCCCAAGCTTTAGCGCCGAGGCTATAACATATATCTTCTTTGGGCGGTACTGCAAGAATTCCTCGTCGGAAACAGACCAATAGATGGTGAGCTAAGGCTTCGGCAACATCGATGCCAGGTTAGGTGGTGTTGGCTTTGGCTTCGCAAGTTTGCAACACCGGCCACGGCTATGAAGCTCATGAGACTTGCCCCGACACGCACATTCTGAATGTGCAAACTCGCAAAACATGCCCTCTAGAAGCCGGACAAACCCTGAAAACCCCAGAACTCCAAAAGCTAAAGCCGCCAGAATCTTTGACCCGAAGCCCTAGCTGCCCCTAACCTGCCCCTAGCTCGACTGGGATGCGATGCAGCATTTTGGGGTGTGAGGGGTTTCGCCCTAATCGGAAAGTCGCAGACTCTAAACTCGAGACCGCTTCCGAACCTCCGGAATCCGGAGTAGGATGAAGAAGGCTTTAGCTAGTTCCTCCCGCCATCAAGCGATCTCAGGTACATCTACTGCTACAGGCGGGACGCGGGGGCGTTCGGCTTTTGTTGACAGCTTGACATGAAGGGTTCTTAGTCTTACTACAGAAGTGTTTTCATATTATTGACACAAGCAAATATAGAAACCAAAACCAGCTGTTTCCAACAACACAATAGTAGCACCACAGGTCGCGGGAATTCGGTTTCATTTCCATGATCCTTACAAATAAGACCTGTGTGAGACGTCTCTGGAACGTTTGTTAAATTCTATTGACCCTGAAATCCCGAACCCCTAATGTTGAATTCTGTAGACCCTAAAATCCCGAACTCCTAAACCCCAAACGCTGCACTGCCCCTGAACCAATCGACCGTTACAAACCCTAACCCCTTCAAGGTTACATATAAGCCTCATTGGCTGCGGGCTTGGGGCTTGGGTAGTGTTGGGGGGGCTTGGTAAGGGCGAAGTTTTGGGGCGCACTCCGTCATCTTAATCCGAACCTACAGCCTACAGTCGTCGAAGTATGATTGCACCGTGGGTTTATTGGGCTTAGCACTCTGGTTCACATAATCTGAAGGAGCCATATCACGAGCTCTTAGAATTGAAAGGCTGGCTTCCAGACCTTTACTCGTATAATTGTATGCCTGTGTCCCCCTGGAGACTTCCCAAAATACCATCCTTCTACTTTTTCGGCAGGGACGTCGACAACAAGTGCCCCTTGGTCTCCTCGTACGTCTTTGCCATGGGAGGACGCTTTGGCTTGCCAGTTGTGCTTCGGATTCAGCGTTGCTCGAGACGCCAGCTGCTCCTCGATGTTGTTGGGCAGACTTGCTTGCTCAGCCTGAGGCAAACCGCAAACCCTTCCTGCTTGTAGCTGCTGCCTGTGACGCAGCCGAGGATACCAGATGGTCTTCGGCGTGAGCTGGGGCCATCACTTCCTTTTCCGCCACCCGGCTTCGGGTTCAGGGTCCTAATTTGTAATTGCCTGCTGCAGGCATTGTGTTGAGACCTAGGAGGCCTTTTGTTGTGGGTGGCACTATAGGGACCAATGCTCTAGGCTCAAGTGGTAGGAAGAGCGACAGGCAGCGATTCGAGCCTCGGGGAGGTCCCCGAAGGCTTTGGCCGCTAGGGTCATGAACTTGCAGATCCGACCTTCCACTCTAGGTACTAAACCTTCCATAGGGCTTGGCTGCTGTTGCCGTCGGGGTCCCTAGCTGCAGGTCCTCTCGAATGAAGATGAGACTTGCTCAGAAGAACAGGGAATGGATCCTGCCCGAAGAACCAAACTACAACACCATGAATACTTCTGTTCAGGGATATTACGTTCCAAGGTTTATGTTGAGGTGCTTCCGGGGGCTCATGCGGTTGTATGTTCCGTCCTTGATCCAAGGGCCGTACGACCTGGATGTCAGCAGCATGATTTCCGGTTTTCTGGGTATCGTCCTCGCCTCAGACTCGGAGGTTACTGGACCAAGAGGGTGGTGGTAGCAGAGCTACAGGATCCAACTTCGGCTTCAGGGCCATAGAGTTTTCGGGCTCGTGGATAGGGGTGCTATCCCACGGTCGGCATAGCAGCAGGTAGCACCCTTTCTGGCTAGCATAGAGTAAGCAATGCGGCGAAGTTGGTGTGCTAAGCTCGAAAAACGCAAGTAGGCCTTAAGCCGGATTAGCTCCAGAAATTTTAAGTCCCGAAGTCCATGTACCGCGCGGCACGCTAAGCCACACTAAAGTCACCCTTAGCAGTCACCCTTGTAATGTCCTATATATGACCGGAAAGAGCCTGTATTGAGCACTTGTAATATCTTGCAGTAACTCCTTATTTTCTACTTCTTATAGCATTGTGTAATCTGGAAAAGTCCTCTCTTCACCCCCAGGTCTTCTTTTGCGACTACTTGGCATTTCGCGTGCTGGGCGTCTCGATGCTCGCTCGGCCCTGAAAAGAGCTACACATTAGAAGCTGCCCCCACCCTGTAATAGTGACTATAAGGATTATATTAGGGCCCTAATGTATTCCTATTATACCACTATTACAGGGTGGGGGCAGCTTCTAATACACAAATGAACCGCTTATCAGCTACCGATACAGAATCATGAGCCATAGATCCGTAATGAGCTAAAGACTACTACATGGAGTCTGCTGTCGGAATGTTCCGTCGTGCAAGTTCTCATGACCCTTAGCCCAAGTCAAGTGGTGCTTCAGTACGCCGCGAGACTTTTGACTCGCTCCCAATGATTTACGAAGCACCGCACCGTAAAAGTCGTGTCTAGGGTAGGCCGCATATGCCCTCTGAGAAACCTTTGCAGAAAGCCCTGGACCGAACGGAAGACCTGATCCATGCGGCTCAGGGTGCTCTTCCAAGCACATGTGGGCTTCGGCTCAAACCTGAAATTCCACACCTTATAAGCCCCGGGACCTTGAACAGCAACGGAAAAGCACGGGACGCCTTCAACTTGGAGCTTGAGATGTTCGGTTGCTTCGACCCACGCATCTGGACGCGACACCGGCGAGAGCGAAGGCTAGAACTCGTGTTTTGCCGGTTTGCAGTGCCAGAGATGTCTCGTTCCCGGATGGTTCGGAACTATAAACCCTGAGCTGGCCCTTTAAATCCTACGCCCCAAACCCGAAGCCCGACCTCGAGACCTCGTCTGGCATGTCCGAGTGGCGAGAGCGTAAAACCTACAGTAACGGTAAAGCCATGCCCTTTGCCATTCTGTCCCTCCAAGGATAAAAGGAGGGACCCTTAATAAGGACCCCTGGGTATATACCCTTAATATAGCTATTATATACCCAGTATGTAGCCCATTATAGGGTAGGGGTCCCTCCTTTTCCCCTTTGAGTCCGAGGTCCAGGTCTGCATCTCCGTCGACGATACGATCAAGGAGGCTGAGGCACATGACCCTTCGTTTCCGCGGGGTTTCAGGGTTTAGGGTTCAGGCTTCCGGGTTTAGAGTTTAGGGTTCATTTCCTCAGGGTTTAGGTTCGTTCCTCGAGGTCTTCAAGATCGGCGAGAGTAAAGTGCTCCATGTTTGGACCCAATCCTTGAAGACGTCATTGCCGGTAGTGCCCTTGTGCCCTTTTGTATTAATTTTGGGTCTCCGTATTGAAACCGTACAATATTATGAAGGGGCTGCTGGGGAACCGCCCTCTTCCTACCAGAAAGAACCACTCAACCTTCAGCCATAAACGAGAAGAACAACGACGAACTTGCAAGGAGGCTGCTTGGAGCCTGGTTGCCGGACAGCCGGTACAAGGCCACTCCCGGGTAGCGCTGCACCATTCAACATCTCGGGGAAAGAGGGTTTCTAAGAGCTGAATGAGACGTTCGCCGACAAACTGCTCGCTCCTGTGCGACAGTCGATGGCATGCCACCAAAGCCTTCTCTCACGACTCCAAAACACAGACAGCTATATGGGAGTTTCCGAAAATAGGGGACCCTAATATAGTTCCCTAAATTGTAGGATCCTTATTATAAGGACCCCAAAATAAGGTACCCCCTTATCTTCGGAAACTCCCATATTAACCTGGCAGCAAGGCATGGACTTTTCGGATCCGATCAACCCGGATGTCATTGGCCATCGAGAGGCCTCGCCGAGACAACTGGGTGGGGGCTTTCACAGTTTCGAGTGCGCAGAGTTGACGATTGAGGCCTTTGGTTTCGGGCTTGGGTTGTTCGGTCTGGGGTTTTTATGTTGTGTTCAGGAGTTACAGGCCCGGCGACTTGGGCAAGGTGTGTGGTTTCGGTTCTAAGGTTTAGAGATTCGGCTTCTGCGGGTCGCCGATACCCCTTGTTTGAGCACTTTACGGTTAGCATTCGTATCTGCTGAAATGCAAGTCTAACTGTCCTGACTGCGAACCCTAAGCTCTTGAAGCGACCTCTTTGCTGAATTTACATATTTCTCGTCGTGGCACTCATTCAAGCTGGCCTTCCAATAATTACCCTTGTACTCGAACCCCAAGTGCAAACATACTTCTCACTGCTTCCAGTGCCCAGGCCCTGAACCCTAAACCGTCCTAAACTCAAGGCTATATGAGACTGTTGAAACCTTTGGGGCGAGAACCCTTGGGTTCTGTTTGATCCCTAGTGTTGTGTATTCTTGGGCTTAAGGCAATTGTCCTTGGGGGGATACAGAGCACCTTTGATTGTTCCTTGATTGATACGATGGCAAATAATTGGGTTTCGGAGTGGAGGGTTTAGGCTTTGGACTAAGGGGTTTGAGGGGGTTTACGCTTAAATGTTGTTTGGGGTTAACCAGAAGCCCGACACCCTAAGCCTTAAGCCCTGCTACTTAGACCGCAAACATTTTGGGAGGGCATTGCTGAAGGGGGCTGTACCGTAACTCTTAAAACTGATCCGGAACCGGTGGAGCACCTGAAGCTATCCACAACCAAAATACCACATGGGTGGTTGTCAAAATCATGGTCCCTTTGTGGGTACCCCAAATATTAGGTGCCCTATTACAATAAGGACCCAAAAAGGGACCCTAATATTGACAACCACCCACATCGTTTTTTTCAGGCCTGTTATGGGATTTTGTTCGACTCAAAAGGATCGCCACGAACTGATCCTTTGATTTTGCATAGCGAGGAGATCGAGATGGCAGCGACATCCTCGGCCCCTTTGGAGTACCACCGGAGCATGCGGCTGACGGCCTGACAAGGGTTCAGGGCCTGTAGAGTTTGGCGGTTTCGGCTTCGGGAATAGCCAACGTTTAGGACCTCCGAAACTTCAATCGGTCCTAAGTCCTGAGGTCAGAGGTTTTTCTTACGTGGTAGGGGTTGGAGATTGCTTATCGGACGGCATGACAGGGTTAATAGGGTTTTGAAGTTTGGGGTTGAAGGCTTCATCACTTGAAGCGTTGAGGGTCGCGGCGAAGAAGTTTCACCTGATCTCGGAAATCGCCGCGCGGCTCTGATCGCTTCAAAATGGGGAGGGGGGAGGGATTTGAATTGCTAGTTGAGTTTTCGTCCTTGATGAACGGATACATGCTGAGGTTAGGTGGGCTCAACTTGATGTGTTCAAGCGCAGACTTTGCTGTCACAACGCATGCGCTCAGTCCGAGCTGCCAGGAGAAATCAAGGACTAGGCGCTCAGGAATTTGAGGCGATGGCTTACATGCTGGTTTTCCGGTGTTGATAGTAAAACGTGCTGGGCGTCCTGTTTAGTGGCTCGCAGCCGCACTCTTCCACTTAAGACGGACATGTTTCAAGGTGCATGAGAGATTGTATCACCAGTCCGGTCTTGCCCCGACACGAACCTGCATGAAGTAAGAGAAGATTCATCATGAAATGCTGTCAGCTTCTCCCTTAGTTTGACAATCGCAAGACACCTAGCTGGGAGCCCCGGCCTTTAATTCAATCAAGAAGCTACAACGCCGCTTGAGCAACTCAAATCGCCTTCCAAAGCGCCCTACGAAGCCCTATAAGCCTGAACTCCCAAACCCTAAGGACCTAAACCATCCGTTAAACCAAGACTCCAAACCCTGACCCCCTAATTGCCAACTTCAACTGCTCCTTACCGCTATGGCTATGCCCTTGCGGGCCATGCCTCACCGGCAAGTGGCGCAGATGTTTCTTTCTGCGCTTCTTCTGCGCCTTAGCTAGCACTGAATGTGTGTGAGAACCGCAAGACCAGTGATTTTGCTGCAAAACCAACATGTACAGCTTACTGCTCATGCTATACTGCGGTGCGAGCTTTTCTTGTGCGTCGCGTCGTGCTTTGTTTTGCAGCTTTGCCTCACATCTTGGTTTCATGACTGTCTAGGTCATGAAAAGAAAAGCCAAACGGGCTTGCGCCGGTCAGGTGCCGCCGTTCAACGGCAAAATAAACCCTCCGCCTGCTGCTAGACGCAATGAGCTTCAAGCTCTACATAACCCTCAGCCCGATTTGAGGTGCCGCTTTGCCTCTGCCGCCCCTCCCTGTACAGAGGGCCAAGGTCGGATGACACCAACTGTGCTTTGTCGGGTGTGAAGTGTGGTCAGTTTAATTAATCAGGAATGTAGTTACGGGCTCTTGAAGGGTGCTCACAGGAGTTGAGAGTCTAGGATTCAGAGGTCTAAAGCTTCGGTTTAGTTTATTTCGGGGGTCGAGTTTACGGCGTGGGTTAGTTTTTCCTTTGAGGGTTCTTGGATTTACCAAGGCTGGGGCTTTATTTCTGGAGCCCCGCGAGCGTAAGCGGTTCAGGGTTTAGGGTTTCGGGGTAAGCTTTGGTATTTGGGGCGCAGAGTTCGTTCGACTGAGAGGCCCTGCGTTCCAGGGTGAGGCTCTGGGGTTACTGGGGTTTGGGGGGAGGAGGAGGAAGGATCAGGAATGTGCTGCGTGGTTCGGGGACCTTTCTTGCAAGAGCTTATCATGAACCTTCCACACCGAAGGAACCTTCACCCCACAAGCCCGAAGCGACAAGTAAGGCATCAATGTTATCAATGTATTAGAGGTCTGAATGACTTCTATAATCGTACTCCTACATCACTCCCATATACCCCAAAGCTCGCTTCTAATTCGTACCACTAATTTCACCAACAGAAACCCCTGGACGGAACCCAGAGCTTCGTCTCCGTGGGAGGTTTCAATGAGTCGTCGCAGACTTGTTCCGACTGTGCGCCAGGTACGTACATGAGCTCCGCAGCTGCTGTTTGTAGAGAGTTTTTGATGAGGGTCTCTTAGGGTTTAGGGGTTAGTACGGGTTGGAGGTTGGCCTCAGAGCTTTTGACAGCTTTGCGATGCAGGAATTCAGTCGTGAGGGTTCCGGGTTCTTAGGAGGCGACAAAGGTTCGATCGTTAGGGACATCTTAGTCCGAAGCTTTAAATAGACCTGAAAAAAGCCCTGAAACCCTAAATGATTCCATGTATGCTACAATAGAGTTCATAGTTGGAGACCTCCGAGTTTCGTCATGCATTGGGTCGATAACTTGGTGGCAGACTGCTGAGGCTTAGAATTGAGAGCTTCAGAGCTCAACGGCTACATGGCCTAGTTTCGATGTTCCGCATATAAAAACGGCGGGGAAGGCAAGATGAGCACAATCCCTATACTTAGGGGTACTTAGAAACATTTTTTTAATTTTTTGTTATTATAATCCCTAAGAAACAGCTAAAATTATAATTTTTGCTAGGGTTCTAAGTTCAGCATAGTATAACCCTCTCCAAGCAACCCCCCAGACCTCGCACCCCATCAGTCCAACCTAAACCCGGAACCACAACTATATCCACCTAGTAGTAGACTACCTTTAGCCTTTTTGGGGTGCCATAGTCCCTATATAGTCCCTATATCACCAAAAAGGTTAACCTTCAGTTCCCCATGATACCCGCCAGCCCCTTGCGACGAAGCGGCCAGCCCCTTCCACCCCAAGGAACTGACCATGGTAATCGGATCGTTCATGGTGGATCTTTGCTTTGTTGTTTGGTGCTTAGGGTTGGTAAATGATAAGTTTTCAGCTCTGTTGCTTCTACCGATGGCCTTCCTAAACCCCATAAACCCTGAAGCGCACTGTCCGCTGCAAGTTATAGCCCTACGAAAGCTTGTAGGGTATTATACCACCAGCCCAGCCCCATTCTAATTCTTGATTTCAGCCGAGGCTACGTGAATGCCACAGCGAACCTGACTTTTTCCATTGGCTGTCGACCTTGTCTCGCAGGGAGGTATAGTGTCTCGGCAGATGAATGTTCAGAGCGCTTAAGTGCTTGGGCTTTCAGGTTTAGGGACCGATTTAGAGTGAACCCCAGAAAGTTGGAACGTGGGTTCAAGCTTATGAGTGCTGGGATTCCTTATGCTTTACCTTATGCGCGGGTCGGTAATGATGTTCCAGGTTTCTGGCTTCTACCTTAGAGGATGAGATGGCTGAGTCTAGGGAGGGCAACGGACTCCTGTGGCTCGGGGCCTTACGGGTTCAAACCTCGCGGCCCCGAGCCGGCAAAGGAAACATATCTACTGCGAAGGCATTCTGTTACAAAGCTGTACAGGTTAAAGTTAGGTTGGGTCCTGCACGGGTGTTTTTCTGGAAGCTGTTTGGTCATTGATTTCAGCATGGATCGGGTGCTGTTTAGGCACATCACTGCTGACAGTTCGGCCTCTCTGCGTTTGACCGCCTTGGTAGAGCTTCCCATAGCGGTTCGCCAACTCGAGGTTTCTAAGCGTTTGCTTGTCACAAGGTCGCTTTGCTTCCCCAACGTTCTCTTGCTTCGAGCTTCATATACGAGACTTCAAGTCAAGAGCTACCCTTTGGTAGATGAGGGTTTCCGCACAGTTTGGAAGTCAGGATTTACAGCCTTCAGTGCTCAAGAGTTCTACCAGGCACAGTTCAGGGATGACGGCATCCTAGAACCCAAGCCTTCGGCCATGAGGCCTTCTCAGGCCATGAACATGGAGTCCGATGAACCTTCAATCTGGAAGCCAATACAGAAGTCCGTAGCTACCTGATGGATTCTAGTCCCTGTTTCGGTCCTCATTATGCAATGACTACGCAACCTGAGCCCTAAACCCTGAAGCCCGGATGTCAGGTGGGGCGGCAGCTTCGGTCTGCTCTGTTTGTCCTGCGGGGCGCTGGAGATCAGCCTTTTGATGTCTCCGATGTCAGGGTTGGAGTTTCACTTTTGGGCTTGAGGGTTTGGGGTGTTTGAGTTTTGGTATCTACTTGGAGAAATGGGACCAGCCAAGTGCTCCCATGCTTGGAAGGGTGTCAATGCTCAGCTCCGGGATTCTGCCTTACACTTTGGTATTCCTCGAGTCGTGTTCTATTCCCCTGCGAAGGCTGTGTGAAGACTTGTCGGACTTGGCAACTTCCCCCGTAACTTGAAATGCTGCAACCGGTTTGCGAGCCCACATTCTATGTATGGTTTAAGGCTGCAAGTGGGTACGACGTGGCATACAGTACCCTTACATCTCCAGTGCTCTCAAAGCCGCGCTCCTAAGCCTAATAAGACAAGACCCTTAAACCCCTAGAGCCACTAAACCCGAAGACCCCGTCAGCCGAAAGTAAGAGCTTTAATGTCACCCAAAATTTGCAAAACCTTCTGGACCCCAAACCGAACCCGGAACCGAATCATACATCAGCCCTGAGCCCCGTAAAGGAACCCCTCTATACTAACCTTTCATGGACACCCTTCTGGTAATTAGTGCCCTCCCCAAAACAGGAGCTGGGCGGCCTCCTCCAGTTGCACGGCCTGCGCACCGGGCACCTTCAGCTGCTCGATGCAGCAGCAGGGCGGGCCTTTCCAGGGGGACGCAAGGCTAAGGTTGAAAAGAGGTTGAAGGGGTATATTTGGGAGTTTCCGAAACTAGGGGACCCTAATATAGTACCCTAAATAGTAGGATCCTTATTATAAGGACCCCAAAATAAGGTACCCCAATTTTCGGAATTTCCCATTTGGGTAAAGGTTTGGGGTCAAGGGTTTAGGGTTTCATGCAGGGCTCAGGGCTTAAGGAATCTAATTGTTCTTGGAGAGCAAAAGCCCTATCAACCCTAAAGGATTCACTTCATACGCTTCGTCATGTCGTGACCAGATTGAGCGCATGGGGACCCTGCCGAACGCTCGGCGTTGCGGGTTCTATCAGCCTTGATTTTATGCGGCCCTCGTCGAATCCATTTGTAGAACCTCTGCCATGGTATAAACACGTCCTATGCAGCTACGCAGCCCTTGTAGTTTAGCTGAACCCCAGAGTTCCCGAAAGTCCTGGCGCCCAAGGTTTTGCTGGCAAGAGCTAACCCAGGTTGTAAGCAGGCGAAATCCCTTCTGCCATTTTCTGTATGTATATGTCATCTATATACGCCGATGCTTATAACATGTATAAAACATCGCATAGCATTGTCTAGTGTAGTGTAGTACGGTCGAATATAGTATAATAACGTATGCAGTACAGTATACTGTAGCATAGTATCGTATCGTATAGTACAACATGTTCTAGTGTAACGCAACATATGCATATATGTGTATGGGGATATGCTTGCATCCGACAAGCTCCCGCGTTTTGGGATCAGCGTGACAGGGTCTGAGCAGCTCAGGTTTCGAGGGCATGCGCGACTGCCTCCCGTGTGCGCCGGGCTATTTCACGGCCTCAGAGGGCTTCTTGGCGAGCTCTGATGGGTCAATTGTCGGAAAGGCCCTGAAACCACAAGAACTTGCTTGTCGCTGAAATGACGAGACGTCATCGAGATGCGGGATTCTGGGCTGTGAGAAAAAGGCATTTTGAGATTCAGGGTGTCGGGAGTTGGGCTCTAGAGACATTCCAGTCTGGGATGTTAAGCGGGCTTTATTTCGGCGTTGATCTGAGGTTTATCAGAGTGCGCGATCTGTGCAGCTGGCCGGTTCAGCGAGAGCTACAGAGGCAGCGCTGGGTCCCGAAGCAGGGAGAAGTCTCAATAAACGCGAGTTTGAGGATACGTAATTCCAGTGTGATTTCAGAATCCTGCCGCCCCTGGAAGAAGCCTAGATTTGCTAAGGGTCCATGGGGTCGATATCTCATAGCCGGCCACCACGACGAATTCGGCGCTACGGCCCTGTCGAAATCTTGCCAGGGGTTGGAGCAAGAGGCTTTGGGATGAGGAAATTGCCACGGTTTCGGCAGTTTTCTCTTCAAACTATGCACAGCAAAGTCTTAGAGCCTTAAAGCCCTCCCACAGCAGATCAAGAGCTGGAATTCCTTGCTTTTGTGAACCTGTGACCTGGTTAGGATATATGACGCCTCTATCCCACTTCAGAAACTTTTTCCGCGCATCGACCTGGACACACCGAAATGATTTGAGGAACGCATGGTCCCTATGCCAAAAATTTGTTTGCGCATGCATTGTATGCAAAATTCAATCCCTACTGCGCACCCCAAATTAGAACCCGCGAAACCCAAACTGCAAACACGAAACCAGCAAAACCTCTTTGATTACTACAGGCTCCAGCAGATGCACCGAGTGCGCCACGGGGCAGTGGAGCGAGCCGGCGTCGGTTCGCTGCACCGCCTGCACCAGCGGCCCCTCGGCCGAAACCGCGTCTCGGATTTGGGGACTTTCAATTTAGGGTCCTACGGTTTGGGGTCTTGGGGCTGATGATTTGGGTTTTAAGGGTTCAGGGGTCCCTGGGCCGACGGTTAAAGTTTACCATAACCCCCCCCCCCCAAAAAAAAAAGCACCTTGTTAAGGACTTAGGTAAGTCATAGGAAGAAACCCTCAAAGGGTAGGCCCGGGTAGGCTCTAGTTTAGCGGTCAGGCTCCTTGGTCACTTCTTGGGATGTTGAGCCTCGGGAAACCGGCATCATCGCTGCCGATGAGCCCTGCATGCCAACAAAGTCTGTCGAAGCGGAGGGCCTGGAGAGTGCGGGGCTTTTCCCCTTTCGGATGGCTTCCGGTGAGCCTTAGCGACTTAGCGGTTTCACACACTTGTGACTTCGGGTTTGGAACTAGGTCTTCCTTCCAAACTGCCAGAACAAAGAAACCAAGGTGTCGGTTGCTTACCACAAAAGGGCAACCCTTTTCGTTTGCGAATCCGTGGCTAGGAGAGTACCTGGATGAGAACCAGACGTGCTCTGTTTGCCCTGCCGGGACATCAAGTATCCAGGCCGCGGCCGGGGATTATGAGAGAGACTGCTGTAAGGAGCTTTGCTGCACGACTTGACTCAGGGTTCTTGTTGCCTGAAGAAACCGCTGAATCCCCGCAGATTTGTCAAGGCTGATCGTTTCGAGTGCTTAGCGTTGCACCCCTTGATCCTGAGCCCAACCTGGGGATGTGTTCGAAGCTTTGAAGTACTGGGGTGCAGGGAAAGCCCGCTGACGTCCTAAGCAACCCGTTGATTTCAATCTGGACCTATCTTCCCAGATCCTGAAGGGGGCAACCAGCTGCACCGCTTGTGCACCCGGAACACGAAGTGATGCTGGAGCCATGGTTTGTGAGCCTTGCTTCTCGGCACGACTTCGGCTCGTGCTGGTCTTGAAAGGGTTTAGGGTGGTCACAGCTTGGGGGCTTTGAAGCTTTGCGTTGTAAGTTTTGTGTGGGGCTCAAAAGTATGGTGCAAGTCCTACAGAGCAGACGGTCTTGGGCCCACATTGACATATGACTCTGACAAGATCCGTTGAGGTCCAGCCCAAATCGTCGGGCTGGACCGGAAACCCAACACCCAACACCCTTGAGCTCAGCACGCTTGAAAGCGGCAAACCCTCCAAGTAAGATCCAAAACTACAGATAATAATAAGATTAATAACAATAATAATAACAATAACAATAATAAGAATACTACTAATAATAATAATAATAATAGACTTCGTCCTCGCTGTTCCACGAGGTTCTCCTGGCCGCTTCGTCACCCAGCCGCACGCAGCCTGTCAAGACTGCCCTGGCGGTATCTCGGCTGCTTGCGTTGCCTGGGGCTTGTATGTTTTGGGGTTTAGGGTTTAGGGTTTTGGGGTTTGGAGCTCATTCAGACCCGCAAGAAGACATCAAAGCCAGTATTCCACACTCGTGGTGATACGGGTAAGAACGAGAGTAGTAGGACTCTGTTTTCACGTGCTGTTAGCCTCGAATCTCTGGCCGGGCAACAGCTGCTAAGAAAGGCCCGAAACTGCCCGAACTCTGCAGCAATCGAAGCCAGGGAGCCTGAGAAGCATCCCCCCCCAAGTCCCGAGTTCTTCCCTTTGGAGGGTGTGAGAGAACTCGTCACTTGGCACGCCTCAGGAACATTCAGCAGCCTCAGCTCCACATCCTGCGATGCATCCCGGCACCAAGCTAGCGGGAGTTCAAGCAGGCAAATGCCTTCGAGCAGTTGTCAATGACCGTGGCGAGCTACTTTCTCACTGATTTCTCTGAGCAGCCTCCACTTGTAGCATGTGCCCCAACCAACCCTGGCATCCGGAATCCAGACACCCTTGCCCTAAGCCCATTCCTTCAGGTTTGCCCCTATGGGCACAGCAGTCTGCCGGTTTCTGCTTCTTGTCCTCTTTGGCTTCGAGTTGTATGCTTTTCGACATTCCCTTAGAAGGGGTATGGCATGGGCCAAATTCTCATAAAGGGTTCCCCTCTGATCGGAGAGGCCTGGTGTGTTAGAAGTAGCTACCGATCCTGATGAGGATCGACAGGGGCAATAGGGTATGGATCCCTGTGTGCTCCTCATCCGACGAGCACAAGCTTACACTCCAGACCCAAGTAAATTCTCTGGTATCTGGATTCCCAAAACCCTAAACCTCCAAACCGTAGCTCGGTCTGGACTTGGGGATTCCGCCCCAGAGCCCCGAAGCCCCCTCAACAACAATATCATTCCCGGAACCCCAGACCTAAAACCCCCCCGACCTACAAAGGAACGCGAAGCGTTGTGTTACTTTGTGCTTTAAAAGAGAGAATGAGGTCTCCCTAGGGGGGCACAAGACCCTAAGACCCTGAGCCCTACCTCCGGAACTTCAAGCTCTCTGAATCAGAACCTTTCAGCTCCAAAACAAGACAGCCCAGCTTTTATAGTTCGATAGTCGGCAGCTAATCCTAAACCCTATAAACCCTATAAACCCTAAACCCTAAACCCTAATCCTCCCCGAAAAGGAAAGCTGCCTCCCCTGCCCGGCTGGGCGCTTCGTCCTGGACATCGCGGCGCCCTGCGCCGCCTGTGCAGCTGGGAGGGTGAGCTCTGGGAGGCGCCTGGTGAATATAGTAATACTAGTAGTAATATAGTAATAATAATATAGCAATAAGAATATAGTAATAGTAATAGAATAATAATAATACAGTAATAAGAATATAGAAATAAGAATATAGTAATAGTAATATGAGTGACTTTTTGTTGTTTCAGAGGGGCAGGGAATTGTTTGTGTTGAGGTGCAGGGCTCGGATTGTGGAATCAAGTTTCGTTCGTTACAGGTGTTTTGGGCCTAGGGAGTCGACGGTTTTGGATGCAAGGTTTGTAGGTTTGGTTTTTGTTTATCATGTTTTGTTTTATGCGTTTCAGCACTTTGGGAGTTCACTTGTTCAGGCTTGGTGGCTGCAGGTTGGGGATGTCGCGGCCGCTTCGAGGGTTCGGATTAAGCAGGTAAGGTTTGGGGGCTCCGGGACGGTTGACTAGAAGGCCCAGGAAGTGGGCCGCTCTATACTCAGCGAACTCAGCTGCCACGGCCAGCAAAATGGAGCAAGCTATGAACTAACGACGCAGAGGTCGATATCAGCAGTTAAATTCTCGCCTTGCAGGCCTTTGAGAACTCTCCCCGAAAACACTATTCTGAGTATTGGCTACTTGGCACCTTTAGGATTATAAATTGAAGTGATGACAGTTTATGCATAAACGGGGGTGTGCCGCAAGTCTTTTAGCAGGGATATTCTGGTGCTGATGTTTTGAGGGTTCAGGGTTTCGGGTTTGGGCCGTCAGCCAGACTAGAGGGCACCGAAGCTTTCAGCCAAGCACTACTCACTACTTTTTTCAGAAACAGTTGAAAACCCTACTGCGACGGAGAATCCGGACCCTTTACTGGAGGGTTCACTAGGTTAGGTCCCTTAATGGTCCTCTTTTGTAAGAATGACGTAATAGCTCCTTCAATTGGCGGATCTTGAAAGGGGTTCTAGCTTAGAGAACTATACCCCCAATCATTAGTATTGGCAGGACTGACAGCTGTACGCCGTGCGCTGCGGGCGAGTACAGCGAAGAAGCCGCTGCTCGCTGCGCCTTGGTTTTCATCTAGGGGTTCAGGACAGGAGAGGCTTGTAAAGGTGCTTTGGGGTGGTGGTGTTCTGTAAGCTTCTTGGCGTGGGTTTAGTGCGCAATAGCCTGGACTCAGCATGACTTGAGTCGTTAGGAGGGTTCGTCCAGACCACTCAGATCCTACAGGAACTTGTCATGAACGATTTTGTCCAAATTTCATCCAGATCAAGGCGATCCGGCAGGCAATGGTCATCATGATGATGAGGAGGGTGTTAGGAAGCAGCTTGCAGGTACACAGCAAAATGCTTCGTCTCGTCTCATGTCGGGAATAATTAGGCGCCCTTAAGCTGCCTTGCAGAGTGTTCAAGACAGAACACGACCCATGCTGCGATGCCTGGAGCCCTGAATCCGCGAGCAGGCAGAACCTGTCCAGCTGGGACATTCAGCAGCGCATCTTCTGGTTACTGCTCGGAGTGCCCGGCAGGGACGGCCAGTGAAGAAGGCCAGCCATATAAACGTGTCCATCGAAACCCGGGGCCCTTACAGGGATCTTGCCTTCCGTATCCCGTAGCCTTGGGTGAAGTCCTCCGTCGAAGCATCCCGAAACCTCGTTTCCGAAAGCCTAAAATATGTGTATATACGTACATCTATAGCTATATATATAATTATATATATATACACAACAAAGGAGCTAGTAGAGGGTTGATGTACAATCATGAGCCCCATGTTGCCCGATGCCTTGATCCGGAGGAGGGCTTTTCTGTTTGATCAGTGGGTCCTATGAGATACCAAGACTTCTGTTTGCCAGGTTCTCCTTTGATGGGCTTTAGACGTTAGATCTCGGTTTGAGTTTCGTGTTGTTGGGCCGGTATGTGAGATTTGGGGTCAGGGTTGAGGGTTGAGGTCACACGTTAACGCAGTTTCCGGCTCCAAGCTGTCGAGGTAGTGCCAGCTGCATTCCCTGCACAGCGGGTTCGATCAGCCAGGCAGGTGCGGCAAAGCAGCGTGGCTGCAGGGAGTTGCAGGGCTGCAGCGGCGCGGTTTAGAAGCTCACAGGGGATTGGATGTTGTAGCAGCAATTACAATGAAATTCTGATGGTACTAGAGCCTTACATACGGGCTGCAGACGTCAGCAAACTTCAAAGCTTTCAAGCCTGAATGAGCCTTGCAAATCACGAAGCAAGCACGGCGAAAGTACACACATTCGATCGAAGCCGTTACGGTTTGCCTTCGTGGTGGGGCCGGGAGCTTGAAGTTTGTTTACTAGTCCCGATTGAGCTGCCCATCATAAAGCAATGAACCTCCTGGACCCTGAGAGCCTTAAATGTGATTTGTTGACCTCCCCTAAAGGCCCCAAAATCAAGAACCACGATGGTCTGAAGCTGAAACCTTACCCTAAAGAAATGCACGAAGCGTCCCAGGTGCGAGCCCCTGCAGGCCCCTGTAAAATTGTAGTGCTTACATATTGTACCCCCCACTAAACCCGAAAGGTGCGAGCCCTGCACTGCTGGGAGCTATGCACTTTTCGCCGACGAGCCTTGTTTGACCTGCGCGGCCGGCACCAGTAGAGCTTCAGTTGCAGTTAACTCATCATCATTAATCTTTCGACTAGTGACTAGTACTCTGGGATCTGAAGAAGTATGCATGTCGGCAGGTAAGTAAGTATAGGTAGGTAGGTTATATATTTATATATACACATGACAATCAGAATAAGGTAGTAATATAATCGTAATTTAATTACACAAATACATGCATACGTATGCGCATATCCTACGGAGTTCTGTCCCCCAAACACCAAGCGCGAGCTACACCGTTGTCCCCCACACACGGGTTCGGTAAAGGCAGCAGAAGGCTTACTGCGAACCAGCTGTGAGCCCCTAACCCCAAGCCCGATTCACCCTCCCAATATCCTCGAGCCCTGACGGAAATTGGGTCCCTTTATAGAGTGCGACAAGAATCAATGTCACTTGTAACCTGACTCCTATATTGTAAACTACGACAATCTAACCTAAGTCGGTCTTTTCATTTTCAATCCCCGACGTGGGAAATGTTGCAGCGGATGCTTCCGAGGCCTGCGAGGAGCAGCTGAGTGCGGCTCGCACTGAAGAGTTCAGGATGGCGGTTTTAATGGGATTCTGTAGGGTTTGGGGGGTTATAGGGGTTGAGGGTTTCGAGGCTTCAGGGTTCAGGGTTTAGGGATTGTGAGGTTTTGGGGGTTCAGGGTTCGGACGGAACGTGAGAGGATGTTGCTGAAGGTTTATATGTGTCGGAATTTGAGGGTTTGGGGCTTCGGTTGTTTAGACGATACTCGTTCACACATTCGTCCTACTGCCTGCTGATGATGTACACATATGTTTTGATTCTTTGTGCCACTAGAAACCCAGAGCTCCAATACCAGAGTGCAAGAGGTACGCCATGCCAAGCTGGCTACGTGAGCTCTGCCGGTGCCGGTGAATGCCTCCCTTGCCAGCCGGGCACTTTCACCACCGTTGCTTGGACAACCTTGAGGTGCTGTTTGATGCTTCTTGGGTGGGTCTGAACAACAAAAGGGGGCAGTAGTAATTGCAATGGGCTTCAACCTGTACCCTCCCTGCACAGCTACAGGCTGTACTATTGTCCCTGGGAAAGCTGGCGGTTTTCCATACCGAAGCCCCTTGAAACCTGCACCCGTCCTT
Organism: Symbiodinium sp. CCMP2592; assembly: GCA_905221615.1. Classification (NCBI taxonomy): domain Eukaryota; class Dinophyceae; order Suessiales; family Symbiodiniaceae; genus Symbiodinium; species Symbiodinium sp. CCMP2592. The sequence continues at coordinate 501,690 of CAJNDT010004613.1, forward strand.
TTTGCATTCCCTGTGTTCGCTCCAGAGCACCGGAGCGCTTGTCTCACATGGTTGTAGGGCTAGGACCCAGGGTATGCCCTTATTCCCTTTTTTGACGGTTCGGGTTCCCTTATAAGCCCCTTTAAACCAAAAAGGGCACCCTTGTTATTCCTGGGTTACTCTTGGGTTTAGAGGGTCTTCCTAGGGATGCTAAGTCTGCGATTCTTGTTGCATGCCAGAGCTGCAAGCAGCGCAGGTTCACTGATCCAGGCTCATCGGCGTGCAAACACACAGAACCTTAGGGCTTAGAGCACTGGAATCATCACTAAACCCTGGCCTTTTAACCTGAGCCCTTGAGCTGTGTAGAACATGCTCTGAAAGCTAACCCCCAAAGCGACAGAAGAGAAGTGGGCCTTTAGACTTCCTAGTGTGCGTTGATAACTGCCCTATAAGGACCTGCAGCAGTGTCGCACCTGTCCAGCGGGCACTTGGAGCAGTCTCCTGACTATGAGCACGGTCTAGGGGCCCGGGATCTTCGGCTTCGGGTTCCGGTGTCAATAGTATTAATATTGGTATTAGTATGAATATTAGTATTAGTATTAATATGAATATTAGTATGAATATGAGTATTAGTATGAATATGAGTATCAGTATTAGTATGAGAATTAAGATTAGTATTGGCATTAATATTAGACTCGGGGTTTCGGTTTGAGTCTGACGTCCTGGATCCGCGATCAGATGTTCCAGTTTTGCTTCAGGTTCTGAGTTGGATGATGCTTCCGCGTTCTCGAGTTCAAGGCTTCTCTTCTCATGGAATACTGAAGTCACAACCAGACTCAAACCGCACCCGTCGCACTTTGTGCGCATTCTCGTGTTGCTTGGTGTTGATGTGTTCCCCTACGGGCCCAGAGCATCACCTCAACCCCTAAAAATGCCAAACCCACATAATCCTAAAACTGCTGTACATCCCAAACCCTATAATTGCAAACCTAAGCCAGTTCTTCTTGAAGCAATTCCGGTCCACCGCATTGCGCAGACTCACTGCGAAACGCGTGTCCCTTAAACTAGTGCATCTCTTTGTCGACGTGTGCTATCTAAGTCTGCCAATGCCCGCCTGCCAAAGCCTCAACCTTCAGAAACTCCCGTCATATGGAAAAATATGCCTTATGCCTGGAAACCCCTCAGCCCCAAGCCCAGGTATTGCAGCCAGCAGCTGTGAGCCGTGCCCTCCGGGAAGTCGCTCCGATGCTGGCTGGGGCGCTTGCCAAATCTGCCCTCCTGGCACGAACATCCAGCGTCTCGTCTCCTTTTCAGTGTACAGAGAATGGTGCGGAAGTTGGTGTTCAACCTATCCTAAGACTTACAGTTGAATGCCTAAAGTCGTGGAAGGCCATTCATTGTTGGTTTCTTCGTTGCATTCTTCGCCCGGAGGTTTGCACAAAGGGTTGAGCAGTGGAGCTCATGGGTTGACAATGGAGTTCGTCGAGTTCAAGTCGATTTCCACGATGTGCATGTGGGAAGATTTCAAGACTGGCCAGCTGGCAGAGTACAGATGTGGAGCAGCATCAACATGACAGTGTCGACCAGGAGGGAATATGACAGCGAGTGCGTACCAGCTTCCAGATGTCAGTGAGCAAGGTGCGAGTCAAGAATCCTTTTTGCTTTCCTTGTAACACACTTGTTGGCCAGGCAGCCGGATGACCAATGTGAAACCTGTCCTGCTGGCACTTACAGCCATGCTGGCGCTACAGTGTGCCTTGGCAACATTTGGCCGCTGAGCATTTGCGTTGGTTGCAGATGAGCACGCATGTCTAAGTGGTTCCCATGTCCATGTGTCCGTAAATGACACGGCACCTCTAGTTCCATCACTTGTCACATGCCTCAACTTGCGTTCTCCATCTTCAATGACCGATATCGCAACCAGCAAAGGTCGTAAGACCACATCCCGACCCAGGTGCGACATTTGCGAAGCTGGGACGTTCAGCAACACGTCCTCGAACAGCTGTACTACCTGCCCAGCGGGCAGATACAGCAACGACACCGCGCCAGAGTGCGGCTCGATTTTACGAGGACTCGGAGCCACAGGGGGCTGTGAGGGTTCCTTCCAAGGTCCAGGGCTCGAGGTCTCCTTGGAGTCCGTTTTTGTTTTGCGCAGGCCCGACCCCTAGACAAAGTCCATCTTTGCGCGGCTGTATAGCCCTTCCTGCGTCTTTGGGAACGGCTTGTGCTCGCAATAGGAGACTGGGATGCAGGTGCAGGCACCAGTGCGGATAATTACTGCTCTCCTCGTGCATCTTCAGGTTGGGTCCTGAACCCTAAACCCTAAAACCCTAAAACCCTAAACCCTAAACCGTTAACGCTATTCTTCGAAGCAGGGCTTTGATCTCCTAGATGCTCGACAGGTCGGTTTTTTCCTTGCAGGCCTAAGCCTTTCGAAGCCCAAGCTCCAACCCCGCTCCAACTAGCTCCAACCTGCCTACCTGAATCGGGTATAACTCAGGCACCGACTGCCCCAGCGGCCGCTTTAGCCCAGAGCGCGCAGCTGTTTGCACACTTTGCCCGGCTGGAACGAGCCTCGACGTTTTTTTTCGTGTAAAGTTCTTCAGTTCACAGGGATTCACAGAAATCCTGCGCCCCAAACTGTTCTCCAGGAGTTGCCTTGCGGACCTGAGTCGAAAAGTGAGGACATGGATGCCCCAACAGTCCCTGTAGTCTCCGTGATGCATTGAACCTCTGGCTCTAAGATTGCAGCGGAAGTGACCCGTCCTTCAATCCAAATCCTAAAGCCCTGATCGGCCCTGAACGCTGAAATTTTCGATCCTGAACTCTAATCACTTCTTCACGCCTTGTCGAGGATCAGTGGCGAAGCCTCTGGTTCCTGCCACTCGGGCAGGTGTCGGAAAATACTATCGGAATCCGTCGGAGTCTGACGATGTAATAGTTGACCTTTATCTGTCAGATAGATCAGGTACAGCATACCTCAAGACCTTACGCGAACCATTGCGGCCCTTATGTTGGAGCTGCAGGGCTTGGAGGGTTTCGTTCTTTTCGGTGTATTCTTTTGAGAAGTGGAGGCTTGGTTGTCTCAAAGACTCAGCATGTTTGAATGGGCTTCAATACCTAGAGTGTTTCTTCGATCGACCGGGACCCGCATGCTGATTGAACCCACCCGGATGGAAGGCCATTTCCCAAGAAGCATCACCTAAGATGCGCTCAAGTTTCATTTCACGAGCCCCAGAATCCTTACGGTGCGTTGGCGACGGTAAATCCGAGGCTCGAAAGCTGCACACACTCTCCGACCCAGGTATGCTCTGCCCAGCCGGCACGTTCAGCGGCATTGGGGCCTCTGTCTGCAACGATTGCCCGGCCCCACGGCCGCAGGAGAGCTCGACCCTTCAAGGAAAGCCCAAGAAGCTCAACCCCCCCATGGACTTCGATTTCGATTATACAAGCCTTCTCTCTCTCTCCCTCCCTCTCTCCCTCTCCCTCTCCCTCTCCCTCTCCCTCTCCCTCTCCCTCTCCCTCTCCCTCTCCCTCTCCCTCTCTCTCTCTCTCTCCTCTCTCTCTCTCTCTCTCTCTCTCTCTCTCTCTCTCTCTCTCTCTCTCTCTCTCTCTCTCTCTCTCTCTCTCTCTCTCTCTCTCTCTCTCTCTCTCTCTTTTTCTATCTCTATGTGTATCGTTTGTTCCTCCATCGTGTTTGTGTTTTGTTGCACTGCTCGCTGGCCGTTCTTTTTATGTCCAAGGCAGCGTAGACCTGCAACGTTTCGAGAGTTTGCTTCGTTTTTCAGGTTCAGGAGCTGCAAGCAGACATGTTCCAGTTTGAGGAATGCTCAGGGAACTCCCTCGAAGCCTCGTTCGTCACAGAACAACCGAACAACGGATTTTTGATATTGTACATATATGCATGTCGGTCGGTCGGTCGGTCGGTCGGGCTGGCTTCTGGCTGTAACTGTGCAGATGACTAGATCCACCACGAAGAAACAAACAGACCAACGATGGATCGTATATATCTAATATCTGCAATCCCACGACCCAAGGCGGGCACTTTCATCCTCAGTCCAGACCAGACCTGCGAGACCTGTGCTCGAGGCGCTCGGACTATTGCTTTGCGAGTTTGCACGCTTTGAAGGTTGTGGATCCCACCGACCCTGAGCCATAGCCATAGCCATGGTAATTACCTCCCCAACGCCAGGTGTAGGGTTCGGGCTTCAGGATTGCAAATAAGGTTGGTTTTCGGGTATCTGGATGCGTCCGCTTGTTTTGGTGTCCATGTAGGGCTTCTTTTCAGGCTTTCGAGTTTGTTTCTGTGGTCTTGTGTTCTTGACACTGTTTCCGGCCTCACATGCTAGGTTCGACGTTTTCTGGGGCCAGTTCCTGCATGTTCTCTACAGTCACAGTGAGACTTGGGGAGAGCGGCTTGGGGCCACCAAAGGGTTTACAGGGCCCATACAGACTTCTACCCCCAGCCCGTCGTATCAAAGCCCCTGCAAGGAACAAATCACATGCATAGTTCTTCGTGCTCAGAGCGCCAAATAGGTCGGTATAGCACCACGGCATCCACCGGATGCAATTCCTGCATCCCTGGGACCTTCATTACGGATCCGGTGCTTCAGCTGCGGAGAGTTTGGTGCTTCTCGGAGCTTTAGCTAATCGTTTTCAATGTAGAGGTGTGAGCCTTTGACTCATAGCATCAAAAGCTATTTTTCAGTTGTACGTAGTCTAAGGTTTTTATAGCTTTTGACAATGAGACTCTCATGATAAGGATCCTGTTGTTTGGCGGAAGTACTCAGACATTCATTCACGTCCGCGAGCCTGCAGCACCAGAAAGTTTTGCTTGGGGTCTCTTGCCCAAGCATCCTGAAGCATTGAACATAACGCCACAAATCTCTAGAAGCTGCGATGAGATTGCAGCTCCTACATCACCAGGGCCTGCTTCAATACCCTCAGGCCTTAGATCGAAGCAGCCGAAGTTTAAGACAAATACCCCCCCGTGTACAGTAGAAGCTGTCAAAGGAACCCCTGAAAGGACCCGATTGAAGGCCAACTTCCTGGAGCCCTAAGCCGAAGATCCCGAGGCCTTGAACTGCACCTCCTGCCCCGCGGGCACCTGGAGCGGCATGGAAGCGGCAGAATGCATCCGATGACCTTGGAATGCATCGGAGGTTCAGGGTTACTAAGGCGCTAAGGGTTCTGAAGTAGGTTTCGGGCTTCCAGTAAGTAAGGGTGGATTGAGTTCGAGGTTTTGAGCCTTGGCTCTCAGGTGTTTAGGGTTCCACGAATTAGGGGTTCAGGGTTTGGAGTAGTGCAAACTGTAGATTCGCAGTAGATTCGCCTCCGGGCAAAGGCTCAGACTTTTAGCTTCCCGGTTGGATGTCGGTGCAGGAGGGTTCAAGGCCTCAACCCGAAACCCCAATTGAGGTGTTGGATTCCACTGATTTCTAGCTATCAGGTGTCCACGGCTCTAAGCCCTAAATTTTTGGGCTCCGACAGCTATCGTTGTCGGGCTTGCGTTGGGAGTGGTTCAAGGCGGGAGGTGGGCAGGATCAGAGGTTCAGGGGTTCACCTTGGCATGTCGTTGCCAGACAAGGTGCAAGACTAGCGATGTCGCCACTGGTAAAGGCATAGTTAACTCTAAGGTTCGTTCCCTCCGTTACCATCTTTACGGTAGCACTGTCCCAGATCCTGAGTCCGACAGATAAAAATTGCTGAGCCTTATACCTTTGGCGCGCATGAACCCACCCTAGCTTTTGCCAAAGGCCTGCCGGGCGAGTTTAGCGACGAGGGTTCTGCCTACTGTTCACTGTGTCCTGCTGGGACCTACATCGAGCAGCCGCACCTTGGCCTAGTCATTCATGACTTATGCAATAGGTCTAGAATCAGAAGCCAGGCATTTGGAGCATCCTCATCCCTTGCGCCTGAGAGAACAATGTGGTGAATCCCAGCACCAATTACTCCTGGCAATAATAATGCAACTTTCTGGATTTCACTGTATGAGATTCAAAGCAGGGTCCTGTATCTTGACAACTTTCGGCTTTGGGTCCTCGGAAAGTACGTGGTGATTTGGTAGGCGCAGCATGGACCACCAAAGTATCGCAGTCTCTACTTTCAGCAAGGCGGTATTCAACGCACGAGTCTATGTATTGAAGCACCGTCGCTTCGCTTGGCTGTGCTGTGTGGGATTCTGAACACAACAGGGCAGGCGGGTTCGTCTCATATCTGTCAAGCAGAATCCAAGGAACGAGACGTGCATGGACTGCCCAGAAGGCTGCGGGGCTGGGAGTTGTCGCTCCACCTGAAGACTTTCAAAAGATTTTCATCTGATGATATTGGCACGTGGAGCTGGCGCGAGCCTGGTTCCTAGGAGCTAGGGCAATGCGGGCGCACTGAATCGAATCGTCACTCCTTCAATCCGAAAGCCCACCCAGAGGGGCTTGTAGACCCCAAATGAAAAGCATCCAAGCCGTTTCCAAAACATGTGCCTTACTGCCAGAACGCCTTAATAGTTAGAATAGGGGTGCGGGGTGCAATAAGGCAGAGACTTTAGGGAATCGTGGCACTTGTTATTCAGACTCCATTGTAAGCCGCGAGAGATCACGAGAGCCTCGAGATCTGATGGCTGGCAGGCACTTGGAGCTCGAGTGCCTCGGTGTCCTGCAGCGATGCGGCAGCAGATTTGCCTTTTCAGGATGCGGCGGCTAAGATTTCAGGGAGATGACGGGGTTTGGACCTGAGACTTCGGGTTTCGGCAGTCAGAGATTTTGAGATGCGTTCTGCTTTCGTTTGCTTGATCAGTGGCCAGGCAGTGAATTTGTTGCAGATTCTCTCAAGCTGAAGAAGACTGCCTCGTTGGACTCTTGAACTTGTAACCTAGCATGCAGGTCTTATCCACGAAGTTTCTATTTTCCCGGACCTTGTTGCCCAGATCGAATCTGAGGCTCCTGGTCCTAACTTTGAAGTCCCACAACTAGAAGCAAGTCGTGCCAAGGCGACTGCCTTCCTGGTCGCTTCCGTGGCAATGGCACCGGCTGCGAGAGCCTCTCGGCCGACTGCTCACGCCTCAAGCTCAGGAATTTGGGAATGGAGACGCCACACAATCTCAATTTGATTCTGTATGATACAAGGGGGCTTATTCCGTCGTGGGCTCTGCACGAGGTTTCAGGTTCTTCGGGATTTGACTTCGGAGTTCACTTCCGAACACAGGCTGCCCTCCTGGATCACGGAGTGATGCCGCCGCCGACATGTGCGAGGAGTGCACTGCGGGCAGGTGCCATCATCGGCACGTTGTTATGACTGATCTTTCCATGACGGGTCGAGTCACCTGTGTAGGATCGACCTCGGTTACGACACTCCGCTGTAACAACCTTTTCAGTTGGATTCGTCAGGCTCACACACATGACTGTGACTATGCTACGGTCAGTTATTTTGTTTGGAGGGGGGGTGTTTAGCCCGCGCATATAGTGCCGGTCACGAGAGCTGATCTTCTAGCCAAATGGTTGAGATTGCACGGACGTCGTGACGTCGTGTGACGAACAGTGCAAAACTCGCACGTGTCTGGTCTGCTGACAGCCACTGCCGGACTCACTGTCGCCTAGGCCCGGGTACGATGTAAACCTACGGCCCGCAACCCTCTACTCTACACCGCCGCACATCCCATTAATCGGCTATGAGAGGTATAGCCGCAGTGCGTCTGACACCTGCGACCTGTGCCGGGTGCTCAGCAGGGCTTGCAGCTCGAGGCTGTCATGTGTAACATGGAAAGACATGCGGGGTTCAGAAGACCTGGGGGATGTGGTACCTTCATGTCTTCATGCTTCAACATCTCTGAGGCCCGGCTGGTTTCGCTAGCGAGCCTGGATCCGGCGAATGCATGGCATGCAAACCTGGCAGCTTTAGCCTGGCTACTGGGCGTTGAAATTTGAGCGGTTTCGTGGTGTTTGTCAGGCGGCCTGACTTATGTGATGGAAGTGACATCTTTGAAGGTCATGATGGTGCTTGGGAGTTCATGTTCAATGCTGCCAGAATGAGGGCTATTGGCTCCTGGCATCAAGACCAGCTCAGACTGCAGGGGCGTTTCGATATCGGTCGAACAAGGCAACTGCCCCCATATGCTTCGATGAAATGCACATCCCAAACCTCGTGTTGCCCCTGCGTGACTAACCTTGCCCGCCCACTCCAGTGCAGTCAAGCGCACTCCATGGCGAAGACATGCTCCGGGTCAGTGCCCTTCGGACCGGCTTGAATTCGCGGCTGTCATGCCGCTGGCTGGTGGTGCTAGACTCGTCATCCTTTCGGCACATCATCGATCCGGTGAGCCACACGCAAGCGGTGTACGGAGGCGATATGCTGGCAAGAGTAAGCGAAAAGCGCCGCGGCATGTGTTTGGAATCTTTTGGCAGGAACATGATCGAACGCTTGCATCCCGAAAGCACCTCTGCAGATGCGTGTTCGGAGCTGATGTGCTGCAGCGGCAAGCGCCGTCCCCCTCATATGTCGGAATGGGACTTCACGCTAGGGGGCAGACGTATCGAGCTGAAATCTGCGATGCTCTGTTTTCTACGGAGGCATCGGACCTGGGGCGTTTCGTTTAACAAAGTGAAGCTGGCGACGGATGAGCATGAGCGAAAGCCGTTTGATGATCTTTATTTGCTGATTTACACGCCCGCGGACTTCTACCTTGTAAGGCATGACTTGCAGACCCGCATCTCCACAGCGGGCATACGAACCGGTTTGCAGGGACATACGATAAGTGTAACCGGACGGTCCGGCCAGATTTCGTGGCAGGCGGCATTGAAGACAATTCTGGACAAGCTGTTAGTCTCAGGAGGGTGCCAACTGGTCTGCAGGGTTGACAGATCCGATCCCATGGTCTCCACATTGTATTGGGAACTATCGAAGAGAGCTCGGCAGCTTCAGGACAGTCTGTACGATGGCACACCAATGAGCACCATGTCTGCAAGTGCTCGTGGATATCGAATCCAGCAAATCGCACTCGAGTTCGACAAGATGCAACATGCAGATAGCACATTTGCGAGTGCGCATGATGAAGAAGCAACAAGTGGCAGGAGGCGTGGAGCCAGCACAGCTGCCGTAGACTGGGTTCGAGATGGTGTACGAGCTGAAGTCAAGTCCGCCAAAGTTTGTTTTGGAAGGCGTTACCAGAGCTGGTACTGCACTTTTCATGGAATAAAGGAACCGGAAGAAGGCGCTTGCAGCGCCACCGCGCTGTGCTTTGATGAGCTTTGGCTGGCCATGTACAGTCCCTGCGGACTTGACTTCTTTAAGCATGCTTCATATCACGCAAGTCTCACGTCTGCAGGAGCATGCACAGGTATTTCTGGGAGGCGTATGCTGGTTTATGCAAGCACGCACGACACCTGCATGGAAGCCGCTGCTGGGAGAATGAAGGCCAAGCTGGAAGCAGGGGGTGCTGAGCCGCTTCTCTCGCTTCTCTGGAGCACGTAAAATCAACGAGTAAAACTTGTCTGACTGCACGGGCTTATACTGCAGTGCACGTGGACAACATCATTCTTCGACAGGCCTTGTGGCACAGCTGACAAGACACTCGTGTTGAAAATAGTGGGAGCTGCGATATGCGCTGGAATCCGATGGAATCCGACCGCAGAACTTGGCAGTGATGCCGGCGGAAATTTGATCCCGATCAGTCGTCGTGAACTATCTACAGCACAAAACGATGCTGCAGACGGCGAGTGCGGAAGCAGGCGTCATGAGCTCGCTGAGGTCGTGCCTCTGCCGCGGACGCCACCCACCGTTGTACCCCCGATAAACGAATTTATGTCAGCATGCTCGCAAGCCCTGGCCACCTGCGGCTCTCCGAAATGTGAATCTTGAGTGTTTCAATTCCGATTGTGTTGAGGTAGGTGTAAACTCCACCGGAAATTCTGAGTACGCTTCCACCTCCTTAGCCTCTGCAACTTCCCCGCAACAGTTAGCTTGACAAGTTGAGGTGGTCCCACAGGTAGCAACCCTTCCACCCTGCATCAACATGAAGCCGAAACATTTCACAAGATCCTGAAATCTGCAACCTGCATACAGAGAACGGGAAGTATACAGGACAAGATTCGACCCGATCGGCTCGACAGGGGTTCATTCCAACAACACTGAGTCAGACGTTCGGGTGAGGTTGAGCAAATCCGATAGCTCCTCCTGGGCACTCGATGTCCCCAATGCCTAGGCGGAGTCGCCCTCTTGCAGCATCTGCTCCGCCGGAACAAAGAGCGGAGCCGCCCGGCTCAAGCAGACTTAGGAGAATTTTCGATCTATGGTCGAGAGTAGCCAAGCAGCTGCCACAGAGGAAAGGAGGATAACACAAGGGACGAAGGCTGCTTGAAGCAGGTTTTGGAGTGCCTTCGATGTTTTCTGTTGACCGGGCCCTGGACAACCTTGGGTAACATCTTGAACTTGACTGCCTAAATCCTACACCAAGTTCCAGCCAAAGCTCTAAGCCTCCAATCCCCGAAAACAATCATAAAGCAATCAGAAGCTTCGCTTGTGCAGAATCGAGGCCGAGGCTGGCATGTGCACGGCCTGCCCGCTGGGGAAGGCGCAGAAAGCCTCAAGTCGATCGGGTCTGAACAGTAACATACTATTCCATGAGAAACTTGTATTCATTAACAGTCCTGATGTAGTCGTAGTCGTACAATGTCGAAAACAAAGCGAGGACAGCGCTGGGTTTGGGATGGTTTAGGATTGGCGAGGCCGTGACTCTCGAGTGAACAGATGAGAGGGGTGTACGGCGATTCGGCTCTGGTAGGTGGGGCGTGTAGCGGCCTCGCAAATCCCACTCTGCCATGCACACGATCCCAAATCTTGGCAGGTGAGTCCAGCGAATGCCAGTCGTTGTCGTCTTTGCCCAGCCGGCCGCTTTGCACCCTCACCAGACGGGGACTGTGACCCGCCTGGACATTGTAGGATCTTTAAGAGTTGCAGTCAAGATGCTTCAGGGTGTTGACATGTCAGGCGGCAGAGCAGCGACCAGGTAGGGGGTTCAACTTGGGGTTGGGCCAGATAACAACTGCAGTTTGCATGAAGGCATGGAGTGCCCGTCTGGTACATGGAGCACGTCCCGTTCGGCAGAGTGCAGCTTGGATATGCCTTATACGCCTTAATGCCTGTAGGCCGGGAGTCCCGTAGTCTTTCAATTTGGCGTTCTGTACAGAGCGGTTTAGGTGTAGGCTTCTGGCTCGAAGTTTTCGCTCAGGGCACAGTTGGGTCTTGTGTGTTCGTTCTTACTTGCCATGCTTTCCTTGTTTCATGTCAACCCCACTGCAGGTGATTTCGGGTGGGGTGCTTAGTTGTCAACGAATCATCTGGTGAGGCGAGGGAGCTAAGTCTTCTGGCCTTCTCATAGCGGCATTAGGGGGTTCAAGACTCAAGACCTCGAACTCCAAGAGCTGCCGTCGGAGGCCAAACGCCATGGAACCCCATACCAAACCTTCGGGTACATCGTGCTCTCGACTTGTGCTCTCTATACCGCGAACCGTGAGCACATGCGCAGGTACGGAATGCCCAGAGGGGCGATGGAGCCACCCCGGTTCGCGGGACAGACAATGAACATCAGTGTATGCCTTTGGTCCTTTGTATTTGGAAGGGTCGGTAAGATCGGATGTTTCGTAAGTGGGGGGGCAGGACGTATCGATGACGGACATAGCGAGTGCAGTCGATTTCTCTCTGCATCCCGTACGCGAAGCAATGACCCTGAACCCTGAATCCTAATCCCAAAACACCAAGACTTCAATTTCTATTCTCTGGACTGAGGCTCCAAAGTCTGGCAAAGTCTAGCAGCCGTAGCTCCCGAAGCAAAAATCTCAAGGTTCGGCACCACTTCTGAGCCTCAACCCTGAGTTCCAGAAGTCCCGCTTCTGCTAGAAGGATACGAAAGGTTCTTCTGCATGCATGCCCTGCAATTCCATAATCCTCTTGATGCGTTTCTTGAGCTGCGAAACCTCGCTTCGGACATCTCGTCATGTGCATTACTGCAAGGTGTTTCGCTTCTAGCGTAAGTCGTCAAGCCGTCGTAGCCGGAGTGAGCACCTAGTCAAATCAGCACATCAGTTAAGAAGTAAGTAGCTGCAGGATTGCGCCGCCTGTCCTCCGGGAACTTACATTCTCGAGGGTAATGCGACCTGTCAGTCAGCTCCTCAGGAGACTGTTGGAGCTATTCAGCAAAGACTTCGTACACATGGCTGTGCGGATGTATAAGTATGTGTATGCCAGTATATAACCATTCACACGGCCTTAATGGACATAGACGTACATGCTGAAGCGCTTCACAGACACCGGAGTCCCCCAAAAGCCATCAAACGCTTCAGATCTTCCCAGGCCAAGACCTCAAAAATCGTTACACCCCAAAGCTCTAAACCCACCCCCAAATCCTAGACCCAGAACTCTTGAATACTAAGACCGAAATCCTGAACCCAGCAAACCATTAAAAGTCCCGTCGTTCTTTGAGGCCCTGTCCTACAGCGTGAAGCCTAAAATCAACATCTATGACTTTCTTTCCCCTAAACTACCCCAAGCCCTAAGAACCTGCTATACAGCCTCAAACTGAAATGTCCCCGAGGCCCTGCCCACATCGCTTCTGGAGCTTCGAGTCATCGGCTCCCAGCGCTGCACGAAGAAGCGGCTCTGGACCTTTGTAGTGCAATTCGTGTGGCTGGTACTGGAGGGGCCCTGTAGTACAACATTTAGGGTTGCTAATGTACAGCGAATTGGCCTTGCTGGTCAGAATAGGGCCGTGAGAGTTTTTGTTTGGTACAGTTTGGCCTCCAGGATATTGTCTAGAGTCTTGAAACTTGGTGTATTACTGAAACTCAAGAAAGCAGCACAACTCGATGTCCGAGGCTGATTGTGAGCCGCTGGGCTCGGGATCCTGGAGTACGCTGCGTGTGCAGCATCTGTACGACGAGAACCTCAGGCGGATCTTAGGATCTTTCGATTCAGAGTTTGCACTTGTAGGGTTTATGATGATTTCCGGAGCGAGGTTGGCCTGCCAATTCCAGCTTTGTTCATCGGGAGATGCGTGAAGTTACGATAGTTCTTTGCACACTGCAATACAGGATGTTTGCGTTACCTCATGTCATGTATGACAGCTCACCCTAACTCAAGCCAGAAGCGCTGAAAGCTTGAACCCTAACCCTGACCTGCTTCAGACGCCACTGAGTAAAGCCTTGAACTCCGTCCTTCGCAGGGATGGAACCGGCGAAGATCGTGGCTCGGCAGGGCTGCGCGTGGGCGTTTCAGTTTTTAATAGAAGTTTTATGTAGTTTGTAGAAGGTTTACAGGTCACGTCAGATCATTCAGGATGAGAGCCCTTGCAGCATTGAGGGTTTGAGTTTGAGCTCAGATTGGGGATGTTTCCACTCAGGAGCTCGTGACCTTCTACCCGGCGAACCCAAAACCTTGCGTCTTCAGAGATAAAGAGGATCCTGATATGTGAGTTTCCGAAAATAGGGGACCTGAATATAGTACCATAATAGGAAGTAGTAGGATCCTTATTCGAAGGACACCAAAACAAGGTACCTTTTATTGTCGGAAACTCCCATATGGATCCCCTCAAAGAAAGGAAAGTGTTCAGTGCTCGGGATTGATCTTGAGCTTTTTTTCTCTTTTCTCTTAGAGCCCTGGAGAAGTTCACCGCGAAGTCAGAAGGAATCCCCGTGCCCCAGAACCTGGCGGAAAAGGCCATTGATTGAAAAGAAGCTGAACTGAACCTCTACAAGCACCGATGTTCATCCCAACATGTAATCTCTGTTAATAAGTAAGCCCTCACAGTGCTTGAATTTTGATGCCTAGTCCTTCAGTTCAGACCAGCCACGCGGGGCTTCCGCCCAGGCTGGTTCGAGATTCGCCCGCGAGAGCTGGCGAAGGATCCCTGGGTCGTCGCGGCGAGAGAAGATTGGCTCCAAGAGTGAACAAAAGAGGGGCTCAAGTTTAGGGCGTAGAGGGGTTTTGACTGTTGTGAAAGTAGAACTGACACACATGCACCAGTCTGATGTCTTTCGCGAAAGCTTGATGTTGCCACTGCGAATGCATGCGCAACATTTGGACCGAATGGAAGGTCCCCCTTAGTCACGGACGCTACTTGTGTGCCATGCAAAACAGACCGTGAGCTTGTGCGGCCGCCTGAGCGCTTCGGTTGCTCAGGTGGTAGCGGAGCACTGGAGGCAGCTTGCTACAGGCGAGCGCCGGAAGTGCGCAAACGACTCTGCTGTTGGGCAAGGAAATGAGTGCAGCGAGCCGAGACGACGAGCGGCCTAGGCTGGAACGGTTCGATGGGTCGGACCCTGCCAGTTACAAGCGATGGAGACGCAAAGCGGAACTCATGTTGCTGGCCTTACCTTCGACGATGGCCAAAGAGAAATGGGGGCCGAAGCTTTGCGAGTTTCTGCATGGCGAGGCGGAAGAGGTCTGCGAGGGCATTTCACTGGAGAAGCTGGTGAGCGATACCGGATACAGATTGATTCTGGAGACTCTGGATGCCCGATATGCCGACCTGGAGCAAGATGCACTGCAGAAATATCTGAACGAGTACTTCTTCAAGACGCAGATCAAGGCTGGAGAAACCTATCGAAACCTCACGATCAGGGTGGATACGGCCTACAGGAATCTGCAAGAAGTCAAGGTACAGTTGCCAGATGAGGTTCGAGGCTGGTTTCTGCTTCGGAAATTGGCGTTGGACAAGAGCTCTGAGGCAATGGTCCTGACAGCCACGCAAGGAAGCCTCAAGTATGACGACATCACCAAGGCGGTCAAGTCTATCTTTCCGCAGGGCAAGTGCTCGAGCACAGCTAACCGAATGAAGGATGTGTACGCCGCGGAGGACGAGACGGACGAGCCACGAGATGATGAAGCTGGTGATGGCGAGGAGAACGAGGTTTTTCAGGTCGTGGCGGACCAGTTTCAGAACATGGAGGCCTACGATGACGAGGAGGCGCTTGATGTTCTGGAAACATACCATGACATCAGGAAGAAGCTGCAGCAGAAGAAGATGGGAAGAGGATACAAGTCAACGCCTGCAGCTTGGAGTTTGACCGGTACCGTTCAGGGTCGACTTGAACAACTCAAGTCGAAGACCAGATGCCACATCTGCAAGCAGACAGGACACTGGAAACGCGAGTGTCCCAAGCGCCGGGATCAGCCGTCGAGTTCCGCTGGTCGTGGCCCTGCCAACAAGGACACCAAGGATGCAATGATCGCGGACCTCGATCAAGGACCAGAGACTGGAGCGGGATGGTTCGTACCAGTTGAGCAGATCGAGGAGCTGGACGTGTTCTTGGTGGAGGGCAGCCATGGCGAGGTGGACATAGTTCTTGCTGATCAAGGCGAAGCCGACTGTGAGCAGATAAGTGCCGTGCTCGAGGGGGGCCTTGAAAAGTCAGGGCTACTTTCTCCGAGAGTTTTTGATGATGCACCGGACCGTGCGCAGCCGAGTGATGCATACATGGCGGAGTGCAGCAGCGGGGGTTCTTATGCCGACGTGACCACTCATGCTGTGCCTGACACTGCCTGTCGTAGAACGCTTATAGGTGAGAGGGTTCTTGATGGGTTGATCGGTGAGCTTAGAAAGAGGGGGTTACAAGTCAGGTACATGGATGAGCGGCATGAGTTCAAGTTTGGGAATGCAGGGAAGCTGCAAACAACCAAGTGCGTAGTTATTCCTGCGTGCATTGGAGGCAAGCTGATAGCTTTGAAGGCAGCAGTGCTTCCGAATGCTGGGGCTGATACACCACTTCTCCTGTCCAAGGAATGTCTTAGGAATCTTAGGGCTACTCTTGATATGGAGCGTGATGTGTTGTATGTGGGGAAGCTTGGGGTTAGTATAGATCTGAAGGAGACTGAAAGGGGACACTATGCTATACCTATTTTAGGTTGCAGAGTTCGGAAGAAGGGAAGCAGCGTGGAGATGCAGAACCAGGCAAAGATCAATGAGGTGCATGCGACAGTGTGTGCAGCCGCGCCTGGTACAAGCGACCAAGTGACAAGCAGTGTGTCAGAGTCCGTAGTTGCCGCAGGTCATGATGGAGGAAACAGCCGACGCCGAGATGATGGTGACGGAGAACGGTGTTCCATGGCGCTCGGACATTGCTGCCACACCACTCATGAAGGAGCTGCTGGGGGCTCTGAAGCCGGAGCTTGCCAACGAGGTTCCGAATGCCCTGCCGATGAAGATGCTCGACGGGCTCGACGATGCCGACGAAGACGAGCCCGACGTGCCAATCAGCGGAAGAGAGATCTTGAGCATTGGGAAGTACGCCAAGGCCGGGATGATGAAGACGTTCGCCGAGATCTACACCGAGGACAAGGGCTACGTGCAGTGGATTCGGAAGTTCGTGACCACAACCAAGCCGAATCAGAAGGGCCAGGCACCCACGTCGCCAATGATGAAGCTGCGTCTCTACATCGCAATGAGAGATCAGCTCAAGGAGAACCGCGTGAAGTTGGATGTGGCCCTGCCAAAGACAGACGTCATGGCGGAACCGCCATACATCGATCCCAAGAAGGCCCTGCAGCTGCCAATGGCGGAATCAACCCGGGCAGCAACACCGAAGATGAAGACAAAGCGAAGTCCGACCGGGAAGCAAGGAGCAGCTTTGAGCAGTGGCTCAGACGCTTGGGAGAAAGTCGATGCGATGCCGGAGCCGAACGAGAGCGAGCGCAAGGGGATCAAGATCAGGAAGGCGAGGCTGATGGAGCAGATGCGCTTGTTGTCAGCTCAGATGGAGGAGCTGGAGGGGTTCGAGCAGGACGGCTAGATGGCGATCCAAGGCCGTCTATGAGCCGGCCCGGGCCGGACGGAGTGAAATGCGTGATGTCACGAAGCGAGCGGCATATGTGCAGAGCCGGTCTGAATGTGATCGGTGAGAGGCCAGGCAAGAGCATGGGACAAGTGTGTGGGGATAGGTGTTGTAAGTTGGATATTCTTGAGCTCTTTGAGGGTCATGCTGAACGAAATGCTCTAGCGTGTGGTCTCACGGCACGGCACATACTCAAGTTCTCCCGCAAGTTCGAAAAACATCAGCGCTACTTTGGAGGTCACATGCAGACACATGTGCTGAAGCAGTTAGACAGTCTGGGCCCTAGGATGCTGATCGTGAGCATGCCGAGTGAGTTGCGTGAAATGCTGGGTGGCAGATGCAAGAAAGAAGAGGTGTATTGTAACAGTTATGCCAAGTTCGTGAACGCTGTGAGTATGTGTCAGGAATGTAACGGACGGCTGTTTGCGGTTGAAGTCGGGGCGAGCCTTGCGCCTTACAGAAATCTGTTGAGCAAAGTGGGTATGCATTGTGTGTACTTGGCTGTGCTCGGAACGCATGTGATTACCAACTGTAGTGAGCTGAAGGAGAGAGTGGAGAGAAGCGAGAGTGTGAAGCCAGACAGCGACAAAACCTATGCCCTAAAGGCGGTGTCGAACTTGTTCGTGGCAGCTGTGATGGATTGGAAGCGAGGCCGGGATCAAGTTGTGACCGCGACGTGTGTGCATGCCGTTGAGGATTTGAGAAATGGGGAAGGGATGTCGGATCAGAAGATTATGGTGCTCTTAAGGAAGTGCCATGAAAACTTAGGGCACCCGTCCCCAGCCAGACTTGGGTTGTTGTTGAAGGCAGCGCATGCGAGTGATCGGGTGTTGCGGTTGGCGCGTGGCTTGACTTGTGAAGCTTGTGATTCCTTGACACGTCCCAAAAGCCACAATGTGACCAAAATCCGTCGAGCAACGGAGTTCAATCAGCAAGTGTGCTTGGACACGTTTGAGCTTGAGGTAAGAGGGTCGAAGTTGAACTTCTTGAACATTTGTGATGAAGGAACCTCGTATCAGCTTTGTGTGCCGTTGTGGAAAGGAAAGCAGGCAAAACATGTGAGGAATGCCTACCGGAAGGCTTGGAAGCGATGGGCAGGAGCGCCCATCCGGGCGTTCACCGACGGAGGACCGGAGTTTGAAGCGGAGTTTGAACATGGGTTGCAGCTTGATGGAACGTTTGGTGACAAGGCCGCGGCGTATGCACCGTGGCAGAATGGGCTGACGGAGCGGAAAGGCGGTGTGTGGAAGCTGGCCTTTCAGAAGGCCGTTGTTGATGCGGTGCCGAGGTCAAAGCAGGAGGTTCAGGAGTTGGTTGACAACGTGAATGTTGCTGTCAACACGTTGACTAGGAAGGACGGTTACTCTCCTTGCCAGCATGTGTTTGGGCGTGAGTTGCGTGTGCCTGGCTTGATTTCCACGGAATATGATCCTGTGATAAACTCAGGGTTGGTGCAAGGGGAGTCGGTGTTTGAGCGGCGTATGATGTTTCGGAATGCGGCTCGGAAGGCGTTCCTTGAAGCGGACGGCGATGCCAGACTCCGAAAGGCGCTTGAGCACAGGAGCAGGCCCGAGCGTGGGCCGTTTCATGCTGGTGACTTGGTCTACTTCTGGCGTCGCCATAGATTTGAGAACAAACATCATTGGCATGGACCTGCTGTTGTAGTCGGAAGTCAGTCGTCGCGAGTGTGGATTGCGCAGGGGACAAAAGTCTATAGGTGCTGTCCTGAACAGTTAAGACGTTTGAGTCCCGAGCAAGAGGCCACAATCAAGTTGCTTCCAGCGGATGTGATCCAAGTTCGTACCGAGGTGAGTGCCCGAGGAGCTGGGACGTATCATGATATCAGTGACCAGGAGCGGCCACCTGATGACGATGAGGCAAGTGAGGAGTCTCACAACGGACAGCCCGCACCACAAGTGGGGGCGAGCGACGTGGAGCTAGATGTTGAGCCAGAGTTGCATAGCGAGGAACTGGCGGCACCCGAAGCAGAGGGCAATGAGAGTCCTCGAGAGGACGTTCCAATGCGGGAGCCGAGAGTTCCAAGTGATCATGGTGAAGAGTCGCCTTCTAAGAGGGTGCGGTTGCAGGAAGGACCTGCTGAAACTGAGTTGACAGGCATTGCGTCGAAGTGCGGATCTCCTGGATGGCGTGCAGCGTTCTTCTGTGGACCGAGGTTCCCTTGGAAGCAATGGCGTGCGTGCTGAGGATGTTCCTGTGCCGGACTTGAGTGATGAGGAGCTTGAAGTGACAGTTGAGAAGGAGTGCTTGATGGTTGAACGGACCAAGGGAAGGAAGGAGGTTGCGATGAGCAGCGTGACCAAGGAGCGACGCCCTGGGCTGGATCGCGCAAAACAAAAAGAATGGAGGAAACTGCTGGACAGCAAGGCAATCCTGGTGCACACGGGTGAGAAGGCTCGAGAAATACGAGAGAAGTATGCCAGGACTGATCAACGCACTGGCAGAAAGGAGAAGTTCATGAAGTCGCGTTTTGTGGTGACTGAAGCCGGGGAGACAGCAAGTCCTGAGACACAAGGGCTAAAAGCCAGATGGTGCATTCGGGGCTATCTGGATCCTGCTCTGATGGAGTTGGATACGAATGCGCCAACGCTAACGGCCGAGGGCTTTGCTGTGACCGCCCAGTTGATTGCGAGTCATCGTTGGTCGTTGCAGATAGCAGATGTTGAAGGAGCCTTCCTGCGGGGAGATCGACTTGAAGAAGCCCGTGGAAGGTTGTTCATTGAGATGCCGCCCGGTGGAGTTCCAGGCTATGAGGACTACGATGACTGTATCATTGAGGCAGTGAAGACGGTCTACGGCTTGGCAGATGCTCCCAAGGCATGGTGGAAGTCCTTCAGCCGGTCTTTAATCAACCTCGGTATGCGTCCCTCGAAGTTTGATCCGTGCGTGTTCTGGTACTTTCACAAAGGGAAGCTTGCTGGGACGATAGCTCTTCATGTCGATGACATGGTGTTAGGAGGCAATGCGGAGTTTCAGGAACACGTTGTGAACAAGCTTAAGCAGCAGTATCCCTTCAAGCACTGGAAAGTAGGCGCCGGTGAGTTTCTGGGAAAGATGCTTAGGCAGGAACCTTCAGGTGAAATCACGATTTGCCAGTTGGAGTATGCCTCCCAACTGCAAGGGATTAGCATCAGTGCTGAGAGACGGAGACAGAAGGGTGAAGAGCTGAGTGAGGGAGAGCGACAACAGATGCGCGCTGTCCTTGGAGCTGTGAACTGGCTTGTAGGAGGAAGCAGGCCCGATCTCGCTGCATGGTGCTCGCTGCTCCAGCAGAAGGTGTCGAAGGGCACTGTGGAGCAACTGATTGAGACGAACAAGCTGGTGACGTTAGCACGGGAAAATGCTGCGATGATGATTCGGATATTGCCGATACCGACAAGTGATATTCGCTTCGTGGTGATGTCGGATGCCTCGTGGGCGAATGCCGAAAACCGCTGCAGTCAGGCAGGATACTTGGTGGCGGCAGTAGACGACATGCTGCACAAAGGCCACTGGGGACGATTCTCACTCATGCGCTGGCGAAGCTACAAACAAGATCGTCAAGCTCACTCAACTTTGGGAGCCGAGCTACTGGCGCTCTCACGAGCAATAGCGGAAGCGAGGTGGATCAGATCGTTGTGGTGTGAAGCTATGTACGAGGGCTATCAGCTGAGTGAGGATCAGAAATGGTCCAACAGTATTCCTCTCACAGCGGTGGTGGACTGCAAGCCGGTGTATGATCATGCCCAAGCTTGTACCGTGAGCTTGAAGGACAAGAGAATGGCTATTGAGATGCTGCTTGTGAAGAATGACATCAAGGTTCACAACATATCCTTGAGATGGGTCGCGACGAGGCAGATGATAGTTGATTCTCTTACTAAGCTTGGTGCCCCGTTGAGTCTTCTTCTTAGGGTTCTTCGTGAAGCTTGTTTCATACTGAAAGAGGATGAAGTGGTGAATCAGTGGTCAGAGAAGCCAAGGCGCAAAGATTGCGCATGGTTTCGAAAGACGTCTGGTGCATGTTCACTTTTGGGGGTGTGTGAAAGTAGAACTGACACACATGCACCAGTCTGATGTCTTTCGCGAAAGCTTGATGTTGCCACTGCGAATGCATGCGCAACATTTGGACCGAATGGAAGGTCCCCCTTAGTCACGGACGCTACTTGTGTGCCATGCAAAACAGACCGTGAGCTTGTGCGGCCGCCTGAGCGCTTCGGTTGCTCAACTGTCATATTTGGGGCTTTAGTGAGGTCAAGGGTATTCGGAGTTTCATGGATGCTATGGTGGTTCAGGGACTCAAGATGAAATCCAAGATTCTGGTGCTTTGGGCCAGCATGGGCTCCGACAGCAGTATTCTTCGTGAGGGTCTGGGCTGAGGTTTAGGTCTTGGGAAATTTCATCAGACCAGGCTTTCGGGGGGATTTCATCGTATAACATATGTATGTATGTATATATATATATACATATATCAGCAGCCTGTCCAATAAATGCTACTGCTACAGTGCTACAGCTCTTTACTGTTCGTTAATATACTCATAGCATAAAGACCACAAACCCCCACTCCAGGTATCCAAGTTCCGAGAGGTTGTAGGCTTTGTTGCTGACTTCATGGTGTAGGGTTTACACGACATTGCACGACCTTCTGCATGACGATGCATGTTTTGAATGGTTCGGAGCGATTGCAGATTCAGTTCGAATGTGAAAGTCCAGCAGGCTACAAGGTTTTCAGATTAAGGCCGTGTTTGACGTTTCGTCGATGGCAGGGGGGGTCACCCCTGAGCTTTGCGCTAACGTGGCTTGATCTTGGATGGCTCCAGCCCGAAACGCGAGATGTTTGGACATGGACACGTGTTCTTCGCTGCTAGTATCACACACGCAACATGTTCCAAAGGAAGGATGGAAAGCTTCAGCGAAGCAGCTCAAAATACTGAAGAATCCTTGTACAGATGCCAGTCTTGTTTGCACAGAAACCCGTCTTCATGCTCATATATCGGTAACAGAGGTTTTTATAAAAACCTCTATGTTCATATATCGGTAACATTGAATTAGCAGTGTGTGCCTTGCGCCTCACTGTCTTCCTGTCGTCTCGGGCACCTCCGATCGCCGAAAGGGCGAGGGACTGGGGGTGTTGGCGACGCCATGGGAAACCACCACGCAGCTTAGCTGATCGCTTTAGGGGTAAATTTTTAGGGTTTGGGAGCTTCAGAAATCAGTGACCCTGGCATTGACATAGACTCTAGATAGTATAGGACTGGTCATGTAATCATTGGACCTGCGGTACGGGGCCCTCAATATTGCGAAACCGCCATCTAGGCCAACTTACGAAAGCTGGCTATTCAAAAGGCCTTCGTCCCAAACGTCCTTCCGCACCTGACAAGAAGTTCGACGTAATTGAATAAGATCCGCGTATCTATAATCTGTTGTGACCCACACAGTAGTTGGTCATGTTGTAATTTGTTGAACATACCCGTCCCCCAAACACATCCACTAGGTCGTTGTTAGGATCTCCGTAGAACCAGTTGTGTATTCAAAACGGGCCCCTCTCAAATTTGAACTGGGATGTATGTTTAAGGAAACTTGCATTCCCAATCTTCGGAGTCAACTAGAACCCCCTTCAAGATCCGGTGTAGAAGCCCTTACATAGCCGGGTCGGGCCTTGCAAAGGATCATTACAACACCCGCATGTTTCCCTTGGATGTTCAGCTTTTCGCTCTGGGGTTTCGGCTGCAGTTGTTTCCTTCTCGGGCATGAAGCATATGGGATGTTGCTTATGAAGTCAGCGGTTTAGAGTTTAGGGCCAAAGCTGTGAGCCCCAAAGCGCTCCCCTCAGTCGACGGGCCACTTCTTCAACCTCTGCGGCTGCACCGATGCATCTGGGACCCGAATTTCGGAAAGTTTAGGCCTGTAATCCAGGAATCCACGTCGGCTTTTGCCATAAGGATTAGCCAGCCAAGTCCAAAGAAGAACAGCAAGGTCAAGAGTATTGATACCCCTACAGTCATGATAGAATAGTGATGATGGTACTGCGCGACGAAGAGGACTGCGAACGACTTCTCCGACGATAGTTTTAGGTGGAAGGGTTCTTGACGACTTGAGGTTCCGGGACGTGGGCTCGTCGTGTGAGTTCATGTTGGGTTTGAGGTTTTGGTGCTTGTAGACCAAAAAAGCCTTCAGGCAACAGGTGGGTCTACTCTATTGTTATGGCTGCTTGTTGGCATGGCGCTTCTGAGCCATCGTGTCGTGGTTTTGGGCAGCAATCGGACCTTATTGGCAGAAGAGGCTTCGATGACGCAGTCATCCAAGGTCATCGGATTCGAGGGCAGCGCCAAGGTGGGGTGGGGATGGGTGGGGGTGGGTGAGGTAATTGCGTGTCACGTATCTTAAGTTTGGGCTACATGACGGTAGGATGCAATGATAGTTTGGCTCTCCCGCACAGTCCAGGTTTTTAACTGCTGAAGTCTTATGCAGACTGTTCGCTGTTTTTGGGCATTGTGGAGGTTGGAGGTCAGCTGGTGACATTCGCAAGCATTGCTTGCCCTTGGAGTTTTGCTGCTGGTCAAACTTACATTGTTTGAGTTACCGGTAACATAACGAGAAAGAGAGCATGTCATTGACTGTGCATCCCTACTCTGGTACAAGACGAAGCGGCGATTTCAGGCTCGAGGCAGTCGGTGGCAGGTGATTTCTAGTGATACTAGTGCCTAAAGAAAAATATGTAGATTAATTCAATGAAAAAAGGCAGAAAGCTCCCGATCCAAAGCAGAAAGCATCCAAGATCAGAGCCTC
This sequence comes from Symbiodinium sp. CCMP2592, assembly GCA_905221615.1. Classification (NCBI taxonomy): domain Eukaryota; class Dinophyceae; order Suessiales; family Symbiodiniaceae; genus Symbiodinium; species Symbiodinium sp. CCMP2592. The sequence goes on from CAJNDT010004613.1 coordinate 525,266, forward strand.
GTCCTGAAAGTCTAGGGACCCAGCCCCCAGGGGGTTCAAGCGGGCCATCCCAACACGCCAGAATCGCCAGGCAGTCATCAACATGTACGAAATTAAGCCTGGCACTTATCAGGGCCGCCCTCGCGGGTATAGCTGCCGGTGATAGTTGGGCTACATCGAAGTTGTCCTATTGTTTCACATCTGTGTCGGTTGACAGGCCATGAGTAGAGGCGAAGTGACTGGACGTGGTGAAGGCATGTTTTGAGCAGCGGTGAACGCAATTCAGAATGATCAACTGAAGAGTCTGTGATCTTAGCACGGAGACAGACAGGTTCTTACTTGCATGATGCAGAATGAGTCGAAAGCTGTCCTCAAGCTTCCTGTTGAGCTAAAGCCTAGACCCGCAATCTGAAGGTCTTTTGATCCCCTTGCCACGTCTACCAACTCAAACAGCGTAACTCCGCGCACAAAGCCAGCAAACCCGAACTCCAACTCGTAGTTTCCTCGAACATCCTAAACTGCAGGAGAACCGCGCAACAGTCCTTGTCGAAATCTTGCTGTGTCACTACGTAGGTCCCGAAGCCCCGAAACCTGCCAAGAGTCCAAGGCATGAGGAACCAGGCGACGACCAACGTCCCCCAAGTGCGTAATATAGGGCGTTGAATAGTTATCAAGATTATTCCGTAGCTTGTCCTTAGGACATACTGTATCAACAACCCCAAAACCCCAGTCTAACTGTTAAGGCCTGTATGTTGCACCGTACCTGTGTCTCCAGCTGCTTGTCATTTTGGGGTAGTTGCTTGCCATTTTGCAGGGCGTGGCTACAGATATGGCCTACCCTGACCTGCCATGGTGTACTTTGTTGTAGGGGCCCCAAGAACTTTCTATGCAGGTCCATGATACGAACCTACCTGTTAGTACTCAAGCCGAGGCCGTGGAACGCAAGGAGTCTGATCCGCGACAATTTGAACAAACAGGCCTCGGAGAGAGGAGAGACGTGGAAGCTGAGAGGAGTTAGTTCGGCTCAGGGGCGGTTTTGGGTTTAGGGTGCATCACAAGTATCAGAACCTGCACGCACGCCCGGTGATCTGCGCGGCAACCATCACCACTGAAATAGAGCTTTGGATTTGGGGCTCATGGTTTACGGCCAAGTCCTTGTATGAGCAGACCCTAAACCCTGCTGGACAAGAAAGCTGTTGTGTTTAGGTCCCGGTTTTTGTGGTAGGGGCACGGAGTCTTGCCGTAATCAAGGCAGACCTTGCACGGAAGTCTCCGCTACGGAAGGTGCCCATCATGGCCTCCTGACTTAATCTTCAACTTGAGGGTTTCAACGTTTTGGGAAGTTTTGGGTTCGGGGCTTTAAACTTTAGTGGGTGAAAGGTTGAGTTAGGGGTTTCTGGTGCAGTGATTTGTGTTTCTCTGCACTGCAGCTTTCGCCGGTTGCTCTCTCAGGTTTTCGGCAGAGGCTGGATTGAACATTGAACAAAGGCTAATCCTTCGACCCTCCCTGGGACCTAGGTAGGCCTCAATCATTACCGCTTAGGTTTGCGCTTGCAGGTTTTTCGGGCTGCAGATTCGCGGGGCTTGGGCTTCGGGTTTTGTGTTGCAGGCCTTGTCCTTAAATCCGGAAGTCTTGTTTGGGCTATTACTTTTACCTTTGTTACGTGAGGTTTCCTGTAGTTATACATGAAATTGACTTCATGTTTTGGGTTAGTGTGCATCGTGCCTCGTTGAGCTTTGGTTTGGTTGGATATTGAAGCCTAACGATAGCGAAGTTTGAGAGATCTTGGAACAGACACCTACGATAGTACGTGCGTTCTCCTTATTAAAGGTGTTCTTCTAGAGTAAATTCAGGGTCAGGGTATGTGGCCCCTTTGTATCCCTAAGCCTAAACCTCAAGCCCTCAGCCCGAAACCCTAAATCGTACCCCCAAAGCAGGGATGCTTAGAGCAACGCCCTCCGAGGACGGGTTGGAATACTTCCAGAGGCAGATCAAAAGCTCGATGTGCCTGGCCTTGGCATTTTTGTTGTTCGGGCTTTGGGGGCCTGGGGGCTGAGGGGTTTAGGGCTTGTGTTTTGGGGAAGAAGGCTTAGGGCAAGAGAAGGATTGGGCTTGAGGTTGGAGGTAGGATTCCGGAGTTCCAGGCTTTACGTTTATCGGTTGTGAGTTTTGGGATTCAAGGCTCAGGTGCTTGTGGTTTAGGTTTTAGACATTTTTTGGCGTATAGTCTTGTGTTACAGGGTTTCGGGCAAGGGCTCAGGCGTCTTGTCATTGTCAATCGGGGCTCCCCACCGCAAGATGGGTTGGCTGAGTCTTTATCGTTTATTGGCTTTCTGCCGGGCCCAGGAGAGCTCAAGTTTAACCCTGGAAGCACAAGCCAGGCCATTTTCATGATCCAAAACTTTCCCAAAGCCAACAAGAAGTTATTGCTGTCATAGTTGCTGTGTTCATCATGGTTCATGTTGTAGTTACTGTCATGCCTGGTTTATTCATGCGCTTGTTTTGACAGACAGTCTTGCCTTCTACCCGTATATGTTAACGTTATTCAACAAACACAGCCATGAACCTGAACAAAAGAGCATAACAACAACCAGACTAAAGCCTGAACCCTACAGCGGTTTATTGTAATCCCAAACCCCTAAACCCCTAACCCTTAAACCCCTAAGCCCTAAACCCTAAACTCCCAAACCCCGAGCCCATTCTTCGAGCCGCTGCCCCGAGGTTCGGCTCCCGTGAGTTGACGAAGGATCGCTTCATCGCCCCTCGGCCGCAAGGACTCTGAGGCCCGGGCAGTCATTATTTTTCGGTTTAGGGTTTTACTGGTTTGGGATTTTTAGAAGTTCCGAAGTTGTAGGTTTTTGGATTGTCAGTTTTCTGGTTTTGGGAGGGTTTGAAGGGGGTTTGGGGTTCGGGCTTTAGTAGGGTTCAGTTTTGTAGAGTTGGGGGATCACCGTCCACGCTTTGGATTTCGGTACTACGTGCCCACGGGGCCCGATTTCGGACTCCAGAAATTTGCATAGTAGAGTGTGAACCGTAAACTCAGACGTCTTCAAACTTCATGGACAGCTGTGTAGGGGCTGTTCGCCGCAGGTTGTTCAATCAACGCATCTGACCTTGATCCTAGGGCTCGTGGCTTTCCACCCCAAAAACAGAAGCCTTTGCATGCCAAAGCATGGTATGCCAGTCCTGTGCACCCATACCAAGAAAGCTCTCAGCATGTGTGCTCCCAGAGAGCCCAATGCCGTACCTGACATATACGGCAATATAAGGCGTATAAAGGCGTGTTGTGCACACTGGGCGCTCCCAGCATCACAAATGAGAGCCAAGGACATCGCGGTGATGCTCCTAGGCCGGAGCTGCTTGTTTTTGATGTCCAACATTTTAAGGGTTTCGAGCAATGGATCTGACACATGTCTTGGGGCGTAGGGTTTAGCTTCCAGGAGGTCAGCAGGACGACTTGTGCCCCTGAGCAGGTCAACAGAACATCCCGCACAACCCTCGTGAGCGGGAGGTGCGGCACGTCCCGCAAGCTTGACACGCACACTTCCACACCCTAGTTCAGGCTTTCACAGAGTTATGCTTCGTCTTTTTGCTGTAGCTGTGGGCCTTTTGCTTTCTTTGGTTGCCTGAGCAGGTGCGCTCAGGTTGGTCTGTCTGCCGACTGAGCTGAGGGGGCTTCTTGATTTCAGGGTCCCTTTCTAATCGTAGGGACTCGTTTCATGATAGGTTGCTGTCCCGTCCTTTTCAAGCTTCCATTCAAATGTCTGGTACAGGCAGTTCGACTACAGCAGCAGAAGTCGTTTTAACATCTGCACAGTGGCCTCCCAACTGAATGCAGGTGCTTCCATGGGACGGTACGTAAGAACTTTCGACAGTCGCCACGTAGGTGTCAGGTGGCATGGGTGCTGCAGGTGCAGCTGTCTTGAGAAGACATGCCTTTGAAAATAATTGTCTGGCGAGTGGAAACTTGTAATCCAAGCCCGCACCTCTCAGCCGTTCTACACAGTCTGACCTCCAAGAGTCTTGGACAACAACAGTGACGTGACTTGCTGACATTGGTCAGGACCTGTACCAGATCTTTGATTCCATGGACTTCGACAGGACTGCGATCCAGCGCAATGGTCGAGCAAGTAACTCTTGGGGGTAGTGTGATCCTTGCAGCTCTTCCCAAAGGATTCAGAGTCCTCGCGGTAAAGCCCTGCAGTTTTAATCTCAAAGGATGCAGCCTTCTGCCCTAAGCCGAAACCCTGAGCCCCTGTGTGAAGGAACGGAACCTTGAGCACCGGGGAGTGGGCTGCCGGCTTGTCGGTGTTCTTCAAGGGATCCATGGAGGAGGCCCGCCCATTCCTTAAACCTCAATTGTGGATATCCTATGATGCACTCTGGCCCCGACTCTATTCTAAGGATGAAGCCCTGCATTCTTCAGGGTTCCTTAAACCCTGTTCTGATTGTTGAGCCCCCTAGTCAACTATGCTATACCACAGTGGCAGCCTCAGCGGTAACTTGTATACCGATTGTCGGAGTGACGGCTGCGCTTACTATAGGCTTTACTTGTATATCGATGTTCATGCTTATGGCGAGACCTCAGGCCATCACTTGCATGGGTTTCTGTCTTCAAAATTGTGTTTCGACATGTACAGCGTCTAAGTTGTCAGAAGCACTGTGTCAAAACATGCGAGATGAGAGCTTGTCTGATGGACAATGTGTCGCTCTATCTGCCAATCTTCGAAGACTAAGAGCTCCCTCCGGACTTTGCAGGCCGTGCGCGCCGTGTTCCGCAGCTTGGTCCGGACTTACAAGTGGGGCTTGGCGGGGGGTCGGTCGTAGAAGGTACAGATCATCCGAACCTCCGGCATGGGCTTCCCCAGGGCTTTGGAAGGATCTGTCAAGGTCTGTTTCAATGTGGCTTTAAGGTCCCGGGTCTAACAGGGTTTGTGCAGGTTGAGCGTCATGTTAACTACGCTTCGTCGTCGCGTTTTGCAGGGCTGAACGTTCCGATTGTCGTGGGTAAACTGTAGCAGTCGGGGGTTATGGACTTGAGGATAGTAGAGGTTCGAGTGGAAAGGTCAAGGGCTGTATATGAAGTATAGACTTTGAGTTTGGGGTGCATGGTTCGAACATTCTCGGATCCGGTCTTGGCTTGGGCCATCGGGTCACGCTCAGAAACTGCTGCAGCCCTGTGTCACCGCACCAGGTCGTCACACCCGTTCACCCTACTGCAACCAGCCACAATCCTCAACCGAAGTCGCAGCTGTAAACTTCGACCCGAAAAAAACCTTATGTTAATAGTGCGAGTCATGACAGCGATATTAAAAGCTGAAGTGCCCTCAACCCTACATACCCCAGATGTTACAGTACACTGAAGCCCGAGCCGTAAAGATAGACCCGAGCGTTTACCAGCTTCTCCTAAAATGCCCTTAACCTGCTTCTTGTTTGCCCGCAAGCGCCACACATAAGCACGACAAACCCTAAGCCCGTAATTTTCAGTCCTGACCCGTGATAGCTGTCTGTCGCAATTTCTATGAGGTTGCCTGGATGCCAACGAGAACGGTGCAATCTCCAAATCCGAGCTGCAGGTTGACGAATTGGCTCAGGGCCTATGGTCTTTATGCTGTTAAAAAGACGTATCAAGGTTTAGAAATTAGGGTCTAGCAGTTAGACTGCAGTGCTTAGTGATTCCTTGACTTGCATTTGTGTTATCGCTTTTTCGTAGGTGGTCTCTACCGGATTGCCGGATCTCAGTCTCAGCCATCTCAAGCAATCGCTTGCACAAATCCTGATAGAGTCCCTTAACAGTGCCGTATAATTAGCTACGAAACCATGCCAAAACCCGTCGACAACCGAGGTGCTTCCCTGTTTTTTCCCGCAATACCCTGAAGACAATCTTCATAGAGGTCTTTGGACAGCCCCACGGCCAAAGCAATCGCACCTTGCCCTGCGCAGAGAACCACTTCCGGCAGTTGCATTATTAAGCCTCCCATGAAGTAAAGGTGGACAAAGCTAAGAAACATATCTTTTGGTGCTTGTGGTTGAGGGCTTGCCGTTTAGTACTTAGGGTTTGGGATTTTGGGGTATGAAACCGTAGACAGCCCTTCGGGTTCCCGAAAGCTTCGACAGAAGGCCTCAAACCCAATTCGCCTTAAAACCGGGCTTGAAGCATAACCCTAAACCTTAAACCCTAAACCCTAAACCATAGCACATAGCTTTGTCTCTTGGAGGTCTATCTCTCCCCGTTCGTCAAGGCCATGTCACCCCCAGAGGCGGCGGCATTGCGACCGATTCTGGAGAAGAAGGCGGCGCGCGGGGTGCGCTGCGGTGTTGTGCATTAGGTGGGGGAGGGATTAAGGTTTAGGTCAGGTCTAGAGTCTAGGGTTTTCATGTTTCAGGGTCAGGCTGAGGAGTGCAAGATCCTAGTAATTAGGAAGCAGTGGTGGCAGACAGACAGCCTAAAGAAGAACACAAGCCAAGGGCACTATTTCAAGACTTGGAGTAGCAATTTATGAAGGTAGACGGACTACTGCTGCTCATCGAGTTATGCGTTAAGGACCTAGGGTCTAGGGCTCTTGGTCCAGGGTTAAGCTAAAAGCATCAGCACAGGGCCCGCGCACCTTGACCCTTCACCCGAACGAAGAGGATCCAACTGCCCAACTAGTAGGGCGTTAATTTCGCTAACTGTTAGGTGAAGCCCTGCTGTTTGAGCACATGGACCCTTAGGGACGGAGATAGCTCCAGATCTCGAACCCTTGCGCTCGAAATCCCTCAAGCCTTAGTCCTAAAATGGCAAGCCTAGCACATCTCTCAGCAACACACTCCTGCGAGGCGGTTGATGATATCTACTACGACATGGCTCCTTGAAGAGGATTGTGATGGCATCTAAACTCTGTGCCCCCGTTAAGAAGGCCCAGAAGTCTTGCGCCCTGCACTCACGAGTCTCGCCCTGAGAATCCTCCTCCGCTACGGCACATGCCCTCAGATCCCAAATCATCCCAACAGGCTCTCAGCATTAAAACCCCCTACACCCTTTACTTAAGCAAAAGTGCTACGTCGAGTACGATAGAAGCAGAGTCCCTCAGGCTGTTGACCTCAATGCTGGCCGTGTAATGTGTAAGTAGTGGCATGCAAAAAAAGAACAGAGTTGGTGTACACCGTTTTGGTGCAGATTTTGATAGGAGGAGTTCGTCGCTCCTCAGCTAGAACAAGTAAGGCCCTCAGAAAGTCTGGAAAGGCACTTTCGTCGTAAGGCCTACCAAGGGAACCCTGTCAGAATGCATACTATAATACGCTTATAGGCAAAAGAGGGTCTTACCAGAAAGACGATCCGAGGACATGGATCACCAGGCAGACATCTCCAGTGACGAGATGTTGGCGCGGCTTGGACTACAACAAGAGCCATTCCGGGCTTGAGGGCTTTTGGGCCTAGGCCTAGGCCTCAGTGCTTTGCGGCTAAAAGTCGTTGGGATTGGGGTTTAGGGCTTTCGGGTTTCAGGGTTTTATGGTTTTGGGTTCCAAACCAGATTCCGCGGGCAGCAAAAGGGCGAAGCCTCTTGTGCCTTTGCCCTGGAGTCGAAGGCAGGTTGATGGTTCAGGGAGTTTAGGATTTAGGCTTGTGGGCTTTAGAGTTTTGGTTATAGGCTTCAGGGCTTAGGACTGAGAAGCTCTGAGTCAGGAAGCAGGTACCAATGACCTAAACACAGAAAGCTGAAACGCATTTACTCGTGGCCTCCCCGGGCTCTGCTTAGTCTCAGGACGCACGGATCATAGAGCCACAAGCTTCCATCCGGAAAGGCCCGAAATGCTGAAAATCTTGGCTTCTACCGCTTGCATAGCTGGCAAGTAACCTGCAACTCGTTTCGGGGAATTGCGTAGAAGTTTCAGAAACCAAGACTAGCACCATGGGGTCCCAAAGTTGCAGTCCGTTAAAACACAAGGTATTTAAGCTTCAGGTTTGAGGTCCGACAGTTCAGTTAAGCTGCACTACCTGGAGGGCCACTTAACTCGGATAAGCATGGGATGTCAAGCACCGCAATTCCTGTAGCTTAGGGTCCTCACCGTCATCATCCGCTTCTTGTGGATACTTGCATTGAACCGCCCAGCGCTTCTAAGGTGGAGTCGCCGGGGGAACAACATCGTTGACCGGCTCGCCGACATCATCGACCAGGAGGTCTAAACCCAAAATTCTAAGCCCTGAGCCCTAAATACTAGGTCCGACAGCCTCAGCGAACCTACTGAAAGTTTCACGTGGTCCACGTGCTGTTGATCTTGGCCACTTCAGTATGTATAGACCTTGATGATGATTCACGCCCAGATCTGTTCCGTTTCATTGTTCGAGAAGATAATCTCAGCTATCGGGCAGACACATGCACAAATGGAATGCTCAATAGTTTGAGTCGCTGCCCCAAACCTGCACATCAAACTCTCTATCAAAGCCAATTCCTTACCCTCATCCCGAAAGCTCTGCAGCTGGAAGACCTGTGCCTTCCAGCCCTCAAATCAAGAGCTCCAGTCATTCAGGTCTACCAACTCTGGCTGGCAGAGTCCAAGCGGAAAAACCAAAATCGGAGGCCTGCGTTCAAGCGTACAGGTTGTGGGAATTGGGCTTCTGGCCATTGAAGTGCTGGATTGAGTTCCATGGTCAGTGTTTAGATGGTGCCTTCGAAATCGAGAAAACCAGCTGCAGCGCCATCGCGGAAATGCCTCCGACCAGCCACAAACCAAACCGCGAATCGGCATTAGAACCCTCCTAGAAACCTAAACCATCCTAAACCCTAAACCTTGCAGAACCGTAAACCGCAACAATCTCCCTACCACCCCAAACCCCTCAAAGCCCGCCAGGTATTCCGAAACTGGAAGCGCAAGCCCTGGCAGCAGCCCAGGGAGCGGTCGCTATGAGGCGTCAGAGGGTTTAAAGTTCTAGGGTTTGGTTTCGGGCTTGGGTTTCTAAGGGTTTAGGTTTAGAGTTCAGGCTTTGGGTTCAGGGTTTTTGGGTCCAGCGTTAAGGAGTGGTTCTTTTTTCTTCGCTGGTGGTGGGAGGCTGTCTCTGACTTATGATTTGAAGAACAGTAGTAACTCCAACAAGAATACTCTTTCATGTCCTGTGCGAATGTTGAGGCTTCTATGTGAGATTCTTTGGGATGGCTTGGGTCATCCTGATTTGCATTGTCCCTTTTGTTCGGTCGTGGCCATAAACCTGAAAGCGTGAACTCCAAACCCCATGCCCTCAACCAGGCTCTTGTAGGCCAAGAACCAGTCTCTTCGCACATAGTCAGGCGATGCAGGACTACCACGATGCTGGATACGGCATTGCCGCCCTGATTTTGTTGTCTCTTGCGCGGGTTGGGGCTTTTTTGTGCTTCTGTCAATCGGCCAGTCCAGGGTTTTCAGCTTCAGATCGTTTGGGGTATGGGGACTCCGGATAAGGGAGAAGAGATTTGATTTCGACGGCTAATTATTATAGCTGGGAATGAGGGCTAGCCGTACATGTAGTATATAATCTATTCGCAACCCTCTTCCCAGGTCTAAGTGTTGAAGCCCTGCACTGACTGTTGAAGCCGGCGTTTTGGGTCTTGTATGTTGCTAGTGTTCGCTGTGAAAGGACCGAGGAGCTTGAGGCCTCAGCTTAGGGTTAACTAACTTTCTCATAGTTGGGTAAACGTTTTTGGGGGTACTTAAACACAACAGGGAATCACATGTCAACATTTTTAATGCTATCCCAACCAGGACCTATTGAAAGGTGTTTGGCTTGTCGTCTTTGTTTCTGAGAAGTGCGAGGCTTCTTATTATGTATGCCTTAGGTTTAGGGGTAAAGGTGTTGGGCTTGTCGTCTATGTTTCTTGAAAGTAGAGGTTTGAGGGCTTGTGCTCATGATGGGTCTAATGTTTCAGGTTGAGTTGGGGCCTGAAAGCTTGCCACTTTTGTATGCAGGGCTGTTTTTTTTTTTACCGGGACGGCCCAGGAACTCAGCAAATAGGGTCTCGAACAGCTCAGCCCATGATTCTGGACCTTTCAGCTTGAGCTCCCTTTCAACCCTCGGTAGCCAGGAAACCCTCATAAGTCCATGACCGCATAAACGCTGGTTTCGCTGGTTATCCTGGCCCAATAGGCTCCTGAGAGAGACCCTTACGCAACCCTTATAGACAGCCTTGAATATTGAATGCATCCTGCGCCAGACTCTCAGCGCGGTTCTATGACGAGCTCCATGGGACACAGCCCGGCGCAGCAAGGGCACTTTGGCTTGCCTTAATTACCACTAGTTATCTATCCTCTATTCTAACTTTCTACCTTCCTTACTTGCAAAGCTAGCTGTATTTCTGTCTATCTATCGACCTATCTAGCTAGCCATCTGTCATATGTGTTGTCAAAAGTCCGTGCTCACTGTTTCAGGTGCTTTGGTGTACTGCACTCGTGGATCACACGGTTGAGCGAGGACTTTTAAGCTGAAGGCCCCGAGCTGCGACTCTTGCATCGAACTCTGTCACTGTTTGAAGGTATGGCCCACCTCCCCAGCACTCCGAGTATGGCCCGGGGCCGTATCAGCAGGCAGGCGCGGGCGCCTTCGTTGGCAGTGGTTGGGGCTCCACAGGGAATTCTTCGTAGGATGGCTGTAGATGTTGGGGGGTCAGCACCAGGCTGCCTGAAGATGTATTGGTGTGCAAACCCTGAGCCCTGTAAGCATAGACACAGAGAGGGACAAACACATGGACATGTTTTTCACTTGCCTGTTTGGGTGCGTTTATGTTGTTTTGGCTGTTTCTGTAGTTTAACAGCAACATGTTCCACTTCTGGCTGTTTTAAAAAAGGTATACATACATGCATACATACATACATGCCAGGGTTTAGCTGCTTCGGGTTCAGCAGACCCACAGCCTTATATGCATCAGGAACCTCATGGACTGCCCTAACACTTCCCAAAACCCGTCAGCCCCAGGAACCCTGTAAGCCAATGCTTAGGGTTCCTCCGAGGTTACTCCAACAACTTCCAGTCGTCCTACTCGTCAGCGCCGCCAGCCTACAGCTCCCAGCCGCCAGCCTACTCGCAGTACGGCGGAAGCATGGCCAACGACCCGAGGCTGGGCTACTTAGGCCTTCATAATGATAGAGCAGGGTTGCGAACCGAGTTTCATGGGAGCGTCGTAGGTGACAGAAGATCTTGTAGGTTTTGCAGGGTTTAGTCTCTGGGAGCTCATAACCAGAACAAGCTTGCCAGGGATATTTTATACTTCATCTCTAGAGAGACCGACCACAGGGTACCAACTACTACCACGGACACATCGATTCAGAGACAAAGCTTTCGGGTTGCTAGACGCTTGGGCCGACTGAGTCTGGGTGAACCGAGATTCGATTGAACTCTGAACCTGAACCTTCGGCAAGCACGTGCTCCCTCAGCACCCACAACTTCGCCCTCCACATCACGCAGCCACAGCTGCAAAGATGCAACCTCCACGGCAACAGACGAGGACGTCGAGTGGCAAAGTAATTAACGTGTGTGTAATGTATATATAAACACAGGTACAGTATACCGTAGCGAGATGTTTGTTCACTTGTCACGACATTGGTATATGTGTTTGTGTATACGATAGCTTTCGCGTGCGTGCGTGCAGGAAACATTTAGCAACCCTTGTTTCCATGTACCGTGGAAGCTCATTTAAAAGGGACCTGAGCAGTCATATTATATGCGGGTATACTTACACTACAGTAGCCATAGCCATGCTTCCGAACGTATACACCCTAAAACGTTCTCTCAGCCGCGCCGTGCCAGGTCCGCAGCTCATCTTCACGACCCCTTCGCAGCTTGGTTCGCGAGATTCTGAAGTCGGAATAGGCCCTGAACCCTAAAAGCACTCCGGCGAGGCAGAGTCTTTCATGTTATCGTAACATGGATCCGGCTTCGGGTGTGGTTTGTGAGGATAAGCCTTGGCTTCTTGGAAAGAGGGTGCTTATCAGGGTTCCTTTCGAGCGTTCCTTTGTCGGCCGCATTGTGTGAGGGCTTCTGTGTGATGTAACGGGTTGACTTCTTTTGTGTGGGCTTGTACGTTCTCTGCTTTGATGCTGTTCAACTGTTACGCATCTGTCGCCGCGGCGTCTACGAGCCTCCTATATCGAACGTTAGCCAGGTTGCAGCCAGAACAATGATTTCGTCTAGACCAGCAACCCCAAACCCTCGAACCTTGGACCCTACGCCTGAAACTCTAAACCTGTGCACTGGCTGCACCGCAGCTGTCTTATGAAGGACTTTCCGAATGAGACACCTCACAAGAATACCTGTTTGTCGCGAACCAAAGGTTAGAGGTTGTCCATGAAACGGAAATTGCAGGAAGCCTCTTGAACATCTCTTGTCCAGGGCCTATGAACCCCCCCAAACCCTGAACCTCACAAACCCTTCTACAAATCCTTGCATTCTGTAAACGTCGGATCCTCTTGAGCTCCCAGAATACCCTTTGCTGAGCTAGGCCCAGCCACGTGCGGGAGCGATGCAGTGGACTCGGCTCAAGCTCCGGGTGAAGGTAAATGGGAGTTTCCGACAACTTGGGGGTACTTTATCTTGGGGTCCTTAGAATAAGGATCCTACTAGTTAGGGTGCTATATTAGGGTCCCCTATTTTTCGGAAACTCCCAAATAGCTTTGGTTCGATAACTCCCAAGGTGAGAGTTCGAAGCGCTGCGCGGGAGTTTCCGAAAGACGGCGGCCCAATTAGTCAATTCGTCTGGACACCTTGCAAAAGACGGTGATCACTTCTCAATTCCTTCAAGCAGACACCCCTAAGCTTCAAGAGCTCTATGTAATGTAGACTTTTTGAGCACGGAAGATGTTTTCTTTGGGATAACCGGAGAAGGGACACTGGGGTCTCGTAAATCAGAAGGTGTATTCAAGATTGGAGGTTATAGGATTGGGGTTTTCGGGTGATCATACCAGAGTAGTAGCTGTACATAAGGGCTAGCAAAAGGCGACTGCAAGGGCTACTAAGAGGCTTCCAGTATAGGGTTCGGGGTCTAGAACTTCTGGAAGCCAAGTGGCTTCAGAGCTTCCAGGAGGGTGGAGAACTTCAGTTCAACTTGTAGAACTTGAAGACTCGCAACATGCCCCAAATCCAAAGCGCTGCATATTATCCCTGCCTTAATCGCAACGCAAACCCCTAAATCCTTATCGCCTTAAGCCCTATATAAAGCTTAAGACCCCAAGCTGCGAAACAGCGCGGCAAAACCACGCATCAGAGTCCTAACAACTCTTCCGAGGCCTCCGCCGCCGCCCCCTCCGGCACCTGGGCGGGGCGCTCCGCCCGGCTACCCGGGAGGCGCGTGCTTAGAGACAAAACCTGGCTCTGGTCTGTAGGGCTGAGGGACAAGAAGGAGTCCCTTCATAGGCGTGCCACTTGTTTGAAGTTCTAGATTCCGTGTAAATCTGCTGCTCTACTCCAGGCCGGCACACAGCATCGAAGACAAGTGCAGTAGATGGAGCCTCGAGTTGAGATTCACCCCCAGATACCGGTTGCTCGTGACCAAACCCTCAACCCCATGAACCACAAGCACCAAAGGCGGCTTCGGGGCGCCCACGCCGCAGGACTGACTGGTTGTGTGGGAGCTGGGCAGAGGTCGAATTTTAGCCACTCCCATCCCTATGCACCACCTTGACCCTACGAATTATCTGTTGTGTCCGAAGGAACCCCTGGCACCCGAATATAGATCTGGCTGCCGGACCGGCCGTAGACGCAGACCATGAAACAGTAATACAACACCAAAAGTTCAAAAACAAAATAAGAACAGGCACACACACACACACCACACAAAGTCTCGAAACCTGTTGAGTTCTGCGGCTTCGGCATACATGTTATTTCTGTCCTGTGTTCAGGACCACTCAACCCACGAAAGTGAGAGCTTGACCCTAGAAAGGAAACGCTCACGCCTCTTGCCCGCAGGCATACTCCTCGTACAGTGCCGCTCCCTGTCCGTCTTCTTCTCCGCAATACCGAGGCTGCTGCCTGATCACACTCCTTGCTGATGTTGTATTGGTTTCAGAAGTCTTGTTTTGAGGAATGAGGGTCAGGACGATGATGAGGATGTGGTGGCGTGATGCCCGTACCGATAAAGATTAAGAAGCAACAAGAAAATCATGATTGGTGATGGTGCTGCTGTGTTGGTGACTGGTGATACTGAGAGTGAGGTGGAGAAGCAGGAGAGGATTGGTGTAGATCAGGATGTCGGTGTCACGGCAACGGTTTGCGCGAGGTATGCTCAGTAGTCATTGCCTCTACCGATGTACCACATTATTTGTTGGTGCTTCATGTTCAAGGAGTTCTGCTTTGTCTTGTAGGCCAGCAGCATGTCAATGTGCTTCGTCATTGAAGTCTTCATCGACTGGAATCAGTTGCCGGGTTTGGGGTTTAGGGGGGTTTCATACTCAGGTTCCTACAGTCCCTGGACCCGGCAAGCACTTTAAAGCCCCAATCTCTAAAACATGCTACAACACCAAAACCCCCACGAAGTCCAAACCCTAAATCCGAAACTGCTGCAAGGCCGCTATTGAGCGAGCCATCACCGTTCACACGGAGGCCTCGGAAACCGTTTAGACCTTAAGATTCAGGGTTTATAGATGGTCAAAACGCTCGAGTGGACCTACAATGCACGTCATAGTAGCGTGCCTCTGTTTAAGGGTCAGGCCTACCATGCCCTAAGTTAAATAAGAACCTAAACGCAGAGGCTCCAAAAAGTGTTGAGCTCTCCTGACTTCCCTTCGCATGGCAAGCCTCATAGCTCAATTGCCCAAACCACAAACCGGAATCATCACCACGCCAGGCTTTCAACCCGCTTTTTGCCAACGACCGGTCGGAGATTTTTTGCACCATGTGCGCGGGCTTGCTCGGAGGAATCTCGCGAGAACCTAAACCTAATGCAAGCTTGGAAGATTGGTTTGGGGTTTAGAGTTCCTCTCCGCCCATTCTTTAACTACCCAGTGCTTCTTCATTCCGGTAAGAAGCCCTTCTCATCTCATCCAGCGATCTAGATCGAACGGTGCCGTACCTTCGAAGATCCTGCAGCCAATGGCTTTACTGTGAATGTTCATCCTCCTGGCTTGTTAATCTTGACTGAGGAAGTCAGGAAACCAACTTGACTATAACGTGCACGGTGTTCACTCTCCAGTTTCGACGGGGTTCGGGTTGGGATTTCGGCCAAACTAGAAATTGCCCTGGCGCATCCAGCAGAGTCGGCTGGGGAATTCTCAGCCCGAGCAGCTGAAACCTTGAGTAAAGCAGTCATAGCTCAAGCTGCAAACCCTGACTCACTCGTGGCAAGACACCACGAGACTTAAACCAATCCTGAACCTGATATCTTAAGCAGAACAGATTGCTCCGAGCAGCAGTGTGCCTCATGAAGTACAATATTTCCCTCGATGTCCGGCGAGCTGGCTTCTAGAGCTTTGGGGTTTAGTGTCGGATTGTAGGATATCCAGCGGTTCGTTTGGAAGCTTTGCTGAACAGTTGGTTGGGGTTTGTGCCTTTTAACCTTGCTGCCTCAAATATCGCCTCGTAAGTTCTACATGTACTTCAGGCGGGCAGCCACGATGCGACATTTAAACTGTCAGCCCTAAGAGTTTACGTTCCAAGCCCGAACACGCTATCTTCAGACCGTAGCTTCGTCAAGTAGAAATGCAGCTCAGCTCGCCAGCACATGGGACCCAAGTGGAGCGGGGTCGCAAATGCGACCTCCCCCGCACGTCAAAGAGGACTTGTTTTATCCCCGAGCCCTCATCCTCTTGCATACGTAGGTACGAAGATACACACCTCCAAGCATCTGTGTATAAGTATAAGTCTGTGGTAGCATGTAATACACTGTACTACACACCTACCAGGAGTTTTTGTGCGTAAGTGAGTAAGCAGAACGACTGGTACATGGATTGATCGACAAATCAGTAGTTCGATAGCGATCGATAGGTAGATAGACAGATAGTTCGATCGGTAGCGTAGACAGGTAGATCGATCCATGGACAGATCGATCGTGCGACAAGTCTTTTAGATCGATAGATCGATGGATGAATGGGTAGACAGGTTACTTAGACCGGCTAACAAGATAGATAGGTCAGATAGGTAGACAGTCAGATGCGTTGATAGGCTTCATGTCCAGACCTTAAGTCGCTAACCTCAGCCCAGCAAAAACTCCACTGTGACACAGATCAAGGCATTCGAAATACCGTAGAAAGCCCTATTCAGATTCCTAAACCCTCAACCTCAACCCTGCGCAGTGAATAGCCCTACACCGCTTTCCCTGGATCCAGGGTTCTGGGGGCAGCTGGCCCAGCCACCCGTGCTCGCCTGTGGCCCCCTGGGCCCCCGAAATCTCCGCATTTCGCCTGCAGGGAAAAAGCGCAGGTGGTCCTGCAGTCCGGCTCTGGATCGACCTGAACCCTAGACTCTTCTTTTGCTAAGGTTCCTGATTATGAACCCTGTATATATGTACATCTTTCCTCCAAAAGGTTTATGGGTTTACAAAGAGTTTCGGCGCTACAGGCAGAGGTGTATACAGAGTACTTAGCCAGTTTCGGGCTCAGTGTATGTATCTTCAAGTTTCAGGGCCTGCCGTTTAGGGTGTCGCAAGCCTTGTCTGAAATCAACAAGATCCGGCCAGCCAGGTCAAGACAGAAGCCGTTCAGGACTTCAAGCTGCAAGAGTGCATTCCTACCGTTAGCCAAACGATGTGTGCCTGCCTGTTGTCTACTTCAACCTGCAAGCCTAATTCGGCTTTCGGTCGTACGACCTTGCGACCCTAGTTTCGGGTCTTTGACGCCGGACGAGAATGGATGGACCCCGTTACGCGATGCAAGGCAGCCTTTATGGGCAAGCTTGACAACAGTTGCTGAGGTGGGCAGGTCTTGGGGACCTGTCTCGGCTCCGTGCTTAGGCGTGTAAACGGAAAGACTCCGCTTGACATGGACTCGGATGGCAGCCAAGAGGCGATGGAGAAGATCCGGTCGGGTTTGAGGCGTCGCATGTCGAGGTGCAGCTACAGTGCTACAGCTCCCTGCTTCTTTGGTGACGGAGGAGGAGCTGGACATGGGCGATGGGCGTTTGCCGTCAGGAGGCTGGGGGCCGCCGAAAGAAGCGAAACGAAGGCTGAGGCCAAGGCCATCTCCTCTCCATGGGTTGTGGCTCGGCAGATGTCACAGCGCATTGATATCCAGCACCCGGTGCGAGATGGTGTGAGGCGTACACAGCAAGGGACCAGCCTCTGACTTGGCGCGGGCTTCGTTGCCTGTGCGGGCTCATCAGCATATGCATGATAGCCTACTTACTCGAAACACATCGCAGAAGGTCCCAAGACGTCGCTACGTGGGTTCCGCTACAACCCAGTCCCGGCAGCACGCACCCTGAACGCCACAAGATGCACAGCGAACTGCGAGAGTATTCGCTGCATTGGGTTTTGCCTGCGGGTTGGAGCATGAGGCTGTTGGAATCCAAGACTAGATTGACTAAATCCTCAACGCCAGCCGCGAGACGCAGGGAGCCATTTGGCCGGAGCAGGAAACCCATCGAGCCCAAATGCATTCCGCCCAGCAGGCCCAAAACTTCAGGATGATGGCCCGGGCCCCGGAGCCCTGAACCCGAAACCCGTAATTACACGAAGCATAAACATGAACCGGAAGACACACAAAAAGCGTGAGGTGTCGCTGACAGGAACCGGTAGGTTGATAGCAGCGTGCATCCCATGCCATGGCTGGCAATGATGTCTTAGCCGAGCTGGGCGCCTCGGCGGCCTCGGGGGGTCAAGGGGAGCTGTTCAGTACCTTCTATGTTAGGGTTTAGGGTTTAGGGTTCTAAGCGTAGCATGAGCTGTTCAAGCAGCATCGCATCGTTGATGCTTGCACAAGGCAGGTAGAAGCCCAAAACCCTCCCAAGCCTTGAGGCCTTGAACACCCTAAGCCCTTAAAGACCTCAAAAGCTTCGAAACCCTACAACCGTCGAACCTAAACCTCATAAACCCTAAACGCCTGAAAACACAAAAGCCCTCAAATCTCCATCTCAACATTATCCCAAGAAAAGCCATACGCCCCAAAAACCTACTGGCTCAGGCTTGGACTCCGACTTGTCCGATGATTCCGGCACCAGCGACTCCTTAGCCGGGGCTCTCGGAGTTGTTGGCACTTTGTGGCCTTCGTGGCCTTCAGTGAATGTTGACAGTGACGCGCAGCAGAAGCTCTGATTCCTTCAAACATGCCGATGCAAAATGCAATTAAGCCCTGAAGCCTTAAATGCTCACGTCGCTAAGTCACTAAGCATGGGGAGATGCAGAGACGAATACTGCCCACTCCTTGCAAGACTTGTGTGCATTGATGTCTATGGAATGCGCGATGAGGGTTTACGGTTCGAGGGATTTCATTACTGTGGATTTTGCGGAACCGAAGTTTAGGACCGGTTGCTTGTTTGGACTGTTTTTGAAAATTTGGCGAGGGTTCAGATTCATGGTTTTGATTGCAGATGTTCAACAAGCCTGCTGAAATCCCAGCCACGACTGCACGTAGAGCGACCGAGCTTATCTGAGATTTCCAGGAAGCTTTTGTTGAAACGTTGCCTGGGCCTTTCCGCAACACAACCGTTGATCCTTCGCTGCACAGTAAGTCTCCTTTGTTGTAGTGTCACTAAGCCCTGTAATCTGTCACCTAGCACCCTGGCACCACCAGAAATCATCCATTAATTCTATTTTCTGGGCTCGTTAAGGCTCACCAAACCTTCCAAACTACTTGCCCTGAGCCCGAGAAGCCCCGAACCTGCCCAGGATGTGGAAGCTTTGCTTCCGCCTTCTGGCCCTACATCTCCCGAGAACAAGACAGGCGAGGGGGCTTCGAAGCCCCAAACACTGAACAGAAAATTTTCCCTACAGCCGAAGGTGCCTTGGTCCCGAAAAGACTCATCCATTATGGGGTCCCAACTCATCGACACGGGTTTCGAGCGCTCAAGACAACAGCAGCCTGAACTCGAAGCCCTCGCTTTCGTCTCGAAACGCTCAGCTGCACATGGACCTGGCCAGGTGTGCCGACCTTTGCAGAGTCGCAGGCGGGCGAAAGCTCCAGATCTGCCGCGGTCAGGTTTTTAGGGTTCATGGGGGATTGAGTGTTTCAAGTTCAGGCCGGGTTTCCTTATTCTATGTATCACAAGCCTCTCAAACCCTCCACAATATACCCCCTTAGACACCCGATTCTTCGAAGCCGCACGAACTTTTGGCCTCCAGGAGCAGACCGCTGCCGTGCCGGCAGCCGTGGAACCCGATCTCGCATTATTGGCGCCTTGGACCGGGAGGTCAGTAAAGGTGGGGTGGGGTTTGTATTTTGTGGTTTACTGTGTTGGGCTTCGGGTCAGGGTACGGTGTGAAATTGCTGATGCTAATGCCGCTCCTCATACTCAGGCGTTTACTGTGATTATCCTCTGCATGAGTATGTAAGTACTATCAGGGGCATTACAGGCAGGGTAGGTTTTGTGTTGGGGCTTAGGGTGATGTCCTTAGGCTTAGGGTAGGGTATGGGTTGGGCGCCGGTTCAGAGATTAGACTTTCAGCTTGATGCATGGCATTTTTCGTCATGTCAATTCGGAACAGGTTGGAAGGTTTAAGATGTGGGCAATGAGGGTTCGCAGGTTGGATGCCCTCATACACACTTGATTTAATAAGTTTAGGTGGCGTGACTAACACTTTGGCATGAGTCCACGAGTCTTACCGTCTAAGGCCTCAACATCTCAGTAGCCCTAACATAGCAAGCTGCAAACTCGAAGCCGACTTTTCGACACCAAGACCTAACAGGCCGTACGAGCAGGGATGAACGACACTTTTGCATGAACGGGCGCCAATTACAATCTATTCTAAAACAGAGATGCCCACAACAGCAAGGCATAAGCAAAACCCTCATAAAGGGCATTTGGGGCAAATTTCTGAAATACAGAAAAAAGCCCTGAACCGTGACCTCCTCCTCTCGGTGCCCCAAAGGAGAGCAGTTTGGCGTCGAGTTCCAGCCTCGATGGCGAGTGCGGCGCCAAGAGGAATCGAGGGGTCAGGTGAAAGGGGTTTTAGGGTTTGGGGGTGTGGGGGTTAGCTTACCGGGCTGCCGGGTTGAGGCATATGGGGTTCAAGGGTCGAAGAAGGGGTGAAGGTCGTACTATGAATGTAGGGTTTAGAGGGTACTGGGGGCTTTGCGGCATAGGCATATAGGGCCGTACTCGTTTGGGAACGCCCTAAACCCAAGAACATATGCCTAAGTTGTTTGAAAAGGATCCTTGTTGAGGTCACATAAGGAGAGCATCGCTCGTGGAGGTGTCAGAACTTCGTGGTGTCGATTCGAGGATGCGGCACCCAACTATATCTTAAACAGCGGCTTAGACTTTCTGTTCTCCGATCCCAGACCCCTGACCTTTGCAACCCAACTTCCAAACGAAATGCTCCCTCCGAAAGCGTATTGACGGCTGGCTGGGGCAGCACGCACACTTTCGCAGCAGGAAGGAAGTGCGAAAGACATGCGACCACGCCAGAAGACACACTCCAAGGGGTACCTGAACGGCTCTACACCCTACTTGCATTGATTAAGAAAAGGTATTGCAGTTTCTGTATAATAACTGTAACAGCTATATTGCGAATCCTCAAGCCTCGAAAGACCGCCAAAGCCTTAAGGCCTATATAGTTGCAGAGGTCCAACTTGGACGTGGAAGCGCTTCTGGAGACATCCTCGCCCGAACCGAGGGCGGCCGTCGTTTGGGCGAAAGCTTAGTCTGTGTTTTGATTTGGCCTATCGGGTGTTGAGCTTTGAATTCGAACTTTGGGAGGTCACTGGTTTGAGGGTGACCTCATGCAACCTGACGCATTGAACGCTAAACAACTGCAGAGTCACTGAGTTCACGTTGTTCTTTAGTTGCATTACAATTTCTCGTTGCTACGTTCGGAAAGCAGATTGCATGAAAGCCTTGATGCATTGAAGATCAAAGCCCTACACCTAGGCCAGTCTTGTACAGAAGCTTTCTTGCAATATTAATGGTGATAGCCCCGAAATTTCCCGCAATCCTTAATCGTCACTTCGAGTGATCCTAGCCAACATTCTGAGCTGCGTCCCAGGAGCAGCGTCTGGAGGAAACCGCTCCGATCGCCGTCGGCGAGAGGCCCGGCAGCTCGAGCTCACCGCAGGAAGAGCAGCCAAGACTGGAACTTGAGACTTGAGCTTGGTTTCGTCGCTTTAGAGGTTCAGAGGTTTTAGGTGAGAATATAGGGGTTTGCTTGCATTTGTGACTTATATGAAGACGCAGCACAGGGTTCACTCGTATGCGATCTCAAAACTTCCAAAGACCTCCAGTATCTCAAACACATCTAAATTCTAGACCCAATAGTATGCTCTTTTCTCCAAAGCCCTCAAGTAGTCTATAAGTTCATGAACTAAACCCTTGACCAACCCAAAGCCCGGCCCTAAGCCCGAAGCCCAAAGCCCCTAGTACATGGGCTCGTAGCCTAAACCCGAGACCAGTAATCCGTCGGTTCCGTTGCTCAGGGATGTCCATGGCCTGGGTTAACCTTAAGGGATTTAATTTAAGTTACCATAATATGGAAACCACACTGTCGGTTATAGATCCCTATCCTGGTGATTAAGTCCCTCAACAAGAGCAGGCTTGGCTCTACACCCCAGAGTCGAAACCTCCACATTCCTTCACCCCCGACAGCCACAAAAGGAGCTCCAGTAAACAGAAGTCTAATATAGACTACAGACCATAAAGAGGTATCCTTGCTGTTCGGATCCTTGATGCAGCCCTGCAATGCCTCTAGCAGCCGATACCAAGGTACCAAAGTGTGCCTTTTGCTCCTCGAGGCTCTGGCTTCCTCGACCAGGACATTGGGATTCTCGGGCTGAGGGTTTCAGCTGTGAGGGGTTAGCGTTCAAGCCGTGGGGATGTCTAGGGTTTGGGGGGGTTCGATGTCAGGCAGCATCACAGCCCTAAGACCCCGGTCCCTCTCTCCCTCTCGCTCGCTCGCTCGCTCGCTCTCTCGCTCGCTCTCTCTCTCTCTCTCTCTCTCTCTCTCTCTCTCTCTCTCTCTCTCTCTCTCTCTCTCTCTCTCTCTCTCTCTCTCTCTCTCTCTGTCTCTCTCCCTCCCTCTTTCTACAATTAGATGTATGTATGTATATATATATATACACGCCTATATTCATGCATGAAGCGGTTGGAGTTGTTCTTCTTGGTTTGTGGCTTTGCAGCTTATGTTGTTGAGCATTCGCAGGACTGACTACTCAGGACGACAGCGGGAAAAGACCATGCAACTGCTTTTCGAGAGCATCGTAATTTCATCCTCGGGGAGCTGAAGCCGTTTGTTTGCGGAGCTGTTGGTGCGAGGGTGCAATCCATACGGCAGGGATCCCTGCACACAACAAAGCCTCAGAACATCTCCAAACCGGCAAGCTCCCCAACACCTCAGAGACATATCTATTTATATATGTATATACATATATATATATATATACATATGGTGTATATTATAAATATATATGTATGTACATATGCCCCAGAGCACACAGAAGCAGAGGACCCAGCCCCGGCGCGTGAAGAAGCGCTGCCGGATGCTTCTGCCCATCGGGAGATCCAGGTCTCCGAGGTGGAGACCCAACCAACCTTGCGGCTGGCCCAAACAAAAGGTTGCTTTCTTCGCTTGGTGATTTGTTTTGTTTGTATTTGTTTGTGGGTTTCTGTGTTTGTCAAGTCTGGCTATTATCATTCGTGGTTGTTTGTTCGCGCTTTTTTACGACTGTTATTCAATATAGTACTTGTTCGTGTGGTGGGCGTCGGTGGGACTTGGGCCCTAGGTTGAGGCTGTAAAAGATAGGAGTTGGTGCTATGTCCTTTCACTGCATACTCAGGTTTTCGGATTTTCGTTCAACGATTCGAGTTCCAGGCTTGCTCCTGCTACAAGGTTTCAGGGTCTTCGCAGTGGGGGGTTGTAGCTTCTAAGCTGCCCTTGTGACACTCGGACCTTGCGCAAGCTGTCTCCTATCCCCCGTCAAACCCTAAAACCCCCTAAACCTACACACTCCCCCAGAGCTACTTAAATCTAATACAATGTACCTCGTGACGCTCTGTTGAAGCCCTTTGACCTTCCCAGCTCCCTTAAGCCTCCGCCTTTGCTATTAAACCCTCCATGCCCTCGAAACCGCACCCAGGCACTCAGCCATGCCGGTCGAAAAAGGATCTGCTGTGGTCGGGGAGGCGCGACCGACGAAATGTAGGAACCCGTGGGAAAAGGCATCCCCGAAGCTTGTTCAAGTGTTCAAGTCCAAGTTTGAACATCAGCTTTGGCCCCGTCTGAGCCTTTGTCAGTACATGCTGGTCTTTCAGCAAGCAAGCCGAGCCAAAATGACACCTCTGGCAAGTTCTAACGCCCGAATCATGAAACCAACAACCCCTCACCCCCTCAACCCGACAAAAACGACACAGCCGCCGAGTGTTCGACCCCCACCCCCCCCCTCCCCGAAACCTTGACCCCAGCCCGACAAAGGCGACAGCGGCGCCGTCGGTGGAAGAACCCATACGGGCAGCACGCGATGGAAGCCCGGCAAGGGGGTCAGTGGCCCAGGCCGGGCCGGTTGGGGTTTCAGGGATTTAGCGGGCTTTCCGGGTTTAACGGGTTTTGCTTTCATTGCTCACTAGGTTTGCGTATTTGAGAACTACAGTTTTCAGTTTGTGGATCGTGCCTGTAGAAATGAAATCAGAGATTGCGGATGTCGAAGCTGGCTTGAGGCACTAACCAGAAAAGTTTTTGTTGGTGGGAGCTGGGTCTTGAATCCTATCCAAACAGCTTAAGCTGGCACGGCGGCATGTCGGTTTGGGTTCCTAAGCCCTTCAAACCTGGTATGCTTGGGGAGGCTAGGGTTAAGACAGAAGCGCCAGACAATCCCCTGAAGCCTCAATCCGTCTAGCGGACTTGGCAAATCCGGGCAAGCCAAATCCTAACAGCTTAAGGCTTAAGTCCTTAAGCCTTAGTCATCCGAACCCCTAGCTTCACTGTAGTCAAACATACCTGTCTTCTACATATTTCCAGTTCCCTCATGATGCCTCAACCCCTTGGACTTTCAAACCATGCCCTAGGAGCCGCAGCCATGATTTCCGGGCCATAACCAGCTACTGTTTTTTGTAACTTGGGGTTTCGGGCAACACCCTGAAAGCTCAGCAATGCCTCAAAGCCAGTCCTCTCGGGCTTTCGTCAGGAGATTCACCGCCTGGAGCAGGTCATACGCTCGCGTGCCTTGTCCACGCTGTACTTCGCGATTCAGCTATTGGAGTTCGCGTCATACTGTCGTATAGGCTTGTTGGGAGTTTCATGTGGTCTCGTAAGTTTTATATCGAGTTGTGTATGATCGCGAGGTCTTCAGGTTCCGAGTCATGAACAGTCATATGCGCACCTTGGAGAGGCAGGTCCTTTATGTTCCTGGCATGTTTAGGGTTGGAGCCTTAAGCTTATCCTTCTACCGGGTCGCCAAGATCAGCAGTCTCTAATTTTGCACAACAAGAAGCTTAAGTTCGAAAGCCCAAGCCTCGGAACCGTCGGCAATTCCCCAATTTACCTTCGACCATGTCTGCCCAAGGCTCCACTAGCCCGGCACAAATGGTCGTCCATCAGCCACGCCTTCCTTCTGTTCAGACACAGGTACCGAGTTCAGGGCTTTGGAGCTCAAGGCTTCAAGGGCTCGCGGCTTCCGGGGGTTCGTCGTAAAGCTTCGCAGCTCAACTCTATCATGCAAGGGATTCCGGGCCTTCGGGGTTTAGGATCGAAGGGTTGTAAGGGCTTGGTGCCTTCAGGGATTAGAATCAGCTCTTTAGTGTTGAGGGCAGTGTCAGTGGGGCTGAAAAATCTTTGGGAGTTCTCGGCGCCCAGAGCTAGGGTTGAGGTTTGAAGAGCTACGGTATAGAACTTATTGACCCGAGCCGCCGAACACTAAATCGTAGACCCCCGAGACCTCCAAACCCAAAACCTTAAGTGCCTTTGAATGAAAGTTATCGGCGCAGGCCTGCACGCCTGATGCATCGCCAACACGGCGGTCCCAGGTTCGAAGTCTATGCCGTCATGACTCCTAAACCCTGAGCCCTGAGGCGGAAAAAGGCTTCTTTGGTGTAGGATGCGCTGCAACCTTCGGCAGGAAGCCGTAAGGCTATGCAAGTTCGGGGGACTCCCGGTTTTTCTTCCTCCAAATTCAGCCAGTTCAGGTTCTTTGGCAAGCCTTCCACAGATTGTGAACAAACAATGCGTGTAGAGGTGCCGTTCTTTTCGCTCTCGCAGCAAGGCTTCTGCCCTTGGGGAACGTTCAAGCTCCCTCCAAAATGAAGTTGGGGTCCGTAAAAACCAACCAGGTAGACTCGGCGTGGAATTCAAAAGCCTGAGACCCCACACCCTAGAAACTAATGGGCTGTGACCCCGCGGCCGTAGATCATAGCGTGGAAACCTTAAAATAGTAGGTAGTCGGAGCCACAGTTAAACTTTCCCTGACTCCAGAAAGTCAAGTCCACCAGCAGGCGCGCACGCCTGACGCCTCGCCAACACGGCGGGCCCAGGCGCCTTGGCAAGCAGAGATGCGAGAGTGCAAGCGGTTTCGTGTTTCGGAGTTTATAAGGTTAGCATCTGGGGTTGTGAGGCAAGGGTGCTTGGGATTTTGAGTATTAGGGCTGAGGGTGCAGGGCTGGAGGTTTACGTGGAGTTCAAGGGATCGAATTAAGATTTTTGCAGTTCGGGGCCTCAGGTTCCGGTTTGGGGGTTTAGGTTTCGGGTTTCGGGGCTTAAGATGCAGGGCATTTTCGGGTTTAGGCTTTTGTAGGATGTAGGTTTCAACGTCAAGTCTACATGGGGCTCCAGTTGCTTCAGGGCTCTTCTGGCCTTAGGGCCGGAGCTTTAAGCTGCCAGGGCAGCTTCGAACAATGCAGGACTGTTTGGGGCTCTCGGGCCGCAGTTCGAAGGTAAAACGGTAAACCCATTTCCGTTCTCCGCGTATGGTGGATCCGCGGACTGCCGAGCCCTGCGGGGTGTGACGGTTGCTTCTGGTTTGGTGGGTTTGGACCAACGGCGAACGCATCAAGCTCGAGTAAAGCCGGCCGAAACCCCAGGCCCGAAAACTCCAACAACAACTACGACTACGACTACGACGACCACCACCACAACCACCCCCACCGCGCCGCCACCACCACCACCACCACCAACCACCGCAACCCTGGGCCGTATGCACCCGAGGTCAAAGTGGCTGAGGCACCGGTTGAGTTGCAGCCGGAAGTCCTTAAGGCGAGTTTCGGGGTGTGGGGACTTTTGATTTTTTAGCTTGCCATCAGTCATCTGTGTTTTAGGTTTGGGTGCTTCAATGGAATTAGGCTTCTGGTTGGGGGCTTAAGGCACATGACGATCTGATCTACAGCTTATTTTGCGAGGCCGCGCCTTAAGACTCTATTTGGGGTTCTGCCCTCAGGTTTGGGGTGCTGAACCTGACTGACTTCCCACGTAAACCCAACTCCGGGGCTGGACCCGAAAGCCTTACTTCTCAGTGCTATTGATATTCTTCTTAGTATCAGTCTTATTATGATTATTGCTATTATCATTATTGCTGTTTTCTGTTCTAAAGACCTTTGTGCGCTCAGGAGGAGCGCGCGGTTCCCGAGGATCGGAAAGTGCCAGAGCAGCCTCCCGATTCGGCACAAGAGCGATTGACCCCGTTCTGCACTGGAGATGGCACTTCATAATTACAGTTTCACAATGACAAACAGATATGCAAAAAGATAGTAACAAGAATAATGGTCGTGGTACTAATCCTAGTGACAATATATGAATATGGGAACTTGGGAGGATCTGGAGTTAGGCTCGAATGGTGTCACGGCATCACGGTTTCGGATGAACGGCTTTTGCATCAAGGCATCCAGACCGAGGGATGCCAAAGCTTTAGTCCGCACGCCAAGTTCCGCCTACCTGCCGTCTCGGTTCAGGGCTTCAGTTATCTCTTGTACCACTTTCGCTACAAGTACCTCCCCAATTCTCGAGACGTCCATGGTTAAATGGTTCTGTAGGCGCCTGAGCAATAAGCAGCAGGATTGCTTTGGGCTCCTCATAAGAACCACCCAAGTTGATCCACAAGAACAACATTCCCGATTGCAACCTCAACCCGGGAGCCCCAAACCCCAAGCTGCAACATAGAGGTCGGATGAACTAGCGATACTGTTGCAACACTATCACTATGCTTCAAAGTCCCGTGTATCATTGCATGCGAGTCATGAAGGCCCCGATACCATAAAAAACCTTACGGAACCTTGTGCTGCCGCCGAAACCTTGCAAACTCCTGTCTTAGCAAGCTACGTTTCGCCTCGCACTTAACTAGAAGAAGCCCCGAGCATCGAAGGGTCCTAAACGCCCGAGGACGCGAATTGAGAAGGCCAATGCAGAGGCGGAGGATCTTTGGCAGGCCGCTCCAAAAGGGCGTTTAGGACTTATGGATTTTAGGAGCTTTTTTCAGGCTTCATGAGGGATGGAGGTTTTATAGATATATAGGGGTACTCAAGGATTGCAACTGTGAGGATGGCTGTTTTATCCTGCTTATGTCCTTACTGAATTTAAGCTTGGTAACTGTCTGGAGTGTAGGACCTCGACGGAGAGAGGGCGAAAAGCTGCTTGAATAAGCTATGCCATGCCTCTAAAACCTATTAACCTCGACTTTAAGCCACAGATCCCTCCAGGAGCAGCTCAGCGTGGAGATTTCCTGCGAGGCGTGCTGTGCTTCCGATAGGACCGAGCCTTATGGATCCTTCCCATGTATGGTAAATCAAGGGCGAACGATTGTGTGTGTGTGTGTATCTATATGTGTGTGTGTGTGTGCGTAGATATATATACATATACACACAGGTACATGTGCCCTTAGGGTCCTGTCAGTGTGCACACACACATGGACCTCTGTACTGCAAGTTGCCTTTGCACGCACGGCAATCATATGACGTGTCTTTAGGGTGGCACCCTGTGCGATAGAGACGACCCCCCGCAAGCATGAGCACAAATCAGAAAGCTTAGACAGACGCCCTGTGCTTCAGCCTGAGTCAACTCTGAATCCAACCCGGGTCCCAGTAATCCTAGCATCGCGGAAATGTGGTCCGTGCTTCTTTTGGGTCATACCCCAAAGCATAAGCTTCCATTGCGCAAGGGTAAACCGTGAACCCTTTTTGCTAAACCCCAAAATGGCAAGTCGTTATTACTTAGTGACTTAGTATGTTCTAGCCGAAATACGCAGCATTTCAGGGATGCACGGATTCTATTCTTACAGGGTACGTTCGGATCCTTGAGACACCGCTCGCCCATTGCAGGTGGCTAGAAACCTTGGCTGCTGAACAGCACTGATCTTCAGGGCTGAGGGTTCAGGGATGGGGGCTTCGAGGTCTCAGGATTTGGGATTCCCGATTTTTGGGCTTCGGGAGTTCAGGGTCTGAGGACATGAAGATTTGGCGGAGTCAATGAATGACTCTGCTTGGGTTTTACCCACGTCAAGCCTCAAACCCTCAAGCCTTAATGAACTGCAAAGGAATCCACCTAGCTGGACTTTCACTGTCCTTACAAGACTCAAGCATGAAGTAGGGTGTGCATATTGAGGTTTGGGTGACTGTATACAGGGCTCCTGTTGGGTGTTGCCATGGCGAAGTTGGTAATCAAAATTGTGCTTCACCTGCTACAAGCCGGAGCACCCCAAAGCTAAAAAAAGATCCCAACCCCTTGAACCCGAAACACACCTATAATCCTTATACCCCCACCCACCCGCCGACCGACCCGCCCACCTCCCACCCGCCCCAGCAAGAACCGAACTTAAGCCGTCAACCCTACAACAGGACAAATGAACAGAGAACAGACCCTATAAACCCCAGAACCCAAATACGTTGACATTGCAACGCTAACCGTAAAGACAATGCGAGGCTCGCTGAAGGCGCAGCCGGAGATCTTTATGGCTCAGGCCGGGAACATGGGGGGCTTCGACAAATTTTGGAGTTGAATGTTTTGGGCGTGGAGCGAGGTTTAGGGTTTAGGGTGAGGTTTAAGATAGGGATTGGGGTAAGGTTTAGAAGTTCAGGGTTTGCGTTCGACCTAAAACCTCCATGTCTCGGCACATGCTGATACAAGTACCTTCAGGGACCTTTCACCAGAGGATGGGATGCAACACTTGATGCGCCGAAGCGCTTCATCGCACGCCTCAAACCACTGAGACCCCACCTTCTAACGTTTCTCCACATGGAAGCCATGTGAGCGGTGTCCTTTTCACCGGCTCCTTTTTTGTGTAATGAATCGCTGTCGGAAACAGCTACAACAGTGGGCACCCCTGAGGTCGAACCCCAAAAACCCCAAAAACCCCTCAAAGAACCCTAAAAAACTTAAACCGTCCGACCCCTGGAAAGACCCCAGGGTGAGTCCCTCCCTAGGGAGGGGAGCTCCCACACCATAAGCCAAGAACACCCTACACTTTTCGAAACCTCTCGACACCGAGCCCGCAACTGGAAACGTGGAGTCTTCAATCCCGAAGCCCTGAACTACAAAGCCTAAACGAAGAAACAAACAAAACAACAACTTCGGCTATGCCTTAAGTTCTTAAGATCCCGAACTCATTCCTCAAACGCCAGACCCCTTCAGTACACCTTGCAGGTTGCAGTGAAGGATACTCTGTAGCCCCAAAGCGACCGGAAAGCACCTGGAGGTGGCCGAACTTCGCCTGCGATCCAACTTGTCCTTTGCCTGCATTCGCCTGGTAGGGAGCAGCTTCAGACTCCAAAGGCGCTTTTACTGGAAGGGGCGGTTAGGGCTAGGGCTTTGTAACGGTGTTAGGATGGTATAGAGGTTAAGACTGCTTGTAGAATTTCATTCAGTTTAGTGCAGAAACCTGAGTAAATGGCTTAAATGGCTTCCCTGGTATTGGGCTTTAACTGGGGCTTAGTTTGGGTTAAAGCAGGTCTTTAGGGTTTTGCGGGGTTTCAAGGGGGTTCAGGGCTTCGGAGCTCTGAACCGCTTTGTGATGTTTCCGGCAACGGATTTCTGGCAGTTGGGGTTGAGAGTTTAGGGCCTTAGGCGGCCTAAGGGTTGTAGGCGTTATTGCTTTGGGGCATGAGTAAGGTTTAATGTTCAGGGCTTCGGCGTTGAGGCTGTGCAGAGCTCTCGATACCACGACCACGACCAGGACCACCTCCACTCCTGCCGTGGCGTCTACTGCCCCCAGGGGTTTCTCTACTAAGACGCCACAAGGATGCTTCCTGGAATTCTTCTTGTGTCTCTTGTTCGGCAGCCTGCACAGACATGGGGCTGCAATATAGACCCCATCCACTCGGCCGTCGACTCGCGAGGGCACTCGAAACACGAACCCGAACAAAACATGCCGGCATTCCAGCCAAATGCAATGAATCCTGCCACTACGCAGACACAGCGAAGCCGCCAGCTTTGAACCTTAAGTCCATGTGCCATGGACCCTCAACCCAAAACCCTAAAGTCTGCACGCTGAGCTCCCCGAGCCCGAGACCCCAAACTCTGAACTCTAAGTCTTAAACGCAAATTATCCTAACCCCCTAGACCCTGCGCCCTTTTCCCTGAACCCTATAAACCCTAAGCCCCTAAATCCCGAAGCCCTGAACCCTAAACCCTGTAACCCTATGAACCTTAATTTTCGGAAACTCCCATATATAACCCGATGAGCCCTCCCTACGCTAAGGCACAAGGCAGCCTCTGAGCGCTACGCCGAGCTGCTTGCGACTGCAAGGGCGGCTGCCTCCTCGCCGGCTTCTCGTCTTTCGGGGTTAGGGGCTTTAGGTGTTTAGGGTTCTGGTGATTTAAGCCGGTATAGGGGTTTTGGCTTTGGGGGGTTTTCAGCCGTGTAGGCTTAGGGTTAGGGTTTCGGGCTCCTTACCGTTTATGTCGGGGGCTCTGGGGCCGGAGGTGAAGGTTTAGAGCTTCGGGGCTCCAGGGCCTAGTAGCGCCCTCAAACCTCAAATCTTCAGCTTGCGGTTCAGGAGATTGAGGTGGAGCTTTCA
This sequence comes from Symbiodinium sp. CCMP2592, assembly GCA_905221615.1. Lineage (NCBI taxonomy): Eukaryota > Dinophyceae > Suessiales > Symbiodiniaceae > Symbiodinium > Symbiodinium sp. CCMP2592. The sequence goes on from CAJNDT010004613.1 coordinate 556,255, forward strand.
AAGTTGAAAGATACAGAAGGGCAGCTGCTGTTCTTCCTCGCTGCAATAGCCCTGAACCCTAAACCCCGGACCCTGTCGCAACTCCCTTGGATGGAGCTGTGGTTTTGGCTTTGCAGTTTGGCTTTTAGGCCTTTCGACTTGTCCGGGACTGTCCGAGTTGGGGTCTCCTTGGCTTCAGAGTCCCTTCGAATCCCTTCGACACGCGCTTGGAGCTACTTGCGGCATGCCGAGCTGTTCGACCGCTTGAAAAGCCTACAACTGAGAGCCTGAACCCTAGACAGCCTTGGTCCATGTTTCGTAACGTGGATTTTCATCTCGTCATCGTACAACTAAAATCGCAGTTCGGCCGATTACTGTTGTCATAGTTTCTACTCTTCTAAGATTCCACAAGATGTCTAAAGATTCGAGTTCCGATGTCGCATATTAGCGCTGGTGGCACCATCTTTTGCAGCATTGTTAAGTAGTAGCGTTATTGTCAAGGTCCTGCCACAACCCTTAACCCTGAACACTGAACCCCCAACAATCCCGAGGCCCTCCGGCCTGGACCACGTCACATTCTGAAGACAAGTGTCAAACGAGTTGGCGGTTTCGGGCTGCATATATTGGCCTGAAGATTGAACCCACAGGACTCTCTTATGCTTTATGGTCCCCATGGCGAATAGCGTCACACTACGGATACCACCCAAATCAAACTTGTTTGACTATTGTGGGCCCCATATTTGGGTAGTCTTTTGTGTTTGGGTTTTCTTGTTGTTCTGAAGAGGTCTCACCGGCCAAGCCAGCAGATTTGGAGACGCTGGGTGGATTGAGGATTTTGTCTTTTTGGGTTTTGGGCCTTAAGGTTCCGGGCAGGCTGGTTAAGGTTGTTCGTGCTGGATTTTGGGTGCTGCGTTTTGGAGCTTCCTGCACTTGCAGAGATCCGGCGTGTTTGCAGGCTTCGAATTTTTGCAATTTCACAGGAAGATGAGGACTTCAGTAGGTCAATGGGCGCAGAGCTTTCAGGGTTCTGAATCAAGGGCCCCCCGTTCTAAACGTAGAACCTAGCCCCCCAAGCCCAAGTCTGATCGCTAAGGTAGACAGGATTGCTTGCCGGCATCCTTATTCTAGTAACACTCTATCTGATGAAGATCGCAGCCCCGTTGCCTGGGAGCCGCAGGAGGTTCAACCCTGCACCCGATCCCACAAAATAGCCGAACGCCAAAATACTGAAAACAAGCATGACCATGAGTCGAGACCACAGTCTTCCTGAGAGTTCGAAAAAAGCCGTCACCGAAACTGGCATAGGACTTTGGTGGATTTAGGGGCCTGGCACTTAGTGCATCTAAAGTTCAAGGCATCTAACGAACACTGAAATAAGATCTCGAAGCAATTGCAGAATCTGCAAAAACAAGAGAAGAGCAAGATTCCTCAGGGACCTTGAGGAGAGTCTCTCAAAGGCCGGGTACAGGTTTCAAGGGTCCTGAAGGGTTTAGAGTTTAGAGACTTTGAAGGAGGAGTTCCTAAAAATGGTGAGGGTTTGAAGTGTCTTATGGGGGCCGCTATGCAGAGTTCTGGTGGTTGAGGCATGCAGGCCTAGGGCCGCAAGGCGACAGCATCAAGGGATCGCTAAAAAGCTCACCCCAAAAACCCAACCAAACCCTTCTCACCCTGCCAACCCTTCCAAAACCCGGCAAGGCCCTAGCTATAAACACCCGGCCAAGCCCTTCACATCCCGTAATATGGACCCCGACCAAACTTCTTTAGAAAACCGCAAAGCTTCTACTTCTAAAACCCTGCTGCAAAGGCCCTTTACACGCGCAAAAAAACTGTTGCTTAGCGGCTTAGCTGTGTTCTGAGGCACCTGTCGCTTTGCGGTCGGGATTTAGTAGTATAGTGGGACCCATGGGGAAGGACTTAGGCCATTTAGGCCGGGCCCAGGACTTAGACGTCACGTTACTTCATACGCCGCCTCAGAACCTCAAATGAACTTTCACATTTGGGGCTTTACTCTTCAAGCTTATAAGGGTTTGAAAAAGAGTACACTTGGGCAAGCTTCTAGCCCAAGCACATGAGAGGCTCAGAGGTGCCCTGAAGCCCTCCGGCAAATGGCATCGGAGCTTGGGCGATGAGTTTAAGGGACCCTCGGGCGGTGCTTCGCGGGTCGTCGTTTTAGGGAGACTCTCCTTCGTGCGGGCAATTCAGGAGTGCATGGTGCAGGGTTTAATGATCTGGCTTGGGTTTGGAGTGTGGGGCTGTGTGGGTCAGGGCGAAGGTTTTGTAGGTTTGCAGACAAGTGCACCCTTCTCGTCAATCTTCTTCCGAGAGCAAAGTGGCGAAACTACGCTCACGGCATCTCTAGACAAGTAGTCACGTGGGACCAACATGGTCAACCCGACCTGTAGAGCTCAAACACCCACTCCTCTCTCTCCCAGCTCCTGGCCCATTGTTTGCCTTGCGCCTGAGCCCGAACAGAAACTGGGCCTCGACTTTCTCCGAGGGCAAATCAATGTCATGGAAGGTCCAGCCCTCGAAATTGGATCCCCGGTTTGTAAGTCTTGAAAATATTGGTTTTTGTATGTGGCCGTATGTGTACGTGCAGGTGCAGGTGTATATATATATAGAGAGAGAGAGAGAGTGCTATATATATATATATATGTATATGTACATGTATGTTCCTGTATATGTACACGTATTCATTTACGTATTTGCGTATGTACATCTAACATGTCCAGATAATTGGTTTTTGTTCTAGAAAACCCAACTTAGATACAAGATGTTCTGGAAACAAAAAGTTTTTGGTGATAGGCAGTTAACACCGAGGACTTGCGGACACGGTGTCGCGAGAAGGAAGCCATTCTCCGCGCAGCTTGGGCCGACCACCACAACTCCTAAACTCCTAAAACTTCAGCAGCAGTTTGCACCGTTGGCTTCAAGATCTCGGGTTTAATTCAAGGCTGGGGGTTACAGCTTGAGGCCTCGACATCCTACAAAGAAAGTCGCACAACCCAGCATCGGGCCGTGTCGTTTCGTCAGGTTCAAGGTAGCAGGGTTTGGGGTGTGGGGTAGGTCTCCGAGCAAAAGAGGGCTGTATTCGCGGGCTCAAAATCGATTCAGCAGCATCCTCAGCCTCATTGAACTAGTGTGTCACCTCACTCGAGTCAGTTTCATGATTCTGAGCCCTGACTTTGTTTCCTGGACCAGGTAAAGCTGGATCATGATACTCGACAGTTGCGGAGTCAAATTTTCGCCAGCATCGCTGCGCGGGCGAAGGCTGAAGCGAGACTGGCACAGGCGCGCAAGAGGGGACGGAGGATGCAAGGGTTTCTGATGCCAATGTTTGGTTGGTCCCTTCTGCTATGGCAGGAGCCATGCCCCATACATGCCTCGTGGACGATAGCATACGACTGAAGCTTATTGAAGATACAAGACATGGCCGTAAGCACCATGACGAACGGAGTACTTTGTGCCAGAGATACAGAGGCCACGCCATCTTTAACTTCTGCACCCCCCAACTTGCAACAGCACTGTTGCTAGTACAGCAGATTTCTGACGTCCCACACGCTGCAAATGAAGCCACTTCCTGTTGAGGTGTAGCAAGTTCCTCTAGAATCTTGAAACTCCTGCAACCTGTAAATAGCGTTATTGACGGACCCCAGGTTTCACCACGACGATCACCATGACAAAGATGAACTGAAGATTTGCAGGGTTGTTTATGTTGCCCATTGTTGTGGTGATGACTATCAAGAGCATAGATGATGATGACGATGATGATTATGGTGGCAATGATGACCAGAAATTCATTACTGTATCATGTCAGGCCAGAGCCGCTAGCAAAAGCCCCTTGGCCTCAGAGACCGTACGGAGATGTCCGGTTGCTCGTTGCAGTCTTATTCGCCGGGAAGCCCCACAACCCGAAACCCCAACCCCTGAACCTGCTAGACTAGACATTGTAACCCCTACCCAAAATCCTGTTGAGGGTTGCCGGTTAGAACATTGGGCTTTAGGGTTTACGTTGGAGGTCCACGCTTTAGGCTTAGGATGGCTTAGGGTTTGAGGCTCAGGGTTTGAGGTTCAGAGTTTGCCACTGTTGCTACAGCTCCCGACTCTGACATTTAAAGCCTAGCTCCTAAGTGTAAGAATTACCGGGGAACTTGGTTGTAGCTTCAGCAAAGCCAGTCTCTATGGCGCTGTTTTTGCACCCCGCCCGCCAGGGTTGAGGGGTCTAGGTCCTAGGTTTAGGGGTATAGCTTCGAGGATATGCTGAGTACGGCAAGTGCGAAAACAAGGAACTCTAGCACAAAGGAGAAGACAGTAGGATCCTGACCGTTGGGTACCCTGAATAAGGTGTGAAGAAAAAGAAGGGAGTTTCCGAAAATAGGGGTACCCTATTCTGGGGTCCTTATAATAAAGATCGTTCTATTTTGGGTACTCTATTAGGGTCCCCTATTTTCGGAAGCTCCCCGAAAGTTTGGAGCCTTTACACCCTGCCAGAGCCATGCGGACCGGCCCCAATCGTCTTTGAACCGAAGTTTTGCACAAGTCTCAAGGAAGTCAATCCTTATTGCAACCCCGTGAAGCAAAATGTTAAGGGCCACAGCCGAAACCCTAGAGCCCAGAAGCTGTTAGTATGTTTGCACTGCCAGCCCGAATCCTGAGTAGTATAGCCGAAAAGCTCCGAACCCTAAACCTTAGAACCTTTCAAACGGCCGAAGCCTAAACCGCTGGCTCGAAAGGTGCTGAAGCACAGCAATTCCGGCGTGCGGCAGAGGCCTCCCTGGAAATGCGCCGGCACCTCCAAGACGGTCCTTTGAGCGTTGTTGGAAAATTCCTTGTCTAAGACGCGCTGAGAATCTGACAATTTGGGGCTCATGACTGACGATGTAAGAAGCAGAGGGACCCTTCTTACCGCAGCAGTTTCTTTTGACCCAGGGTGTGTTGTACGTGAAGCTCTTCACCCTTGGGCTGCCGGGCTGACTTTTCGGACCTGGGGTTTCAGGGTTTAAGGTTTTTGGGTTTAGGGCTTTAGGGTTTAGGCTTTAGGGCTTGAGTGAGGTTTTAGGGTTTTTAGGCTTTTAGGCTCCAAGAGGACATGAGCCAAACTCCCGGTGCCAAGAGCTCGGAACTGAAATCCCAAACCCGCAACTCTAGGCCGTAGAGCGATGAACAGACAACACTATGCAAATAAAGACGAGCTGGCAGGCTGTAACCTGTTTAGTACCCCATCGAAAACCCTGCAGTGGCCCGTTTTCCAAACCCTTATAGGAGCCTGTATGGAGCATCAGTCTACCTCATCACCGCTGAGGTGGCAGCTCGGCGCTTGAAAGAAGCCCGGGAGAGACTCGGAAAGCTTTCGTGCCCGCAGCGAGGAAACCCATAAAAAGGCGCTACAAGCTCTGAGTTTTGGATGCGTTAGAATCACCCTAAACCCTGGAACAATATACCGTGCGCGCTGAACCGTAGTCACAGCCCCTAAATGTGTCGCAGTTTCGGGTTTGCGTGACGGCATCGAGCAGCATTAAGCGAAAAGCTTGCCGAGATGTGATTAGAGTCGAGTCAGGGCTTGAGACTTTTTGGGGATTTCGGGTCCACGATGAAAGGTTTAGACGTTCGAGGCTTCAGGAATGAGGGACAGATAGCCACAAGCAGACTGTGATTGCTCGGGGGTGCAAATCGAGGCGATTTCAAGCAAGAGAGAGAGAGAGAGAGAAGTGGATGATTAGCCTGCAACCGCTTCCTCTAACCCGTCCCTTCAGTTTGTTATCAGGGGAGTTTATTGAAGTTTAAGCTTAGAGATGAAAACTGGGTAGAGCCAAAAGAGCGTTTCAGGAAAAAAGTGACTTGGCATGGGAGTCCAGGTTGCTGCCATCGATGGCTCGAGCCTCCAAGGCAACCGTTCTCTTGGGGTGTTTAGGGTTTAGGGTTTAGGGTTAGGGTGGCCTTGGGCGAGAAGCCTGTTCCGGGCGCATCCCATTGGCTCGAGCTCGAAACTTGGAAATAAGAACCTGAGCCTCTACCAAGTCCCTGACCTAGGTGCAAAGCCCTGAAAGCCATGCTTCAAGCTTCCTCGGACTGTACCCTGAACCCCCGAAGCCTCTTTAGACCCCTATCTTCGAAACGTAGTGATGCCGCGCCCATCAAACCCCAGGGGTGCATCAAGACCGAGCCCTGAAAAGCCCTGACATGATATGTTTAGATGAAGCCAAAGTCCTCAGCCCTCATTTTCAAGCCCTGCAGCCCTTGTCCAAGGCACTCCGTGCCTGGACCCTTCCTAAGCCCTCATTGAACCCGGAAGCCTCGACCCTCGAAGGCCCAAACCCTCTTGACCATAGAACTCATGGAGCCCTAAACCCGAGATTCCTTAAGCCCTTCCTCATCTCCTTCTGTGCGCGATGCGCCATCGCCCACACCATGTCACTCAGCAAGGCGCTGATGCCTGACTGGGGATTCGGGCTTTGGGGTTCGGCATCACTGTTCAAAAAACTCAGATGAGCATCTATCTCCCTTTTTTAGTTCCCATGTAACCATAGTAGAGCATAGTCTGATGGCTTGCATACCGTCATGAAAATCCTTGCCAGACAATATACTGTTGTTTGTATTGAATCCACTCTGAAAGAATGGAAGGAAGCTTCCAGTAAAGCCGGCGTCAATTGAGGCTACACAGGCTAAGGCTGTGTGTTAATGCACAGCATGCCCCCCCCCCCCCCACAGCCACTGTTCCTTCTGTTTGCAAGCATCATGATCTTAAAGCGCTTTGTCCAAGACCCCAAGCCCTGAATCCGAAATCCGAAGCCCTAAGTCCCACACCCTAATCCCAAAAGCCTTCAGAAAAAAACAGTTGCATTTAGAGCTCAAGACCCAAGTCTATGGTGTTTACGGCGAGCAAACTCGACACAGCTTGGCCAGGCTGCTGTCTTAATTGCGACCATGATTACGACCCATGCCCGTGCTTCAACACGCAATCATCCTCATCATCATCAGCAGCAGCAACATCTGCCATCAGCCCTCTGCACTCAGCATCATTATCACCACCATCATCAACAACAGCATCCTCAGCATCATGGGCTTTTCAATTGTCATGATCACCGTGGAGCCACGTATATGACTGTGATCACCCAGATCGTCAAAGAGTCGTTCGACCGACTAGTCGTGACACTGTTGTGACAAGCATCGGAATGGAATCCTACTCCGGACGAACTAGACATCGCTCCGGCTGCGACTTTGATTCTAAGTACCTCAGGTACCCACTCGCACATCGACCCCCAAAGACCCAGTCACCACCATAGGAAGCTTGGTAAGCTTTTCGAAAACCCGATTATGCCATCGAAACCCCACTGGGGCTCGATGATTTCTGCCGCTACCCTTGCAACGCACACCCGAACCCCTAAACCTGAAACCCTGAGGCACTTGTTCGGAGGGTGGCATTCCCTTTGCCAGCGCGGCATCCCGGAATGTAGGCTCTTTCTGAGGTTTCTTGGGGCATCATCGAAACTAGTTCTCTACTCCGCTCCCATCATAACCTGAAGTGGGGAACACATGATATTTATGAACGGCCACCCACATCAGCTCAGTTTTATCTGGGACGTAAGGTTGAGGGGAGAGGAATTTATAAACGGCCTCCAACATCAGCTCAGTGTTATCTGGGATGTGGGGTTGAGGGGAGAGGACCTCACATGACTGATACAACCAACACCAAGTAAGGGTAATTGCAAAAAGTCAAGGAACACGAACATAATGCTGATCGTGAAGCATTGTGTTCTTTTTTATATACAACCCCCTCCTTTGATATGGGTGTTAAAAGGGATCCTAATGTTGAGTCAGGAGCAAGTTTTTGTGAGCGAGGTATCGAGATCTTTGAGCCTGTTCTCTACTTCCCGATACTCTCCAACTGTACTAGAAACCCTAAGCACTGATCTATATCGGTACAACCCAATCCTAAGCCTCCGAGGCGATTAGATTCTCTTCGCTGCCGGTAGGCCCCACTGACCCTAAACCCGTCTAAGCCAGCAGATACCCAAGAAAACATGAACCTGAAACAGGCTCCAGTCCGAAGCAAGCAGTTGGCCCTGAAATCGTTAGCCGAAGACCATAAATCCCAAGCAAAGCTGCTTACACCAAAGATTCCAAAAGTTTGCCGAGATCCTTCGTAGCCTGCCATTGCCGAGGCTCGTGCTTACCTGCGGTTCGCGTCAAACTTATGGTTGTGATCTTTTGGCTTCTCTTACACAGGACCAGAACTAGCTCTCAATACCCAGCCCAAAGCCGGTAGCAAGGACCATGGCTGCATGAAGGCTCTTTGTTTCTTGAGGTCAAGAAACCCTCCAGGTTTTGTCCCTATGTCTATGTAGTCGTTTGGGAACGTAGCAAAGTGGACATAGGCTTTTTGGGTGGAGATTCGGGGGGTTTGCAGCTACACTCTCACGAATGCCAATCCGAAATGATGCGCCTCTCGGAAAGAGTTCAAAGGGACATGTCTTCTCAGCTTTCCCAAGACCCTAGATTCAACCGAACCTCAACCCTAGACCCTCTAGTAAAACCCAGAATCCAAGTGTCATGGTCGAAATCGTTAGTAATCATATCCCCTTTCAGTTATGACCCCTACATAATCTTGTAGTATGATACGCCCTGTAGTATGATACGCCCTTGTCCCAAAGCTTTATTCCAATCACCAAGCCGCGAAATTGCCTCCCTGCGCCGTACCGGACCAGACACCAGAACCAGATGCCCAAGTCTTACGAACTAAGGCTGAATAAGAAGGAAGATGCATCCTTTGGTGTTCGTGGGGAACAGCTTCAGTGCCTTTCGAAGGAAAGGTCGAGTCAGAGCGACTCGCGCGTCTGGAGCCAAGCCCCTCAAGCTCTGAGCGTCAGGGAAAATCCACGCGGAAGAAAAAAGAAGCATGCCAGCCAGCGGTAAGAAGGAACCGAGACAACTCCTAGGCACCGTCGGGCGGCAGCGTCCCGTGCAAGCACAAGCAGAAGCGACTGGAGCTCTCGACCGCTGGTCAAAAGTTTGGTCGGGAATCCTTCGTTTCCGAACCACAAAAGTTAATCATTCGCAAGGCAAGCTAAACACCAATCGAGCCCAAGTCGAACATCGTTAATCAGCCAGTCTGGGGGAAACACCCCCCCAACCAAGACACGAAAAAACAAGAAGTGCCACCACCGACCCTGGAACACGAGTGTCCGCCAGAACCCGGGGAGCGCATGGCAGAAGCTGCCAGCCGCGCAATCCAGCGGAGGCCCAACGCAGCCATGAACTGCACGTCACGCGAAAAAGATGAAGTGGAAGGACGGCCCAAAGAGTTGACACAACCAACGCCTTGCTTTCCCGTGTCTGTTGTTTAACCCCTAGTCTTTACCAAGGTTTCACATCGTAGCATGTGATGGTGGACGACACGGGCTTCGAGCACCGCCATCACTGTAAAGGGGTAAGATTGGTTTTGCAATAGTGAGGGCAAGGGGTGGGCAAGTGTGGCACTGCCGAGGGCCGCGCTCGATGAACTCAGTCTATGCTTGTAGCATTCTGGATCCGAGCAGCATCATAAAACGTGCGCGCATCGCAAAGTAAAAACCATCGAAGCGGGTGCTAAGCTCAAAGGGTGCCAACACGGAAGCAAGCCTTCCAAAGTTCCCCCCCCCCCCACCCGCTGCAAAGCACTTGCAATGGTGCCAAAAGCAAAAGTCATCAAGACGCAGGCGAAAGCCCGGCCGAAGCCGCAAGCTGAGCTAAGCAAGCCGACTGTACTCATGAGTACCACACCCAACGAAATCCAAACTCTGTGAGGACGCAGATGAGTTTGGCGCTGCTTTCCGGCGAGACCTTACATGTGCAGGCCCAGCACTGTGACTGGTGGCTGGAACCGAGCTCTTGAAAGCTCGCTTCTCGCAAGGCCGGGTACGACAAGGCCATCTGGGAGATCGTCAAGCCCAAAGTGGTTCACCATCTCGGCAACGCTCTCAGTAGCCTCCGAGTCTCATGTCTCTATTGACTCCGGGGACAGACCTCGATCAGGCCTTGACGAGGACGCGGTCATCAATGCCGTTGACCGCGACACCGGCAACAAGCTAGATGGTTCGGAGCTCTGCCGGCCGCCCTGCATGTTAAGGGGGTTCAAGCTCGCGATGAAACGCGAACCCGTCCCGCCAGGAAGTACCCGAACCTCACCGTGATCGTCCTCGTGGACGGCAATCCGGACGACGACTTGCTGCCAGCATCTCAATTAAGACTCGAACCACAGTTGGAGCAAGGGCTTAATGCACTCGTGCTGCCAACCCAGGTCGGGATTTCACGATTCCGGCCGTGAGGATCCGGAGCTCGAAAGCGAGCAGGATGACTGAATGGCAGCGGCGCGCGCTGGCCAAAACGTCCCAGGGATTGAGTAGGAAGACGATCGTAACTAATGTAATGACTCCTGGGTGAGGAACAACCTCAGCACCTTTCCTTTGAAAGGTCAGGTGGTCAGAGCTACCTGCTGCTTCGTCTGAGTTCAAGCCTCTTAAGCTCTGAGCGTCAGGAGCGAAACTGAAAGGAGCCTGAACGGCAAGTTCCCCGCCGCGGGTCAACATCCACCGCGAACCGACATAAGCTGGAAAGAGACGGGAGAAACGAGAGAAAGAGACAGAGAGAGAGACACACACAAAGAGAGACAAGCAACGCAATGCCCGCATCTCGCTTTCTCGTACATGTCGTTCAACCGGCAGTCTTTGCTCCACTTCCAAGCGTAGCTGATGGTAGACGACACGGGCTTCGAGCACCACCATCCGTCCGTCCGAGATGCAAGGCTAACCACGGAACGGTGAAAACCAGCTGTAGCAGGCAATCCAAGCCAGGCAAGGAACAGGAACTGCAGCGTCCCAACAAGTTCGAACGTGCCCGTGCGAAGCTGCATTTCGGATTCATCAAGCAGGTGTCATACAAGACCAAGACAACCGTGCGAAGTCTCACAACGTAGCCACGTAAAGCCATGGCACCGAAGCTAGCGGTGAAGACCGCGTCCAAAGCACCACGGCGTGAGCCTGAAACACGAACAACGTCCGCCACGCCCAAGTTCACTGCACATCAAACGAACTCAAGCACCGCCGAGCATCACCCGAGGACCAGGCATTCGCCCAAACTCGACACTCGAAGTGCAGTGAGAAAAGCAATGATGCACCACGCGACTCCGGCTAAGGCATTCTTTCCAGGTCAATTTCCTGGACGGCAGCTGCATCACCGCGAAGGCATCACGCTCAGACCAGGACAAGCCAGTCTTCCTGCGTCAGCTCCGACAGGAGAGTTGCAACAGCAACTTGTTTGTGATCCTGCAGAATATCGCGTATCGCCGATGGGCCGAGTTCTGCCCGGCGACCAAAAGCACCTGAGGTCCAGATGCACAGCAAAGTAAAGAGCACAAAGGTACGACCAAGGCGACTACCAAGCCCTGAACGGAAACACTCTCCTCACCGGCAAAGAGCTCGTGTCCAGCGTTGACGCAATCACACTGGTCCAGCTGCCGGTGCCGGAGGAACCAAGGACGCCGCGGCTGCCTCAGCAAGCGCAGGTCAGAAAGTATTTGCCACGGCCCGGCAAACTCTCAGGACGTCCGGCTTGTACTCCAAGTACTCCACAGACGAAGACGATGAGTTGGAGCCGCGCCGTGCTCAAGAGTCCGTCTGCAAAAGCGGACATGGTTCAACCGTTCTGGGGCTTATGAAAACACAACTACGAAGAGCCAGCGCCGATCAGAGATGGATAAGACTTGTTCTCCAGGGGCTATGCTTAGACTAGAACCAAGTGCTCTCCCCCCTAAGCCCTAGAGTCCTAGACGCGCGACCCCGGTCCGGAAGGACGGGTACAGACGGTAGAGCCCGACACCCTGTATGTCAGTCGATGTATCGGGGTTTAGGGGTTTGGGTTTCGGGGATGCCCCCAAGTAAGAACCCATGAACTCCTCAGCCCAAGCCTTAACCTCTTCACTTTAAAGCCTCTCAACCCAAGAAGCCTAGCTCCGAACAGGGCTCCACTGAATTCCTTCTGCGTCCGGGCGCAGCTTTGGCGTCCACTACCGCCGCTTGCGATCGGCCGTGGTCTCTGTCACAGAACTGCAAACACCAGAACTTGCGAGCTTCCTATTATGTGCGTCTAAGGCTCCTGTCTTGGAATCGAGGGGGTTTTATAAAGCTATAGGATTTAAGGTTTCGGGGAACTTGGGGGGTAGCCTCTCAGGTGCAGTTTGCCTATTTAGCCGCGTTGGTATTACCTGGCCATAGCTTACTTCGAGTCGGCCCCTGTTCGCACAGGCCATTCATAACATTGGCAGGCCAAGACTTAGAAAAGTGAACTTTGCGGTGATTCTACTTCTGTTAACTACTCAAGCTTCCGTGTTGAAAGAACCTGAGTTCACTTTGACGGCGTTTTCTCCCTGCAACTTCGTGCTATTTCCCAGTTCCTAGCATGGTTCTCTCAACCCGACACCCGAAAGCTCGAAGTTTCACAGCACAAAGGAAGCGAATGCAGATTGTAAGCTATGACAGAAAGTGTCCCGCAGGTGCAAGCCGATGGAACACAACGGCTCCGCGACTTGGGCAGCAATGTTTAGAACCTCCGGGTTTAGGGTTTAGGCCTTGAGGCTTTAGCGTCACGGCCATACTGGCAAGTTTAGAGGAACTCCATTCTTTTAGTGACGGCTGTATTTGCCTTAACGTGTGCGCCATTAAAGGGGTTCTTAAGTTTAGGGACTGTTCATCAAACCCTAAACTCCCAAGCCCTTTGAAACCTTTCCCAGTGAAGCCCTAGAACCCTGTGAAGCACACGCATTCAACCCTCACTAAAACCCCCAAGCCCCCAAAACCAGACCCTGATTTGAGAAAGACCTGAAACCCCAACCCCGAATCCGAAAGCCCAACCCGAAACTCAAGACTAGAGCAAGCCCGAAATCCCAAAGTTTGCTCCCCTAAACCCAAACACCCTAAACCCTTAGCCCCAAACCCCAAACCCTAAACCCGACCCTATCAATCAGGAGGAAAAGGGCCGTTCAAAAAGAAACACCCTAAACTTTGAAGACTAGAACCTCTAATCCCAAACACCCTTAGCCCCTAGCCCCAAACCCTAAACCCATAGCCCCAAACCCCAAACCCTAAACCCCACCCTATCAATCAGGAGGAAAAGAGCCGTTCAATAAAAAACCACCCTAAACTTTGAAGATCAGAACCCCTAATCCCAAACACCCTAAGCCCTTAGCCCCTAAGCCCTTAGCCCCTAGCCCCAAACCCTAAACCCATAGCCCCAAACCCCAAACCCTAAACCCCACCCTATCAATCAGGAGGAAAAGGGCCGTTCAAAAAAAAAACACCCTAAACTTTGAAGACTAGAACCCCTAATCCCAAACACCCTAAGCCCTTAGCCCCAAACCCCAAACCCTAAACCCTAAACCCTACCCTAAACTCTCAAGACTCCCCCAGACATCTCGGCTCCGCAGGCCGGTGAGCGAAGGTCCGGCGGGGGAGTCGGCCGGAAACGCGTCGTTGCTCCGGCGAGGTGTCGATCTCTCCTTTTGGGGGAGGGGTTTAGGAGTTTGGGCTGGGGTAGGATTTGGGTTTCGGGTTTATGGAGGGTTTTGGGCTTTAGACTTTTTTTCAGTTTTGTTCAGGGGGTGTGGGGGGTTGAAGTGCCTGGTTTGAGAGTTCCAGGTTTTCGGGTTTGAAAGTTTGGGGCTGTAGACTGTAGGGTCCATGGTTTATGGTGGAGGGTCTCAGTTTGCCGGAGCTTTTGGGTTCGTGATTCGACGCTTTAAGGCTTTCGGACTTGGAGTTTACGGTTGTTTGATGGTTTCAGGTCCTTCAAAGTGTGGTGCATGAGAGAAGAGTGTGTTTTTTTAGTTTTGTGGGCAGTGGATCCGCAACTGAGGGTTTGGGACTCGCTAGTCTTCTCGACTTGTTAGTGATTTGCAGGTTTGGGGGTTTGAGGGTTTTGGATAGGATCACAAGATATTACATGAAACAGTCAGCGCATCACCCTGTCAATGCAAAGCGGCGCGCTGACACAGGAACCACGGCATTCAAGCCATCATTCGTTTGGCCTGCTTGTTTCAGCTGCAGATAGAACAAAACCACCTTGAAGCTTTTTAAAGCATTGTAGCCCTCAACGCAGAACCCCCACGAGATTAATGCAAAGAGCACTTGCATCTACGCCCTCCTTCCCAGCATGCCAGGCGCCGTCTTCGGGCTGCGTCTGCATCTTGCTCGAATAGCTTGAGCAGGAGAAGAGCTTCCAGCTTCAAATCCTGAGTAGGGGCTGTCCAAGACCAAGCTATTGAAGTATCGAATTCTGCAGCTTTATCAACTTAAAGATCCTTGCGTTGTTTGGGTATGGGATGTACAGGGGGAAGCAGGCAATCCGGGCCCCAAAATGCACCTCGACGTAAGGATCCTCCCTTGTTAAGGGGATTCTCACGTTCAGGTGCTGTTCCGGCCTCTAACACCGAGGATATTTCTCTACGTCCCAGCAGCCACAGCTTGGTTGGGTTTGGCAGCAGCCTCAATTCCCTCAGCAAGTTTGGTGGTTTGGACGGTTATGTAGGGGTTTGGAGCAAGACGCCGGCTCTTGGGGTTTACACAGATGCGGAGCTCCCCGATAGCCGAAGTACCCACCGTTATGGACCGGGAGGGCTCTGTTGTGAGTACGTGCCTTGAAAGGGTCCTGGTAGTGCATAAGGATTTCAGCTTCCGGAGCACTACAGACAGGAGAAAGAACGCCAAGCCACACAATCCTAAAACATGCAAATCCCGAACTTTCGTTAATTCACAGATGTTGTCTGAAGAAACCGGCAAAGTCAGTGCGACGGCCATACGAGCTTGAAAGATGCGGCTACCTTAAACCGTTTGTGAACAACAGAAGGGAAACAAGGTGCCGTAAAATCTCGAATCCTAGCTGCCGGTGCTTAGTGAATGTTAATGACATGAGTGAGGTGAAGTAAAGTGTCGACAAACTCTCAACCCACACAGCCTAAACCCTACACCCCAATCGCCAAGTCGGATAAGATCCGACTTGAACAAAACAACCCTGATGAAACCCCGAGGCCCTGTAAGCACAAGCACACACTGTCTCGTGATCTCGCAACTGGAATCTCCAGCAGCTCAAGGTCTAGCATGCGTCTGCAGCTTGGGAGTGTCAGAAAGTAGGGACCCCAGCACAGATCCCAAAGCACAGCATCCTTAGTCCCAGCCATGTATCCCCTTAGCCTGAGAAGCTGTCTAAGCGACTTCCTTTATCTTTAAGGTCTCCGGCGTGACTTTGGATTTTCGCACGCCGGAGGAGGCGAAGCTGGAAGAGCAGGAGGTGGGGACTTGGCCGAAGGAGGGGAGGGCTACGCGTTTGGTGCTTTTATTAGGATTTAGGATGTAATTTTAGGGGTTTTCGGGGTTTAGTTCAGTGTATATACGGGCTTTGGGGGTTCAGGATTTAGGGCTTTAAGGTTTAAGTCAGGGGTTTTGAGGGTGTGGGGTTTAGGATGCGATTTCATGCGCGTTCAGCTTTTAGGGTATATCGGTATATATGGGCTTTGCAGTTTCAGGATTTGTGGTTTTAGGATTTCTGTCCAAGGTTTTCATGGTGTAGGTCTTCATGACAGTCAGTTTAAACAAGTTTAAACCCGGCAAGGAATTCCAACCTCATATTTCCCAAACCCTCAACCATGTACTCCAAAGCCCTGTACTTGCTACAGTTCGCTCAGAACCTATACTGCCGAAACTCCCCGATATGAAAAATCACCATCGTAAAATCGAAGATGTCCAGAAGGCCCTACTTGTAGCTTGGCCCTCTACCGCCTCGAAAACACCCCTGGAGCCCCAAACCCCTAGTAAGGTAATGTCACACATGGGCGGTTGTCAAAATTATGGTCCCATTTTAGGTCATTAATATAGTACGGCACCTAATATTTAGGGTACCCAAATTTAGGGTACCCAAAAAGGGACCATAATCTTGACCACTACCCATACCCAGACCCAAACAGACTTGCAACCCTGGACTTCCCACCGCCTCGCCCACACTGAGAACTAGGTCGGCCTTTGGGACATTTTACATTTTCCCTGATTGGGCTTAATAGGACCCTATTTACGCACATTTTCAGAGGCTTTAAAGGGCCAACCTAGAGAAGCTCAGAAGGCCCAGCGGGTCGAACGCTTCTTCGACGTGGACCATCTGCCCGAGGCCTTCTCAGCGGTGGTCTACCATAGAGTAAGGCTGTATATAAGGTATCAAACCCTAAACCCTGGGCTTTAAGGGCCTTAATTGTGGTGGGCTTAGGTGCGGTTTCGAGAGGGATCCTGTCTTTGGGGATTTAGAACAAGGGACTGATGCCTTGGGTTCCTTATGAGGCGGCGCATCTTCCAGCGTGTGAGGCCTGCACGGTTTTTGAGAACGGTATCCTGCAGTTACCACTCTAAGCCCTAAACCCCCCAAACCACCTTTTGGAGGCGATGAGGCTTCAAGCACGGGTTTAGGGTAATGGGGTTTCGAGACTGCTATCATCATAATGGGCTATAACGCAAATGATTCTGGACGTTCTTCTACGCCACCTAGCATTTGTCATGGAGCGACCCTCCTACTCTGACGTGCACCGCTACCAAGCCTGACTTGCCTGCTGGAAGTAGCCGTTGTAATTTGAGACTTGCAAAGAGCCTACTGAGCAGGATGACTATCTCCGGGAGTGGTCCTGCAAAGAGCAGGCCGCCACCTGAGGGTGTTTGGGGTTTCAAGGGGGTAATGTGCCCTTGACTGACTGAAGCTGCACCCTCACTCTGAATCGGTTTTGGGCTTTAGGCTTGCTGTGGCAGGTTCAGGAGTTTCAGGATTCAAGGGCTTGAGGGTGTGCAGCCTCGGGGCAATATAGGGGATTGAATAGCTTGTACCGCCCCCATGGAGCCCCCCATGATAGACTTCTGCATCCCCTCAAGTCAAAACCCTGTTTCAAGAACTAAGGCCCCTAAATCAAGCCATATATACAAACTTAAAGACCCCTTCGCTCATACTCAGCCCTAGATTCATGATTGAGGCTCCTAAGCCCAACCCTCAAAATTGAAGCTCTCGAATCAGCCCTAATGAAGCCTATTATATATATATATATATGAGGCATGAGCGCTTTAGCACCCCCTGTCATACCGAAGGCTTCTGAGAACCCCTTCAAGCCCAACAGTACCTCCAAGACCCAAACCCTTTAAGGCATCATATTGGGGCTTAGTTAATTACCTACACTATTGTTTAATAAGGCCCCAACATTACAGTGGCTCTCTTGCAGCCTCAGGCCCTAACAGGCATCCTCGAGAAGTTGATGCGGCTGGGCCCTCGCAATGTGCCCCCATTGGGAATTTGGGGTTCTGGGTTTCCTGTTTGAGGCAATTTGGGTTTGAGCTTTTGGGTTTGTTTTGCTTTCTTTGGGGGGGCCTGAGGGGTTGTTTTGAGTTTAGGCATGAAAGGGTTCAGAGTTAGGCTTACGCCCATATTGAGAACAGATCAAGACCCAGAGATCGAAAAAGATCTCAGCCGAGTTTTTAGGAGAAATGTCGGTGCCCATGTTGGGAACTGAGGTCCAAGACAGTTCAGGATGCGCTCAGCCCGGCACTGGATAGATCCGAGATCGGCCAAGGCCCTCTGGTGGAGTTTCAGGGTTGTGGGGTTAAGGCTTTTAGTGTTTTTGAGGCTCAGAGTTTCGCTCTGGGGTTTGAGGGTTTTCAGGATTTCGGTCCTTTAGGCCTTTAGGGTTCGGATTTTGGATTTGACGGTTGCTGTTTGGATCTGTTGGGGCTTTTTGTGGGCGTTGAGAAGTTTAGGAGTTAGTGACTAAAGTTTTGGGTTCAGGTTCAGGTTTTGCAAGGTTTATGGGTTGTGTCAAAAACAATACGTGAGGCTTTATCTCAAAAGTTTTGGCCTGCATCAGGTCACTTTATTCCCAGCGGCGCTTCTGCAGCAGAGGCCCGACTTCTTCTAAACTCCGAATTCTAGTTGTTCAAACCAAAGCAAGAAAGATCACAGCCCCCAACCCTAAACCCTAAACCATGCTCATACGACTGTGCATCTGTGATGTATGCCTTTGCGGAGGGAGAGAGATCATGTCAGGACAGCTGATGACCCAAGGTCGCGAGCAATTGAACAGCATACTGTTCGCGGTGGAAAATTCTAGTTGCGTTCTCTTGAGCATCTAGCCGAGACCCATGCTGTGGAACAATATCCCCTGTCTGATCATGCCGCAAAACCACTGAGCCCCGAAAAAGGCCTCTAAAACCCCGAAACCCTTAGACTCTTCTCTCCTCTTAAGCTAAACGTCCGAATCCAACTCCAAGTTAGGGTCTCAAAGCTTAGGGTTTCGGGTCTGCAGTCGCCTTCCCCTCTTACCCTCAGACCCACCCGAGGCCTATCCCCGAGCCAAGTTTCCGACCCGACGGCCCCATATCCCTGAGCCCCGAAGCAGGGGGACAACAACGAGGACGTTCTGACCTGAGCTTCTGTACAGAGGATTTGTTGCTGGTCCAGGCTTCTTGTATTTACTCCGTCGGCTGGGCGGAGTTTCTGCATGTTTCGCAAGAAGATAGCGAGGTGCGGGGTTAGGGCTGGTTTGGGGTTTTGGGCTTTGAATAAAGAGGTGTGAGTAGTCCTTGTAGAAATATTATCTACATGTAAGATTGTGGATGCAGCGCAGTCTCTGTGCCACTAGAAGGTATCCTAAACCCCGAAACAAACCCACCCAAATCGTCCTGGAGAAGGTGCAAGAAACTTTTATTGGATTCTCAAATCTCGAGCAACTCCGATATGTGGGCCTGAGCAAAAACCTTGCATAACGAAACTATACAGTCCACCCCCAAACCCGGTTCCATGAATCACAGACCCCTCTAGTACCTTAGAGCCCGAAGCCGGGAACTTTCGAAGCCCAGCTCCTTCCTGCGCGGCATTCTTGCCTCGCTGTGCCACTTTGGTCCCAAGGCTCTGGAGTTTTCCTATGTCGTTCCGCCTTCTGAGGCCTGTTTGGGTGAGGAGGTTAGGTCAGATTCGGTAGACTTCGCAAGGTTTTGTTGAAAGCTTCTGGCTTTGATACGGCATCATGAGGTCCATGCGGGGCAGACATGACACCGAACCCAAAGAAGGCGAACGCACTCAGCACTTCGGCTCGTTTGCACCTGTAGCCTTCGAGGGGTTGGAGGGTTGATCAAATATCGGAGCTGCATGCACTAAGAGCCACATTGGCACCATTTAGAGTTGGATCGCCATGTCCAAAAATTATCTATCACGTTGCTTCGTAGAAGGCCATGACTTTGTCGATGGCATGTTCGAGCTGAGCGATCAGCAAAGCCCGAAGACCTAAACCCAAAGCCCCTAACCCGAAACCCCTACACCCCGGACGAAGTTCCAACACAGTATCCGAATCCCACAGCCCGAAAAGAGTGTCCGAGGCTCACACAGACGCAAAGCTTAGGGTTTAGGGCTTATGCATTTCTATCCACCGAGCCCTCAACCCAAGCCCAACAAACACCAAAAACCTAAGCTAGCCCAAGGCGAAGCCCTCCACCCCCACCACGAAACCCGGCTCCTGTGGCCACAGGTCCCTCGGCTGAACTCCCTGGAATTGGATCTTGCTTCCGAAGGCACCGCGCTGCGCTGTGAGTGTTCTGGTATGTTAAAGAGGTTCTGCAAATTCTGGGGAACCTTCTTCAGGGCCTTAGAGTCCTTATGCTGTGGACTCTACTCGCTCACGGCAGTATGTAAGGGCTCCTGAATCTTCTGCAGCTCTTCTACAATCCTACGTGTACACGAGCTCAGGTTGGGGTAAGGAAAATCCTTAGAAGGCCTCCAAGGTGGAGCATGAGTCGTTGGGGGTCGAGTGAGACTGCATAGGCTTTTACACACTTCCGACATGTTGCTTCACTGACACTGGTTTGCAACCGCTTCTGGATTAGATTTTACGAGTACTGCCTTGTCGCAGGTTTCAATTTTCTGGTTCGGGCATCAGCATCATCATCATCATGCTGATCACGACGATCACTGCCGAGTCTTGAGACGTTCGGTGGAGGGATCTATGAACTCCAACCCATGGATCGAAGGCACAGACTGAACACTGGAACTAGAACCAGCTGCAAGCCCAAAACATATCCTAGCCCAATATCCTAGAGCATCCTTTAACCTTGAGGCCGAAACCGAAGCCCTACGCACGGAATTTGAAACCCTACTAGGTCCCAAACTTTGATTCCTGCTACAGCTCTAGCAGAATATGTCCCAAGCCACGTTCTAATTATCGAGGCCACTATGCTAACACTCCAAGTCCAAACCCTAAAGCCTCAGACCAAGGCTACCGGCCCTGGAACGCCCGGCTGATTTTAGCACACTCTTCCGGGAGCTCGGTCCCCAGACGGGGTTTCGGGTGTAGGGTTCGCTTGTGTTAGGAGACATGATCGTCCAAAGAGTTTATGAGGTTTATGTTTTTCCAGTCATGTTCAATTTTCCTTGGTCCAAGTGTTGACAGGCATTTACAGGGTTCTGACAGTTGTTTTGAGATGATTTCATCATGGCTTTAGAGGGTGTGTTTAAAGGGTTTGTTTTGTAGAGAATCTCTGTTGGGTTTTATAGGCAGTGTGTGGGTGTGGGTTGGGTTGGGCTGGGTCTCTCCCCATGTGGAAGAGCGTCTTTGGCGATTCATCGGAAGATTCGCACCGCAACTTGCGGACATGGTTCCATAGTCCGTAGTGAACCCAGGATCCGATGCCGTGTTGACGCAATTACGGCTGAGCGAGTACCTTCGAAGCTGCATCCGAGTCTGTGGGCACCTCTACGAAAAGAGGCGCCAAGACCAAAATCGATACTACCATGCTCATTCTGGTGGATTTCATGCTGGAAGGGTTCTTCGAGGTTCAGCAGTTTTTCAGTGTTTTCGAGGTTAAAGGCATACAGGCTATGGAGCTGCAGGAATCAAAGTTGCCGGTGTTGCTTTAGATTTGTTCTTTACGGCGTTGTCAGGCCTTGAAATTCAGGTTGGGCGCTCCGGCTTCGGGTTTTCGGCGGTTTGGATGACAGGTGTGGGTGAGCTCAGGTTGTGGATTTGTTTTAAGGTCTGGGCAGGGGGCATTGCCCTACCGGAAAAACCGCAGTTTTCAATTTGAAATCAGAAAACGTTGCCCACCCCTGAACCCTAAATCCTAAACCTATCCACCTAAACCCAAAACTCCTTCAGCCTTTAACCCTCTCTTTCATCCCTTAGCAAGCACCGAGGTCCATCCTTACAGTTGAGGCTTCCTCCCCGGGGCAATAATACCGAAAAGGTTAACATCCCTAAAAAATCCTAAAACAGCCTAACAATAGCGAGGTTTAGCCTTGGTAACCACGACCTTCCAGCATGTGCCGCCGGCCAAGGCCCCCGAGTCCAGTCGTGTTGGTTGGCTTCTGGTTTGGGGGGTTGGGGGTTGTAGGATCTATGTAAGGCTTTAGGGTTGGAAGGTTTCGGGTTTAGGTGTTTGTTGCTTAGGGTTTGCGGATTAGAGATTGGGGGAATTGGTTATAGTAAGAATCTCGCCTCGTATTGCTTATATGATGTATTATGTATATCACAAAAACCATAGTCCCAGCAGTCAGGCACCTGGACTTGGAGTGCACTCGTAGCGTTTGGAAGTGTAGATCTTATGTGCCTTCGCGGCACGGCATCCGGGGCCGTTTGGCCGTGCAGCGGGCACTAGAGCATTGAGGGTTTAGCATAGCAGTTGTTGGTGCCCTCGAATCCACGGGCTTCCAAGGCTGAGATTTACGACACATTGGCCCTTCCTTGCAGGGGCTCCTATAGCTCCTAAGCCTCAAGAGTAAGGTCCTCCTAGTCCTTCAGCCCTACATTGAATCCTACGAACCCTCGCCCGAGCCCAAACTCTAGACCCGAAGCCTATTGGCAACCGCTTCCATGCAAAAAACCGCCGAGGGCTTGGGTAGGGAGTTGGATCCTTCTCCATGAAGTTTGATCCCGTTGCATGTCTCCTTACATGTTGCAGTTTATGAGATGTGCTCCCATGGCCCCCTCTGAGGAGAAGGCCGCCCTGAGTAATTGTTGGAGGTTTCTTTCTTGGGGCCTACAGGCTTAGGCGATACAACCTGGATCGGTGCAGCCGAAACCAACCCTACCCCAAGCCCCAGCTCTATAAACACAAGAGACCCCAAAGCCCTGACACCCGAAAGCACTATCATTATAAAGCCTTAAAGCCTTGAGCCCTAAGCGCATCCGCCATCCCAGGGGCGTGGTGAGCTGTGGACATGCACAGCGCTTCGGGCGGAGTTTCCCTGGCCAAGTTTGAGTGGTCGGAGCAGAATGTTTAGGATTTCGGGTTTAGGGTTTAGCATGCTTCATGGGTGGACCGTCGCCATGCAGTAAGCTACACTTGCCTGCCCCTTATTCTCCTGCGGGCCTTACAAGTCCCTGCTTAAGTTTCTGTGATCTTGCAAGAGTCCTGAAACTCTAACCTCAAGCCCGCGGCCTTACCTAAGCTTACACTGGGGTACATAGCGGCACTGCTCGGCCCAGACCAAACTGCCAATGCGCTTACTACCGCCACTACAACTTCTCTCTGCCACCAGCGCCACCCCCAAACCTCCCTAACCTTAAACCCTAAACACCATATAGCCTAAACCATATACCTTAAACCTTAAACAAAACACCTTGTTGCCGAAGCCTTATAACCCCGAGCCCTGAAGCAGAACTCGGTCATGGCAGGCTCATCGCAACCCAAGGCGGCGCAGTGGCCTCGGCGGTGCGGATCTAGGGCTCCACAGCGTTTAGAGAGCCCAGGGCTTTTTACGGTTTTTGGAGCTTTTGGGGTTTACGGTCTGAGGGCCTGTTGTGTTGAGATTATGGGGCCTTTAGAGCTTGACGGTTTAGCAGAGCTATTGTCGCACCAGGATCTTGAGCAGCCGATCAAGGGCTGCTACTATAGGGGCCTAAATACTTACCTATACTATGTTGGGGGCTCCTTATTTGTCTTTTTTCTAATGGCCCCCCAAACCCTATTCTAATTAATGAGGCCCCTATATTATCATGTAAGATGGCCTTTAAGGCCTCAAGGCCGACTCTCAAAGCCGATTTGAATCTCCTACGGCCACACCAAAACCTGGAAGATGCAAAGGACCCTGAGGCAACCGGCAGTTTCAGCAAAGGACAAAGAGCAGGATCGTTTCTATTGCGAGCCCATCCCGACTGGCCGGAAACCCCAGGATATGCCTCAAGTCCTAAGCCCTCCTTCCTCTTTAGGAAAGCCGAAGCCGGGCCTTGAGGCTTACTCTTCAGTCTAACATTGGGGGTCTGATTGTCTACTGACTGTATTTATCAAGGCCTCCATGTTAGATCGTTAAACATCCTTATAAGCCCTAAACCCTGAAGGTCCTAACCCCTTGGTCCGAGGCCGTGGCTTCTGATCCCATCTGTGAGCTTCAGGGTCCTTTGCCCCATGGTGTCCGCTACATGCGCCTCTGAGAGCGATTTCAACACCGTGGGGGTTTCGGGGAGTGTCAGCCTAGGGTTGAGGACTCGGGCAGTTTAGGGGTAGGGCAGGGTTTGCGGAGGTTTAGGATTACGTCGATGCTGGTCTAAGACTGGAGTCAAAGGTGCATTACACTTTAAAAAATTCAAAACCTGAACCCTATAGCCCACCTATAAACTCTAAGCCCTATAAGCCCGAATACTACTAATCCAAAGCCAGCCATCTCCGTCTTACCACAGCCACAGATGCGCGGAAGCGGAAAAGGTCGCACTGCCCAGGGAGAAGAGTTCAGGAATTCAGGGGAGATGCCTTTTGTTTACTGTTTTCGGGTTTAGGTTTCAGGGTTTATGGGGCTTTGAGGTTTTCGGGCTGTAGGGTTTTAGGGTCCAAGGTTTAGGATTCTGGAGGACGGGAGTGTTTGGGATTTCACAGGTCTCCGAAAGGAGTGGAATGTAAGCATGTGTATCTAAGGCGCAAGGTTTTCTAGCATAGGCTTTTGACCGCAGAACGAGGTTTGCGGTCTTCCGGGTTGAGGGTCTGAGCCTTTGGGGTTGCATTTTTCCTTCGCCGGCTCTATGCAGTGACAGACGGAAGCTATCGTGCTGCAGATGGGACGGCGTTCGCCCCAGACTTGCTGCAGCTGATGACAAGGGAATGTCAACGAGGCTTTGCGAGGCAAATGCTGAGATACTTAAGCACTTGTGAAGGTGGCTACAAAAGGTTAGGTGTAATCTACCAGGGCATGCCACGGCCCTTTTGTACCATAGTCTTATCTAATTCTTTGGATGCTATTGCTCCGTCACTCACCTTCATGGGCTTTGCAATTGACAGCCGCGGACCTCCATGAGGGCACTTATGAGGATGACAGAAGCTCTAAGTCCGGGGAACAGCGTATACGGCGACGGACAAGTTCGGAAAAGCCGCGGCCAAAACCTGTGGTGCACCTTTCGCAGAGCGTCTTGACCCAACGAGCACCGACGTCCTTTCTCGATTGAAAATTTAAGTGGATTTCTTTTGAGAATCAAGTGGATGTTGCGATAGGGAGACTCAGAGAGCGCTGGAAGTGATGATACTCGAGTTGGCAAGTAGATGCAGAACATGACGGGCACCGCATCCAGCATTCAAGCAGATGTTTTCCAACACGTTGCGGTCGCATGTCTGCACAACTGGTGCTTCTAGGGCTTCCATGCGCGCACCGTTCAATGCAGCAATCCCGCTTGCCGCAAGCCGACTCGCGCAATGACCTGTTGAACAAAACTGATACGAATATGTCTGAAGTTCGTGATTCATGGACCACGACGCCCTACACCGTGCTACTCAAGAATCACTCGATCCAACAAGCGTTGCCAAGATAGAGGAAATTCCTCTTCGGCGGGGCCTGTAGCCTGCAATTAAGCAATCTGTTTATCGATCTCGTCAGGCAACGACTCGACGGCTAAGACGTATTCCAATGCCACCAGCCGCAGCCGTCAGTGACCTTCTAGCTTTGCATTTGCGTGCCCACCAAGTCCAATGGTGCGACAAGACATCAGTTTTATCGATGTTGACAAATGAGACACCGTGTTGTTTGCCATGTACTTTGCGATGTTTGCAACTCACGTGCGGATGCTCGATGTTCGTTGTGTAGCTATGTACCATATATGGGCAGTGGTCTCAATACCCCGTACGTTATGATTTTTATTTGGAAACGGAAGCGTCAAACAGATAGGGCGTTATTAAATCATGTATTATTGTAGTATCACACTCTGGTGTTCTATTTTGCTATACTGTTGCCATGCCACTACCGCACACACTTCAATGTTTCTCCTGTACTACTGTATTGTTACCGTCCTGCTATTTTTTTTGCTATGGAACTTTTTCACTTTCGGTTTTTAAGTTTTTGGCCCTTCTTCTCGACTTTTCGCGTTTTGTTGCAGTTTTCGAGTGTTTGTTGTCGTTTGGGTTTTCGTTTGGCTGTATCATGCTGTACAAAGTTAATGTTCCCAGGAAAAATCTTTAAGCAATGCCATTCTCAAACCTTTGGTTTGTCATGTTTTCGTTTAGCCTTCCCCAGTAATTCGCCGCCGCAGACACTCGCAAACACAGCGCCAGCGGGGTGGTGGGCAGGAGAGCAACAGAGCGTGATGAACACAAAAAAGCATTATGCGTGCGCACTTGGGGAGCCTGGTTTTCTTGTTGTGCGTGCCAGGCATCCCGAGGCCGCTGCCAGGTGAACCGGTGGGCTCACCGCGCCGCCTGCCTGAGGTGACCGCCCATTCGGGCGGAACCTACACGAAGGCGTCGTTTCGCGAGACCGAGGCGTTGCTCGCTTTGCAAACACCCGCCATGCTGTGCACGGCTCGGCGCTGGACCCGGCGAGGCCGGCACCGCTCCTCCGCCTGACCGCATGCTAACACTGCGGCAGCGGCTGTGGCTGCCTTTGCCAATCGCTCCCCGTAGGTGGCGCGCACGGACACGGCTGCCGTGCCGCCGTCGACGCCTACAATCAGTGACCACTACGCCGCTTGCCATCGGACAAGACAGCTGGCTCGCTAGCACGCGAACAGGGCGTTGGGACGGCCCGCCACTGTATTACAGCCTGCTGCACCTCGATGCCCGATGTTTTTTGTGGCCTCAGCACGGAGCCGCTGACGATGCCTTGTGCATGACATCCTTAAAAACCATGCAGGGGAGCGAGGTCTGGGTCCCTTAAGTGAATGGCCAGCCGTGCGGCTCGGACCAGTCGTGTATAGCCCGTGATCCGTCAGGGTCCAGTAGGATCAACAACCACATGGAAACTTGGCGCGCGCGCGCGCGCGCGCCCATGTCCTTGGGTGGCTCCTCAGACCTGCAACAAGCATCGAAATATGCATGTGAAAAGCCATGTGTTTTGGCCACTAATTCGTGCTTGGTATCAAACAAATATCCAAAACTCATTGAACGGGTCCCAAACCTTGAAGACCACCTCGCCGCTTGCTCTCGCTCCTGGGCGAGAGGCGCAATTCTGGAACGTGCTGTTGCTCGTGTGTGCGCAGAAGCTGGGGCGGCGTTCGCTCACGTTTCCCTTTGCTGCCGCGTGCTGTTTCGCAGCCAGCCTGCTGTCCTTGCCCCTCGTTGGCGCTGCCAACATTCACGGGGAGCTGCCACAGAGCGACACCCTCACCGACTCGCCTTCCCAGCCCTCGCTCGCCAGCCGTGTGCTGCGGACGCGGTTTGCACGTGCCCTTTGCCGCACCACGCTGTTTCGGACTCCACAGAACCCGTTTAGAACGCGCCCTGTAACCGGACGTCGGTGCCCAAATCCGCCAACGCGCGATGTCGCGCCGTCGAGTTCCCTAGATACCTTAAACACTGTTTCCATGCCTTCCATTTTTATAATGCGTGAATTCCTCAAATTCCCTAATCACATGAATCACTGCCTCCAAGCATTGAATATGTAGACTTTGCCAGTTCCCTAAATTCGCCAACGTATATTTCTATGTACTTTTCGGCTTTCGGTGTTCCCTAAATTCGGAAAATACTCGAAAAGAATCATGGGGTTCGGATTGAAGGAATTTAAATCGTAGTACCGGGTGTTGGTGGCTATTTCTTGCACGTTCGTATCCGTAACACATCCCACTACCGGGTTTTGGTGGCTCTTACTGGCCGATTTTTAGCCGTAACGAGTCGTACTCCCGGGTCTGGGTCTTGGTGGCTCTGTCTGGCCCACCCTTGTCCGTATCAAAACGTACTCGCGGGTTTTGGTTGTTGTTTCTGGCCCACTCGTGTCCGTCACAACTGCACCACCGGGTCCAGGAGGTTGTTTTTGGACTTATTTATTCGTAACAAATCGTACGCCCCGGTCTCGGAGCCCCTTTCCAACCCACTCATATCGCAACAAATCGTACTCCCGGGTTTTGGTGGCCCTTCCTGGCCCGTTTTTTATCGCAATAAATCGTACTCCCGGGTCTTGGTGGCTTTGTTTGGGCACCTCGCAAATCGAGCTCCCGGGTTTTGGTAGCTCTATCTGGCCTAACAAATCGCGCTCCGGGCTTTGGTGGCTTTTTCGCCCAGTGTTATACGTAACAAGTAGTACTACCGCTTCTTGGTGGCTCGTTTTGGCTACCAAAAGCGCACGCCCGGGTCTCAGCGGATCTTTCTAGCCCACTCTTATCCGAAGCAGATCGTACTCCCAGGTCTGCGTGGCTTATTTTAGCCCATTCATTTCCGTAGCAAATCGTTATAACAAATCGTACTCCCGGGTCTTGGGGCTCGTTGTGGCCCGCTCATATCTATCACGAATCGTACTCCCGGGTCTTGGGGGCCCTTTGTGGCACATGCGTATCCGTAATAAATCCTAGTCGTACTTCCGGGTGTTGTAGTTCTCTGTGATCCATTCCTGTCCGTATCAAATCGTATTCCCGGGTTTTGATGGCTCTTTAGCCTCCTCGAAAAAGGCGCTCTCGGGTCTGGTGGCTCTCTCTGGCCCACCCTTATCCGTAACAAATCGTACTCCCGGGTCTTTGTGGTTTTTCAGGGCCCAGCCTTATCCGTAACACATCGTACTTCCGGGTTTTGGTGGCTTTTGTTCTGGCACATTCTTATCTGTGACCAGTCTGTGACAAATCGCACTCCTGGGTTTTGTGGCTCTTTCTGGCCCGCTCCCCTCCGTAACAAATCGTATCTCCCAAGTTCTGGTTGCTCTTTGGCCTCCTGAAACAAAGTGCTCCCGCATCTGGCGGTTGGTCCTGGCCCATTATTCGCAACAAATAATACTCCCCGGTTTGGTGGCTCGTCCCGCAACAAATCGTACTCCCGGGTTTTGGTGGCTCTTTCTGGCCCACTTGTGTCCGTGAAAAATAGTACTCCCACTTGATGGCTTTTTTTGGCCCATGTTTATCCGTAACAAGTTGCACTTTCGGGGCTTGGTGGCCCTTCCTAGCCCATTCTTCTTTGCCACAAATCGTACTCCTCGCAGCGGCCGCGCAAGCCGTCGACCACCTCACCGCTCAAGGCTGCCACGTCCCCGCTTGGGATAGCCCAGAACCAGCGCATGCACCTGTCCACGAAAAGCCTGGGCACCGTCTCCGGGGCTGGCAGCGGCACGCCGCCCGCGCCTGTGACCAGCGCGCGGTCGAGACGCATTTCGCCACCTTGCCTTCCGCGTCCCGAACGCTGCTGCTGTCCCAGGCCGGGCCACATGCCGCCTGCTGCTTTACAGTCCGCCCGACTCACGAAGCAGTCGCCATCCCGCCCGCAGAGTTCCGAGAACTTCTCCTCCGCCGCCTGCGCTTAGCGCTGCCGCTCACGCCCCGGCTCTGCTCCTGCCGTGGTCTGCTTGACCCGCTCGGTGACCACCGTGCAGCCTGTGCGAACTCCGGGGCCCTTGCCTCCCGTGCTCTCCCGCTTGAGCGAGCCGTCGCTCGGGTCTGCCGAGAGGCCGGCGCTCGCGTCGCCCGCATCGTGCGCCATGCAGACATGAACCTCTCCACCCTAGTGCCCGACGCGCGCCGGAGAGAGATCGTTTGCAACAGCTTGCCTCTTTGGCATGGGGCTCAGCTTGCAGTTGACACCACCTGTGTCAGCCCAGTGGCTCGCTCCGGCGAGCCGCGGCCAGGAGCCGATAGTCAACCCGGCCTCGCCCGACAGCAAGCCACAAGGCGGAAGCGATGCGACACGTACCCCGAGCTTGCGCTCTCGCCGCGCTGCCAATTGGTGGTGTTCGCTGTCGAGGTTGGCGGCCGCTGGGCCCCCGAGCCTGCGACTTTCCTTAGGCTCCTCGCACGGGCTCGAGCTGGGCGTGCACACGCTGTCCTTCGGTCGGCTTTGCGTGCAGCCTATGTGCCTCGCTCCTTGCTGGAGCTCCCTCTCGACACCGTCGGAGGTCTTGCAGGACGAGCGCTGGCTGCACGCCCCTGCCCTCAGCCGGCTCCCGCTGCGGACCTAAGCTGACGCCGCCACGCCACGTAGACTGCAGATGCACAGGGACCGCGCTCGTACTGGTCGCAAAAAGTGTGCGTGAAAATCGTACTCCCGGGTGTTGGTGGTTTACTTTTGGCCCACCCTTGCGCGTCAACCACGGTCTTCGTGGCTCCTTGGCCC
The DNA here is from genome assembly GCA_905221615.1 of Symbiodinium sp. CCMP2592. Lineage (NCBI taxonomy): Eukaryota > Dinophyceae > Suessiales > Symbiodiniaceae > Symbiodinium > Symbiodinium sp. CCMP2592. Next base: position 585,765 of record CAJNDT010004613.1, read on the forward strand.
ACTCTCATATGGAACAAATCTTACTACCGGGGTCCTGTAGCCTTTTTCTGGCCCAATCTCACATGAGCGACCGTGGTAATTTGGTCCCATGGTGTACAGAGTACCGGCGGACCGTTTTTGCATGCGTTACTCGGGGAACGAGATAGGGCCTGCAGTTAAACCGAGATGGTTAACCAAATGCATACGGTACATATACCTGCAAACTCTTGGCGGGTAAAAAATTATGCCCCTAAGGGCAAGAGACTCTTTTTTGGACTGATGGCTGCTTTTGGGTTCTCGGCGGCGAAATGTGTCTGCTGGCGGCGGATTGGTTTCGCCATGCTTCGCAGCCCTTTGGGCTCTGTTGCCTCGGGGTCTGATCTGTCTGTTGCGGTGAGGTGAACAGTCTGCTAATTTGGCAAAAGAAAACCTAAACATTGAACTGTGGACACGAATTTTAATTGACGTGACCCGCGCCACGCCGATGGCTGCGGCGTGCGAATACCACCCCAGGGTGCAGCATGATGCATGCAAAGCTGTTTGAATGGGCACTGCAGGGTTGCTGCACGCATCTGTTTGAGAGCTATGCTCAGCAAGCCATCGATGTTGATCTAGCTGGTAGTGTCTCGCGCTGATCCATTTAGTAGTAGATATAAATGAGTGTGTAAATATGTATATGTATGCATACAATTCTACATTTTTGTTGTTCTTTCTATCTCTCTCTCTCTCTCTTTGTGTCTTTCTGTCCCTCTCGGCTTTTTTCTTCCTTTCCATACAGCAAAATGGCAGTCGTTTCCGAATGGTTAGAAGCGCACTTGTGGCATGGCCAATTTTTGGTTTCGATTGTCGGATCACAACGATAGGAAACGAGATAGTTTACATTTGCCGCTGTGGTCCCAGAAGGTCAGAGCCCTTTCCTTGTGTAGACCAGTACTAGTACGACGAGGACGACTACGACGACAACTATACTACTAGTCATTACCGTACTAACTGTTGTGCCAGAACTACTAGTACTACAAGCGCTACTAGTAATTACAAGCAGTACTTATTGTACCAATAGCATTACTAATAGTATTAGTATTCCCAGTATTCATACTATTACTGGTATGACCAGTACTACTGGCACTGCCACGGTCACTGCCGCTGCTACTGCTGCTGCTCATGTTCGTGAAGCTGTTGCTTTTTGTCATTGCTGCTACAGCATTAAACCTGTATGCCATGCAGATGTGTACAGCATGTGCTCGAACGAGATCCCCTAAATTTTGACATGCATCTGGAATCCAGCCCTTCCTGGGGGGACGAGATAAGGGTCCGCAGTAAGGATACGCGTCCTTTGGCCGAAAACCAAATAAACTTCGTCGCTCATATGTAACGAATCGTACTCCTTGGTCTTGGTGGTTGTCTCGGGGCTCGCCAGACGCGGCGAGGCCCACCCGCACGCCGACGTCCAGCCGGGCTGCGCGGTCGCCGCCGCCGCACGCCGCAAGCGGACCCAAACTTACCCCGAGTTGGACCGAGCGCGCCGCTGTCGGCTCGTCGGCGTCGAAGTTGGCGGCAGGTTTGGTACCGAAGCGGTACAATTCCCGCGCCTCCTGGCTGGCCATCGGGCAGCGTCGGTGCCGGCCCACCTGCGGTCCGCCGCCTGGTCCGGACTGTTGGCTGTCGCTGCCCAGCGCGCCTACGCAGCCACGCTCCTCGAACCCCTCCCTGCCGCCGAGCTCGGCGAAGGGCCCATGCCTGCCTTGCAGGAGGTCCTTGCCGATGCGCGCTGGGGGTGAAGGCGCGCAGTCCCTCCCTCCCCAAGCTTCCTCCGCCCGTAGTGCGCAGGTAGCACAGGGACCCGGACGTTTCGTTTTGCAGTCGTCAAAAAAAAGGCGTGGAAAAATACAAAAAAGCACATTCCGACGTAGCAATATCCCACAATACCGCCAGACCGCATGCTCATCGCTTTGCGGCGACGGTTGCGCTTTCCGCTGCCCGTCGCACCAGGCAGATGTGGGGCCCATGGACCCGGCTGCGGCGCCGCGGTCGACGTTTACGGTGATCACTATGCTGCCTGCCCCCGCACCGGCCTGCTCGCCCTGCGAGCCAAGCCACTTGAGCACGCGTGGATCCGGATCGTGCGCGAAGCAGTGAGGCCGGAAGGCCAGGTCGTCCCGCAACAGTGGCTCGCGCGGACGCCTGCCCCAGGTGTCGATCCCGATGATCGCCGGCGTCCCGACTTCGTCGCATATGGTGCCACACAGCTCGGCGAAGCACTGTGCTGCGACGTAAGCCTGGTCTCGCCGCTTACCCGCGACGGCCGCCCGCAACCTTCCTCGACCACCAGGGACGGTGCTGCACTGGCCGTCGCCGAACGCCGCAAGCGCGCTGCCTACCCCGAGCTCCTTCGGGGAGGACCGCAAAGGCTGTGCGTGCTCGCGTCCGAGACCGGCGGGCGCTGGAACGACGAGTCGCTCCGCCTTGTCGCGCAGCTCGTCCGTTTGCGTGCCCTGCGAGCCCCTGCTCCGCTCCGAGGAGCTGCCACCCAGGGCTGGTGCAGACGCTGGTGGAGCCTACTCAGCGTAGCTGTGCAAAACACGCTTGCTGCCACTTTGCTCGGGCCGCCGCCCGTCCATGCCCCTATGCCTGGCGCGCAGGCACCGCTTCTGCAGGACGTCCTGCACGACGCGTGCCCGCCTGTGCCCAGCTGCCTGCCGGCTCGCTGAGCCGCTGCGGCCCCTGTGCTATGCCGTAGTTCGCAGGTGCACTGGGGCCGCGCGCAGATCGCCCGAAAAGTCCGTTGGAAAAAAACCGGGTGTTCGTGGTCTTTTCTGACCCAATCTGAGCGAATTCGCATCAATTTGGCTCGAATGTTTGATTGTTTCAGTCCGGGTCGTGAACGGCACGTAGGTCGGCTGATTAGGCCAGTGCCTCGACGCCAATCTCCTGGAAGATCCTGGAAGGTAGGCGGGGCGACGTTTCGGGTTAATTTTTCAATCACAGTTCGGGACCCGGGATATATTGAATTTCGGCCGTGTTCCTTGGAGCCCATCGTGCCCCAGGTCAACAACCTGTAAAAGCCAGATGGACGGCCCGGACAAGTTTAACGACAACCACGCTGACATACCAGGCCTTCCGATAACACCCTGTCGTGGTCATGTGGTGTCGTTTATGAAGCATGAATTTAAATTGACATGTTCATCGAGAGCTTGTGACTTGTATGCAGCGTTCATTGCATGTGCACTGCGCCAGGTCCACCAATCATCGACATCGAGGCTATCGTGGTCGGTGTTGGGATTGCCCATGTCCGATGACTGTCGGTGATGATTGTGACCGTCGGTTTGTTCGTCGGTTTGACTGACTGTTTTTTTGTTGATTATGTTTATTTGTTTGTTTGTGTGTCCGTCATTCTGTCTGTGGGTCTGTCCATGTCGGTCCGGTGATGTTTATCGCTCGGCCTGTCTGTCTGTTTGTCTGTCTGTCTGTCTGTCTGTCTGGCGGTGTCTCTGTTTGTGTCAGAGCCACACACGCGGGAATCGTGGTAATGCATTCTTGTGTACATATGAAAAGATGTATAAACCAAAACCTACATGGAGGACTGCATCTTCCGCACCCATGCTACGGTTCAAAACGCAGGGGGACGCTGCCTACGCACGTTCGTTGTGTAGCTCAGCTCGGGGAAGGTGCACGAGTCTGGTTTTCGCCACTGTCGGTGTCAGTGGCTGCTGCAATGAAAGAACAGGTGTGACGAGCTGATTCATGGCCCAAGCCCCCACCATGCGATCACGTCCCAGGGCCCTCACCAAGAGCGCCTTTGCAGGCCGATGCTTCGAAGCCAGTATCGAGACGCAGACCCACCACCTCGGAGTCTATCCATCAAGTTTGAGCGATAAACTCCTGCCGGTTTAAGGCTAATGCAGCATCACTGATGCAAGCTTTGAAGTGTCTGCACCAGTTTGCCACTGAGGAGCGCATGCTGCACGTGAGTTTGGCGTGTTGCATGTTTCCCTTGCTGATGCTGGTGCGGGGCCAAGGTGAGACTCAGGCAAGCTTGATTTTGAAGTTGTGGTTCGTAAGCTTCGAAACGCTCAGGCCACCACAGTCCTGCTGTTCCTGATGTTGACGTTTGTTTGGAAGGCAGCCACTGTTGCACCAATGCGGTTGTCGGTCGGCTTCAGTGTTCAATCAAGTGTTTGTTGCAGCCGGCATGCATCCCCTCTACGAACCGCTCGCTGCGGTACACGTAGGAACCGTTAGTGAGCTAGTGCGCCATCAGGGAAACATCGACATCGTTGCACATGCATCGGTAGCCCTCGGCTCAGCAGTGAGTATGGAGCGTGCAAGGCCGCAAGGCATGTAGTTTCATGCCGGTCTTCTCTCGCAGCATCCATGTGCAGCATTTTCACAGCGCTTTGTTGCCGAATGGGCCTACATGTTGCGCAGTTATGTTCACAGCGTCCGCATTCGGCATGTATGCTGAGGTCATTACGCTTCTGTTGTTGACATTGGTCCCGTGCCACCTCAGCTGTGCGGGCAGGCACTCGGAACATTGGTCGCCAAGACAAGATAGCGGGAAGCTTCAGGAAGCAAGCGGGTTATGATATACAACTCCATGTTTGTTGTATGGAATCCAAATGAATCCAACCCCACCAGTAAGTTCAAAGCCCGGAGCGTGGCCAGGTGCGGTATCAGATCACGTCTCTGGAGATATGTCGCTTGTTTGGCAGCGACGGGGAATGGTTGTGCACGCAGCTTCGCCTTCGGAAGCAAAAACCTGCCGGTTCAGGTGTTCATCGGTGCTCCCTTCACTGCGCTGGTGGCATTTATCGGTTTCTTCTTGGGACTGCTGCTTGGGCAAATGCTGTTTGGGCTGCGTCGCTGACAAAGATTCACGTGACCGTTGCATTGGAGAAAGCACGAGAAAAGAAAGCAAAATCAAAACACTCGGCCATCCCAGGTTCTATAGCACCGAAGAGGTTCTTTTGAAAACTTCTTACGTGCTGCCCTTACAGCCGACTGTGTGCGATTTCAAGACCAGAGCCTACCGCAGTGGTCAGGCAGCTTCAAGCTGCACCATTCTGTGGTCCAGGGTCGTGCGGGGTTTATGGCGATTTTTCTGATTGTCAGTATCCGACACATTCATACCATGTCAAAGGCGTGGTGCCGGGCAGTAGCGGTTGGGAGGAAGTGACACTGCAGCCATTGCAGCCCCAGAGCAACTGCTGCACATGAACTTGGGAATAGTCAAGCCGACTAGTCAAGCCCGTCACCAGGACGCATCCCAACCGGTGCTTGTCGTGGGCACTGGGCCCAGTGGACTTTCTGCAGCCTGGATGCTGGCGAAGAGCGGCCGCAAGGATAGCGGGGTAGGGGGGGAGGGGAAGGGACTGACACGGCGAAGTTTCAGAGAATAACAAGCCTGTGAGCCCGGAACACTGGGATCCTCCTGTTTATCGACGTCCACAAAGGGGCGGATAAGGATCCCGAAACGGGTTATCAGTCGTTGCATTTAAATTAAACCAGGACAGATCACAGAAAAAACCCTAGGCCCTATGCATAAGGACAGCCAAAAACTATTTCAGGAGCAGCACTTGAGGTTTCCAAGACCATCATGAGGCCAAAGCCACGTGATTGGCAGCTCAGAGCACACACAGTAGTTGCACCAGAAATATGCGTGGCACTGCTAGAGTCAAACGCGGGCCCCTATCCAAATCCACAGAGAATTTGTGCAGAACGGAAGAACTTTCTAAGTCGTGTTACTACAGCAGGCGATCCTACAGCACACGGATGTTGCAGGTGGTGCTGCTAGAAGCGACCGACGACATCGGTGGCCACTCCAAAACCTGGGTGGAACCCACGGATCAAGGCTCTGGATCTCTCGGTAAGAATTGGTGATGACAGCTTTACTTGTGTGTGTGTATAGAATAGACAGATGTTCACATGTAGCTTTGCTTGGGATGAGAAAAAGCATAGGCTCATCCATATATGCATAGCGCTGTGTGATTCCTCCTAAAACATATGTCGACATATGTGTTTCTACGGGTTCTATGGTCCTGAACGCAATCCTAGCGAAATGAAATGGATAATTACGCTTGCCGAGGCCATAGAAGCAGAAAGCGGGGTCGATGTGCTGTCCAATTGCGGTGAGCAGCATGATTGCAGTCGCAGGTGACTTCCCTGTGGACATCGGCTACATCTTCAACAATGCCGCTGCTTCCAAAGAATGTAAGCCAAGCCTAAACGGCAAGGTGTTTGCATTTAGATATGAGTCTGGGGAGACTCTCGATACATCGAATCGAGACAACAATCATATTGAGGACGGTGTGCGTTTGCATTAGTTTGCACCTAGCACTACATTGCATTACGGGGTGCTGCTGCACATTTGTGCCACAACACCCGAAACTTCGCAGAGAAGCCTTCGCTTTGCTGAAGCCTGAACAGTCAAGCTTTGAGGCTTCTATAGGGCTCCGTGTGAGTTTAGGGCTTATGGTGCAGTTTGCGGGGCGGGCTCGGGCTTGATTTTCCGACCGCTTGGTTGTGAGGTGAACTACCACCACTACATCAACTTCACCAACTATTTCGGCTATCCACGCGTGGACACTGCTTTCTGGCCGAATGCAATTGGGCATCGGCATGGGTGGAACTTGCGGGCTTGTGCACGAAGACTTGTTGACATTATACCAGTAATTCCATTGTCATGACTGTTCGGTCTTCATTTCTGCAGATTGTAAGGATGATAATACTTCAGCGCGAAGTCCGGCTGTTCCGCAGTTTCATTGAAGCGATTTCAGCTTGCTACCGTCAGTCAGAGCCATTTGCAATGTGTGGACACGATTTTTTCGCAAGCGAGCTTCAACAGTTGAAGCCGAAAAGACATCGCGGCTTGGCTGGTAACATAGTTGGGGGTTCCCTAGTATAGTGGTGGTATAGTATGCCCCACGGCCATATTCTAATTTTTAAGGTTATTGAGAAGCCCGAAACAGTTGTCCGGCTCCTGCTGCTGCGCAGGCTTTGAACACGTCAGGCGCCTTCAACGGCAGCCCCTTGACGGGTTTAGGGTGCAGGATTTAGGGTCAAGGGTTGAGACCGGACGCCATGTATCTATATATATGTGTGTATATGCCTTTCAAATTTTTTTCAAGCTGCCAAAGTGCCTCTTGCGACTGTTCGGGAGAGTCAGAGTGTTTCACTCCGTAATTCGACCTCCGTAGACATCCTGGATGCCGACCCTCGGTGTGAAGGGGTTGCGTTGAGGTTGAGCCCCTTGCAGTTGTTTCACGGTTTTCGCGGCACAAGCCGAAATCCTGTTCTTAGATTCTGAGTTAGTTCTTCGTAGTTGTCTGAGCTTTAGGCACTTGACCTGGCAAGGCATTTGTCACCTGGCCCTGTGTGAGGCTCGAAACCCAGGCACGCCCTTCAGAAGCACCGAACTGAGGATATTGGGATAATGTCCATGCCGAGCGAGGCAGATTTGGCGAGGCAGCCACTGGAGGGGGAATGGGGGGAGGGCAGGAAAGAGATGGCAGGGGTGTAGCTTTAGAGAAATACTGGTACATGCATTCTGCATACATGCAGTTACATGCATCCATACATAGATACATGCACATTCACATAGACGTAGTGCGAACTTGTCAGATTCCAGGCCTCGGCCCTTGTCGCTACGGTGTCTAGTGCCTGAGCGCGAGATCCACGCTGGGCTTTCAAGTCCGTAGATTCCGGAATCAAAACCTGCTCGGTCCACGACAGCACCTCCTAAACTGGCACGAAGGTGACAGTTCATGATCCATCGTAGTGTTGTTCGCATGTGCACTAGCAGTTGTAGGAGCCGTACCGGCAGCAGACACACCTTCAGAAGCGCTTGACAGCCTGAGGAAGTTCGAGTGGCAGGTACATGAGGCGCGCAAGAACCTCCGACAACCATTGAAAACCACAATAACTAGGAGCAGCTTAGAACCCCACACCCGCCATTTCCCGAAACCCTAAGCCCTAAATATCCCCTTAAACCATAAATGCCATAAGCATCAGGACTTGGAGGCGGAAGTGGATCGCTTCTTGGAGTTGGTCAGGCAGCCGGACGACACCCTGAGGCTGATCCTTGGAACCCCTTAGCCCGACATCCTCCCCGTTTGAAGTGACTCCCTGGTTCTTAGTAGGGAAGTTGGGGAGGGGGTTATAGGGACTACTACAACGGACTATCATAGGGATCCGTTCCCCCATGCCCTACTCAGAACCAGGGGTGTGATGGGGTGTGATTGGTTGTTATCTGTAGAAGGCATGGTGCAGAGTCCCTATTTGTTTCGGCTTTGCTCCCGCTCCGAAGATTGTAGCAAAGCTCCACCTGCAGCATCTGACAGCATCAACACAACAGCAGCTAGCTAGCAGGTGAACCTACACCCCATGCCCCGAGAAGACAACAGGCAAGACATACGCTGAAGCCTAGAAATAAGTAAGACTGTACTACAGGAGTCACAAATCTTCCAAAGCGCCGGGAGGTATTTGACCCCATTGGGTGCCTTTCTGTGGTGGCACGGCTTTTCTGACGACTTCTACAGGCGTTGCTTTCAGAGCTGGGCCGGTGAGCGGGGGGTTTGGGCTTTGGCATTTGGGCTTTGTTATAGAATGCGGGGCTTTTCCACGAAAGTCACGCTGGCAATGGAAGGTTCCTTTTGTATTCGGACCCTTGCTTCAGTTGCTACCTTGGGCTACAAAGCCCGGCCTTAAACGACCGGCCTTGACGCGGTGTATGCCCTTATCGGTGTATACCTCGAGTGGCACCGTGCTACACCTCAGTGCGGTTGTCCGGATCTTCGCCGCAGAACACTTGAGGGCCGCCGGGGTGGGGGCTGGTAACTATTCCCGGACCACGACAAGGGGGGGTGACTCCACTCGAACTACTCAGGCCCGGACCACCGAAGGAGGGTTGGCTCAGGGAAAACAGGACTCGTGCGAACACTTGGGGGCAATTTCGCTCTGGTATGAACGGCCTAAACCTAAACATCCCTAAATCTAAGAGCTTTAAATCCCGTCTCAAGATGCTTTGACATCAAGAATTGTGATGGATTAGAGCCCTGACCCTCTGAACCACCCCGTAAAGCGGGGCCTCTTCCGCCTGTTGATGTTGTCGCTGATCCGTAAGTAAAACCCTGAAGCCCTCAACCCTGAATGTGCATCAGCTCTCAGGGTTTGCGATTAGGACCTCCGTTTGGCTGTTTGATGTTGTTTTTGAGTGGGTTAAGGTAGGATTTAGGGTTTATGCCGTTGCCGGGTTATTCCGTCTGGCTCCTTCTTACAACTAGACATGCCTGGAATCCTCAAGCATCCATACTATCAAATCCCTTGTGCAGTCCATACAGCCCTATAGTCGTGCTGCGTGCTGTACTATATACCCGAAACCCTACACCGTACCCTGACACCGGCAAGCTTCTCTTCCAATCCTTTGCAGTCTTTGCTTATCTTCCATTCTCTCGGTGCTGTTCGCCAGAAACTCAGTGGCGGTTTAGGGTTGCGGGCTTTAGACTTCAGGCTTATAGGCCGGGGTAAAGGGGTAGGGATCCGGGTTTTCCCGATACTTGGCTTTTACGCACGAGTCGCTTCATCTCTTAAAGTGGTGGGTGGTCGGTATCGGTTGTCGCAAGTCTTCCCGGTAGAGTCGCTGCAGACCGGTGACCGGTTGCAAAAGGGTTCAAGGACTCCCAGCTGCAAAGAGGATTTAAGGTTCAGGCTTCTGCAGGCCTTAGCGTGGCTCACATGTCAAGTTGAGAGCTACAAACACCTGGAGTCGAAAGCGTGGGCAATGTGAACTCAAAGGTACTACGTCTTGTCGACCCACAAGCTTGAAGCAAGTTTGGTCATGAGGACAGCACACAGTCACTTGTCAAGTCCCTCGAGCCCCAAAGGCTCCCAAAAAATTCCTACCCTGACTGACTGAAGCCCTGAAGCCCTGCGCTTGTGCTACGCTATAGTGCTTTGGAGGAGCCTTGACTTTGGCTCTTGCCGTGTGTTGTCGAACGTGGGTGCAGTTTTCTAGTTCGGGCCTGTCCTCAAAAAGCTAACTGGGTCTTCACGGAGTTTGGGATATACCTTTTAGGAACCATGTGCATGTGATACAACACTACAAACTTGAATCGGTATGTTCAAAGGGACCCTAATAAGCTTAATTTACTCCTGTGTTATACTTCTGCAGTTTGCATTTGGCCGAATTCCAACACTTGGAACTCAACAACTACAAAGTCGACACAGGGACACCTCCGCAAGCCACAAGCAAAATCAATGTGGGTGTCAGGCCTCGAGTTATTGGGAGATCTTGAGTGCAAGAGCAAGTTGATGAATTAAATGTGGCTTTTACCCCTAGTGTATCAGCGGTAGAGTTCACCGTTTAACAAGACAAAACACTATAAGCCTCGTTACAAGCCCCTAAGCCGCGAGGGACTTCAAGACTTTTTGAGATGAGAGCGGAAGTGGAAGCACGCCGAGGTTACGAAAATGGGGGCGTCTCGCCAGTGTGCGCAGTGCACCCTCAACTATTTCAGGCCAGGGCTTAAACGTGCAGTCTTAGCAGCGTTAAGAGGTTCCACGGGTTTTGATGGGGGCTTGGTTCGGGCTTCGGGTCTTGCATTGCATTGAGACGACGTCTCAGGCTTCAGGAATCTGTCGATTTTCCTTCAGAGGCTTCATGTATTTCACGCCGGATTCAGAACCAGACTATCCTCTAAGATGCTAAGGGCTGAGACCGAAGCTTTAGACGTCACCCTACAGAGCATTGGGAAATGTAGGTGTTCCTTATCGCAGATGGCCATTTTTCATTCGGACATGAGAGAGTTTAGGCTTTTTCCGCAGCTCTGAGTGCGTCACATGGTACCTGTCTGTGGCACTCTTTCCTTGCAATTGCTGTCTTTACATGGCCTGGCTGGACCCGGAGAACGGCCCCATGGTGCTTAGAATTGGGTCTGATGTTGTTGACGCTCTACAGCTTCTTAGGGCCTCGCGGGATTTCTTTTGCCTCGACGTCCTCGTCAGTGATCGTTGGGGTGATGCGCTGTTGCCTGACATTCCTGCAGTTACTTCCCGAAATTGTTTAAGGATCTTGGAGTTGTAGCCAGGTGGTCGTTGCATCCTGACACTTGGGATGACCAGTTGATGAGTTTTTGCAGTCCGGGGTAGCCGTGTGGCACGAGTCCACAGCACACTCGGCGCCTCGGTTCCTGGCATATGCATAGTCCAGGTGTAAAAGGGCTTGAGGATGCGAGTGGGAGGACCGTGCGATTGGATCGTATAGCTTCCTAGCTTCAGGGCTTAGGAGTCACAGGGCCTCAGCAGAAGTTGGATATGTATGTTCGGATGGATTTCAGAAATTCAGGGGCCACGATCTTAGCCAGGTTGGGATTGCTTCCAAAACCAAGCCAAGCGAAGGTGCCACCTTGCAGCTGCACCCATCCTAAGCGTTAGGGATCCTTAGGGATTTGGACAGGAATATACAGTGTCGTACGAACTTGCGGACTGATCTAAGGCGTCTTGTCGAGCGAAGATTCAAGAATCGTACTGCGATCGGAACCCATAATTCTTAAACTCTCAACCCGACATGTCTCCTCGAACCCTTGTTGAAGCCGCCGGCATGTAAGCCGCTTTAAATGCCAAAACCAAAGCCACGCCAATTCTGTACTTATACCATGAGCACTGGATTTTTTTTATAGCACACAGAAAACCCGACACCAACTGAGAACAGCTCCACAAACCACCGAAAGCCAGGACGGGGGATGGCTGGGGCCCCGAGCAGGGCTGTTCGATGGCTTCGGGCTGCAAGGGGCGTTGTCTTTTTTTGCTTGGGGCTGTTCTGGTAGGGTTGAGTCATTGGGGTTTTGGTTAAGGGTTGAAGGGGAATCCAGCTACACAGCTACACCTGCATCCTTCGGCAGTCCTGAGCCTCCAATAGAGACACAGTCTAGGTACGCCCTGAACCTTAAGTTCCAAAACGTAGAACCTTAGAGCCCGAGGACTCATCTTCGCATCCAGATCCTGTAATCCAAGGTGATAATGAGATTCCCGAAAGGACTGCAGGAAGTCGAGTCCAGCCTGTGGATTTAGGGTGGAGGGTTCAGGGTTTGGGGGTTAAGGTACTGGGGCTTAGAGGCTCAGGTTTGAAGGTGTTGGGATTTGGGTTTTGGCGCTCAGGGTTACGGGTTTGAGATCTTAGGGTTTGTCATGAACAAGACCCGGTAGAGGCGCTGCAGACCGGATGCAAAAAGATCTTAGGGTTTGGGGTTCCAACTTCGGAGTTTATGGTTTGAGGTTCTAGCATTCAGATTTTGGGGCTGCAGGTCTGGACTCTAGGCCTTAAACTTCGGAAGCCATGTGCGGCCTCGGCCCAAAAGGTTTCTCACACCTCCGCTATGAGAGACCGATGGTGCAGAACAGCCCGAAGGCCTTGATGCGGTTCAGGGGTTTAGGGTTTTGTCTCAGATTCGCTAGGACAGCAGGGTACATATTGGTTCATTCCGACCTAGTGGTCCTCCCCCTTCAACCGTTGAACAGACGCACTCTGTTTCTTTGGGTCTGAGCGGAAACCCGAAAGTAGCATTCTTAGGCAAGCCGTCCTGCAACTGCGATTGGCGCTCGTGGTACCACATCTTAAGCTCTGAGCTGCAATCGTGACTGCGATCATGTAGATGTTGATGATGCAGCAGCAGCTTGTGGTAGTAGTGCGTGGTGGTGGTGGTCTAACCTTTAAATACTCCCACGCACGAGTTCAAGAAATGTCTGAGATGTTTTAGGCCTGAAGCCTTAAAACTGACAACCACAGAAGGCACATCAAACCCAAACTCAATGCGTAGCAAAATGCAAGCCAAACCCTTAAGAAAAACAAGAAACCCCATCAACTACATCCTGCAATTTCGCGAAGCCTGTAGAGCCCTTATCATAATTAACCCCTACAACAGCCGTTAAGCAATCGGGCCTTGATGTAAAGAACTTCGAGCCAGGGCTCTCAGTTTATGTGGCGCGATATCATCGCGGATGCCAGCGCAACAGGTTCCGCCGCTCAAGGGGTTTCGGGCATAGGGTTCAGAGAGTTTCGGGTTTTGGGGGGGTTCAGGCTGCAGTTAGGGTTTGGTGAGGAGGTACTTTCCAGGGCTTTGGGGTTTAGGGTTGAGTCAGAGTTCTGGGCTTTCGGTTTACCGCTTAGTTCTTAGGGTTTTGAGTGTAGGATAATCGCTTTAGGAAGCGAGTTGCGCATCTTGAAGCCGAGAGTTTGGGGCTCAGGGTTTGGAGTTAAATTTCGTGGCAATAGTACAATTGCTTTCCTTTTTAGCTCCAGCAACATAAAACTAGAGCACATACCCCAAACAAAGTTTTGTTTCTCCGCTTACCAAGCCAAAGTTCAGTCCAAAGCCAAGCGCTTTCCTGGTTATTTTTTCCCGAGGGTAGGTTCCTTGGGTGCGTGTGAATGTAATGGAGAGCAGGCTGAGAGTGCATAGCTTTATGTAGGTATATCCTTCGGGGTGGTTTTGGAGATCCTGTGCTTGGGCCTTTTGTTGCCATCAAGGTTTGGGATAAGAGCCCACGGTGTTTAGAAAGCCATCTGCCATGCAAGGCTTGCTGGAGATCCAGCTCAACAGCAAAGCCCATCGCTCAGGGCTGACACTGCAAACTCCGTGGACGTTTGTTACACTTCAGCCTTGACTGCCTCAAAGCACCGCTCCTCCACCTTTCTGTTTCGGTTAACACCTACGAGGATATGCTTAGCTGCACACGGCCTTGGTTTGGTCTGCATGGGTCTTGTGGCGCTGGAATGCCACGGACACTAACATCCAAAGCCCGAGGCCCCAAGTGTAGAACCTGTTGGTTAAACTCTGTAATCATGGCGCTGTAGAGTACCGGTACCGAGGACCCTGTTCAACAATACTTTCGGGGGCCTTAAATCTACATTGCCTGGACACCTCTTTCAAGGTCGAGAGATTAGAAAGGGTGGATGACATGTGGTCCGCGGTCCTCGCGGACGGAAGGTCGGCCGCAGGGAAGCTCCCGGTATGTCACAGGAAATTAGTTTGGCTAGAGCTTGCGTGTTTTTGATTTCATGCAGAGACCTTGTCATTCGAATTGTTGGGTATATTGCAGTGTCCAAGTATAGGAATGCAAGTGCTAATCGGATCTTCTATCCAAATCTTCAGGCCTCTAGTTTCTATGTTGTATAATCCTTCTAGACGGTGTCTCTCGAGAAGGTGTCAATGAGTTTAAGGATACCAGGGTTTTGGAGTTCAGGAGTGCGAGGGTTTAGGGCGTCAAGTTTATTCGGTTTAGGGTGCACTGTCGCTTACTCACTAAGTGATTGTGGTCAAGTGTTCGTCATGGCGGAGTCGCAGGCCAGTTGCAAAAGGGTGCAAGTGCAGGGTCCCCAGGGTGGGCGAAAATCGAAACTCGACAGTCCTTCGCCCCAGGTCCGAGGCCAAAGCCTGCAAGACCGAAGCTACGTAGTTGGGGCTGAGGAAAACTCCCGACGTTTATAGAAGCGATAGGCCCTAAACTAACAAGTAGACACACAGCCTTGCAAGAACTTTCCGGCAAGATTTCAGGGCGTGGCAAAGCTTACAGAATGAGGGCTTCTACAAGTGCCCTAAAACATATGTTTGAGTCCATGCCAGGAGACTGTCGAAGTTCCAAGACGTGATCTTGGCGACGCGAGGCTGCTACAGTCAAGGTACTGGATTTGGGATTAAAGACTTAGGGCTCAAGTGGCTTTTCGATTTACAGGTTGCTTGCATACTTGCGTAAATGCATGCATGACAGAGGTAAATTGCATGCATAGTCATGCATACATAATTACATACGCGCACTACATGCATGCATAGTTGCCTACCTACGTAGCTACCTCGTAGTCGTAGCCATCATCATCGCCACCATCACGCGTCTCGTCACCAAGAGCAACAACATCTTTACTTCGTTGCCGCGTTATGAGCACTGTCATCATGGCATTAATCTTTCGCATCACCACGGCGTTCATCGAAAATAGCATATCCCTGAGCAGATCCGGAGCCAGCTCAACCTGAAAACCGCAGACGCCAGATCTTCAAAGAAGCCAATCGTTGAGGTTTGAGGCTTAGAGTAAAACCATGCTGCTGGGGGCACTTCAGAGACACCTCATTCAAAAAGTGCTTAGGGTGTACGGCTTAGACAAGGAAGAACCTTTGGGCACATGCCAAAGATACAAGTGTGAGGTACTGAGTAGCATAAAATTAGTGAGTGGACCTCTTGCGTTGCCGTACAGACCCAGACATATGCGCAAATGCATGTATGTGTATGCGTGGGAAAGCATACACACGAACACATGTACTTGCAAAAGTATGCATCTAGCTAGATATGTACTCGAAGCTTGGAAGCCTACAGACACAAGAGCCCCGTCGTCCTGCACCCAAGGATTCCGGCGTCCGAAAGTGGCCGAATTGTCCCAAACCCGTGGCACAAGTTTGCTGCTTTGCTGTCTTAAGCTTGGGGTTTCGCCGGTTTGCAACGGACGACCAACCTCTCCTGCAGCTCTCCCCTGCCGGAGCTTGAGGCAATGTCAGGAGGTGACCTGTGTGTTGCCGCAATGTTGACACACGAAGCTGTGATTCTACCATGCGGTTGTTCGTTGGCTCATGCATTGATAAAGCACGGATCGCTCAAGAGTTTGTGGAACTACTTGCAGCATACAGGTTCTACGTAGCCCCGTCGTCTCTGTCAGTGGTGTTGGCTTGACGGAGACCTCTGATTTCACGGTGGCCCAGCATCAGGACCTCGAACTCCAAGGCGCTACACGAATAATCTATAGCCGTACACATCCAAATCTCTCAAGCACTTAAGGCTCGTAAGTGGCTTGCGGTGCCCAGTTCTCGTAAACTAGCCTTTCGTCGCAGAGGTAAGAAGCCTTACATAGAATTGGGTTTAGGATGCCCTCGAGGATTTCAGCAAAGGCTAAGCTCTGCATGCTGCGCCGCCCCCCAAATCCAAGCATGCTCGGGTTCAGGTGTTCCAGTTTCTCCACACAGGTGCACATTCAGGTGGTTGGAGCTGAATATTGACTGAGCTCCCATGGACGTAGACAGAGAATGCTTAGCAGGGCTGATTAAATCAGCACCGACGAGAACGTTCGACACGACAAGGTCTTAAACCAGATCGATTACATCACAACTTTTTTGCACCTTGGCCGCATGCAGCGTTCTTTCGCATAGCACATCTTGCATTGTTGTATGATGGCTGGGTGCTCACTCGGCCGACAACTTTGGTCAAGAAGATGTCAAGCTACGACGGCGACAGTGACTTCCCCATTCCCACGGAAAGCACGGTTGTGAGTTCTGCCACGGCAGCGAGGACGACAAAGACAACGAACGTACTGCTGCTACTCCAACTCCTCCTGAAGCCCTCCTGCTCCTCCTCATCTCTCCACCACTGTACTTACCACTACTACAACTACTACTACTACTACTACTACTACTACTGCTACTGCTACTACTACTACTACAACTACTACTACTACTACTACTACTACTACTACTCCTACTCCTACTCCCACTCCCCCTACTACTACTCCTCCTGCTGCTGCTATTGCTACTGCAACGACTACTACAGCTACTACTACTACTACTTCTTCTAATACTACGACTACTACTACTACTACTACTACTACTACTACTACTACTACTACTACTATTACTACTACTACTACTACTACTACTACTACTACTACTACTACTACTACTACTACTACTACTTGGTGCCAGGCCACTAATCATCCCAGTTTACAAGCATTATTGCCTAGTCATTGTTAGTTGTTGCTGCTTGTACTAGAGTAATGCTGCTGCAAACTACGAATACAGGTTGCAATGCCTCTTGCTGCCACAAGCACAATGGCGACACATCGATCCCATAGACTATTTTTTTCCAGACTGTTGCTTTCAGATTCGAATCAAGCCTGAATGGGACTACTAAATCGCACGTTTCGGTTTTCGTGAGGGACGCCCCGTTATAGACGATGTGCAGACAGTCAGAGCCAAACCTAGAGCCCAGGGTGCCGTGCACATGCGCTGCGAGGGCGACAGCCCACAGCCCTGATTTCGGAAGGGAAGTTTTTCGGAAGAACCTAACCCTCGACATCAGACCCCTTGTCGGCTCTAAAACCTGCGGCATACGTGAGAATGTCTCCTGGACAGTCACAGGGCTTTTTGGTGGATAGTATAATGACTGCGAAGCTGCTATAGCAGGGCCTCTCATGTGGAACCAAGCACTGAACACGAGCACTCCAATGGCCAGGGCTCAGGATGTATGCCATGAGATTTAGCACTTGTCGGGCACGCCCGAGGACGCTCCATACAGATGCAGAAGCGACGGCCGATGCCTTGAAAAGTTAGGTTGGCAGTTAAGTTAAGGTCACTTAGACTAGAACCAGGTTTAGTACCAGTAGTCAGTTTGTTTTGCATAACAGTCCGGTGACACTGTCGGATACCTTGCATTCGTAAACTTGGTGACGGAAGCCCGATTCAGAAAAAAACCGCCCTGGTGAAGCTCAGGTTGCAAGATCAGCTCAAAACCCCAAACCCGGGCTGTAAGATTCATTTTCTCATGTTGCTTCTACGGCCATTCCCGCTTTCGCTGATGCAGTCAGTGACCGTTTACGGCACGAATCGCTTGTGCAAGTTCTGGACAGGAGAGCCGTGTAAGTTTTTGAAAATCAGGCGATATGGGATTTGCGGATGAGGTTTCGGCATTACTCTTTCAGAGCTCTACCGTAGGGGTTTCAGGTTCTTATGGAACCCTTACAGGGGTCCGACTTGCAGAAGTCAGACTTTGTGCCCCGAGCGATATCATGGGCACGCCCCGCGGTCACAGTTCGAGATTCAGGCTGGTTCCAGAGTTGGGAGTTTCCGAAAATAGGGGACCCGAATATAGGACCCTAAACAGTAGGATCCTTATTATAAGGACCTCAAAATAAGCTACCCCTATCTTCGGAAACTCCCGTTTTAAGCTTAGGGATGAGGCTTTAGATTAGAGTGTCGGTTTAGGGTCGACTGTATAGAGCTGAGGAGTTGGGATGCCTTTCTTCGTATGGTTTGAATAGCATATCTCGCTTTCTTGAGTTCTTGAGCCATCAGAACCAGAAATGGGGGTTAAAGCCTTAAAGCCCGCAAACCTGAACTGAGGGGTTTTAAGGATGATAAGTCTTCGGTCCGGATGTTAACGGCTCGTTGCATCCAAGTTCGGAAGAGCGAAGCACCGAAAAAGTGGCCCCTTAACATGAAACAAGAATCTCGAGCCACAATCTAAATATTGTTGAACTGACAACTGTTCAAGCACACGAAGTCGAGGTGGCAAAATCCCACTTCGCACCTGCAGCTGGCTCGCCAGCAGGGGTCTTTGCATTCATGCTGATTCGTGGTAGAAAGCATTTTAGAAGGGCTTGGAGGTAGGAGTCAGCGTTTCAGGCTGCTGGTGGAGAGAGGGGTTGAGGTTTTTTGGGGGTGACCACATTTTCAGCCTCAGGTATATTCGTGTGGGTCGGGTTTGTCATAGTCAGGTCCCGGGTTCAGAGCAAACGGATGCGGGCATACTTGGAGTTTTGCTCGTAGCCGCTGACATGTCGCCCCACTCAATTCCAAAGCCTGCACCCTAAAGCACCGTGCGAGAGAAGCTGAGGAGAACTTCGACAGAAACAAAGCCCCGAACACCCGGTCTATGGTGGTACGATGGTTTTGACAGAGGGCTCCTCTCCCGAACCCCAAATGTCTTGACTCTTGTTCCCATAGCAACTACATTCCCAGGTTCAAGTGTCTAGGCTTCACAGCCGTACGAGGCCTAGGTACCCAGGTCTCCAGCTTTCTGGGTCTAAGCGGCCCAACTGAAAACTCCACAACCTACCACAACGGAGGATCTTGCAGATGCCTCAGATTCCTGGTTCAGGATGCATGGAATTCAGGGACTTGCGCCCGGTAGCAACAACGAATTTAGGGTGTTAGCAAGCCTGCGCCCAGGTTCTGTACTTCGTCGATGATGACACCATGACAGGCGGAAATCTAGTTTTTCTGCATCTTGGTACAACACAGGCGCTGATCCTCAAGGTCCTCAATCGATGCCCCCTGACACTTGCAAGAAACAGCGATACCTAGACCTACTCGTACTAGAACCTGCAATTCTGCAGCGTGCTTGATACTTATGTGATACAGGGTTCCGACACAAAGCAGGTAATGGTAAGGCACGTAGACACGTGCAGGGATTCTGCTGGACTGCTTCTATAGAGATCTTCTTCATTGTTTGTTCAAGGCGCCACACGTTTTCAGGGTCACAATGTATGAGGTTCTATGGGATGTTGCTACCAGAAAGTTTAAGATGTACTCCGATCAGCGTGCAGAGTGGTCTGTCGTACCACCTGCAATATCTCAGGTGGTCGCAAGCTCTAGACTCTAAACTCACATTCGAGATGCTGTCCATGTGGGCTTCCCTGTCAGGGAAGATTGGACAGATCTTCGGTGACCAGGACTGGGGCTCGCAGGGCACATATTTAGAAGACGTAGCCGTCTCGCCTCGTCATGGAGCGGTTCGCTCTCCGCGTGCCCTCTTCCGGGCAGCTGGCGGCATGGGTAGAATTGGTTAAATGTTAAGAGCCCCCGCTAGACAACGTTATGCTCAACTATGGCTATGCAGTCCAGCAAGCGCTGCAGAGCGGCAGTCATCTGTGCATTGTCGAATCTCGTCTCAACCTCAAATATCGAGAGTCCGTAAGGCCCTGCGGCCGAGATACCGTCGCAAGAAGCACAACTTCGAACCTTTCAGCATGGCTACAGACTTCAGGTTTCATAGGGAGATTCGGGCTTGGGCTTGGTGCAAGGTTTAGAATAAGTTCTTCGTGTGTGTGTGCCTTATGGCTGCTGATGCTTAGGGGAGATTCTGCCCTCTCGGCCGGGCAACTGGCGGCAGCTGGTTTCTTCGCTGGGATCTTACGATACTTTATGACCAGCAAGGAGAGAACCTCTTGTTTATATGATGGACATATCCCCCACTCTGGCAACCTCAAACCTCAAAAATCCGTAAACTAAATTAGTTTACAATTTTTTGAGGTTTGAGGTTACCACACAGTGGGGGACATGTCTATTCAAAAGGCCGTATAGTATCTTATGAATTTGCCCAGATGATTGCACCATTGTACACCTTAATCGAAGTTCCGTCACGAGGCCCACGATAACCACCATCCAGCCCCTGCAACAGAGCCCCCATCAGATCCCACAAAACTCTGCTTTTGACTTCCCTGCAGACCCAGATAGAACCCTTCAAAACCCATTGCCATGCGAGCTAGATTCAGAGTGCCGCAAAGAAAAGAATTCAGCTCCTAACAAGCCGGGTTGCGCCCAAAAAAACCCACGCAGGATAGTGACCTGCTCCTCACGGTGCACGGTGATAGAAATCTGATCAACTCGACCAAGGCCTCCCCCCCCCGGTGAGCAGAGGTTTTCTTGCTCTTCATAGGGCTCGAGTCTTGAGGGTTTAGAGTTGTTTTACTTCCTTGGGCCTGTAAGGCTTTGATAAGTCTTACAGGGCCCGTGTGGGGCTTTTATAGGGTTTTATGCTTCTTGCAAGGGCTTGTTGAGAGCCGCAAAGGGTTCGGTCGGGTTTGTCAGAGTTTGAGGCTTCCCAGCGAAAACTCGAAGTTCACATGTCCTGCTTGTTTCATGATGGTGGCAAGGCCCTGTCTGCAGCACGGGTCCAACAGCCAATCCCAAACTCCAAGACAGCAAATCCCAGCACAAAGCCTTAGAGCATAAAGCGGCAGAGGTTCACATCCACAACAGCAGCTGTTCGCGTAGCTTTCGTCCCTACGCTTCTCGAGTGGAGGGCATCCATACATGAAGTAATCCTTGGGGATTTCGGTGGCAAGGGTGGGATGAGCACCGCCAGCTTCATGGCTGCTGTCTTGCTTAGAGCTTTGTTCAGCCGTTGGCAGTCCAGGGCAAACAAAGCCTTATTTAGGGCTGCTTCTGGTGGATTTTGGAGCAAATTTGTGAGCGCTGGAAGCCGCACAGAAGAGCCCTCCATTGCAAACCCCCCCCCAGCCCCAAACCAAAACCCCATAACCCGCCTGAAAAGTTAGTGGAGGTCTGAATCATTCGTAGAAGTATCCCTTGAGTACAATTTGTGCCTTGATTTATAACATCCACCCCAAAACCTCCTTCTCATCTTTACGAGTCGTGTCCTACGCTGTTTGGAATGAGCCCCGCATTACAGGAAGCGAGCCGAATGCGCTGTTTTTTGGTTATTCAGGCTCTTGCATCGGGTTTCGGGTTTGAATGTCGATTACCCATCTTGTGTGATTCCTTTCGTTGTTAGGCGTGATCGGAGGAACGTATTCACAAGGTAAGAGACGTCCGATCCATGCTACCTTGAAAGAGCTGTCACGATGCGAAGGTCAAGACGCAGTACGCTTGGTCGCACCATTTCTTTTCCCTGTGGGAGATTGCCATCGCACGCCGCTTGTTAGCACGTCCCTTTGCGCAGCTGGCACTGTAGTGTCGTGCGGTATGATGTAGATTGTATATTGTATATTGTAATGTACAACGTACGAAAGCATAGTTTCGTACAGTATCTTATGCTATAGTACAGTATAGTATATCAAGTAATTCTTGTGGCTTCGATAGGAAACCTTAGTTGTGCAATTTCAAAGGCCATCCTTGGCTATCCCGGGGCCGACAAGCAGGAAAACCCTTAACTGCCGAGCCGGCCACCTGGTCAACTGATATCAGGCTCCATGGTCCATGACCCTAAAACAGATCAACCCCCAAGACCCTAAGACCTTCGAGGAATATTTGCAATGGCCTGGCTCAGGAAAGTTCGTGCCGATGTTCAACTCGAAGAACGGGAACCTCGCTGTCACAGTTCCGGGTTCTTTGTAATGAACTTCGCTCACGGGCGTTTATGCTTTTCACCGTTGGCTCATACGGGTTGCTGTAAGGGTTTTTCAAGCGGGTTCAAAGTTTAACCCCCCGCCATCAGGAAAGCTCATCGTAAATTGCACTTCTTGTCCTGATAGTTCTCAACTCGTCAACAAAACCCTCTGTTAAGGCACTTGTTTTGAAGTTTGCGTTCTTCTCTCAGTCGGCATTGCAACCGTGATGTATTGCTGGTCCACTGACTCAGGCCTGAAAGTGTGAGGCTGAGGGATATGTGCCTGAAGACTTTCGCAGTTTCGTGTCCGCAGCGGAGGCTTCGTTTTGGACTCTTCTAGTGTGGGTGCCTGAACACAAGCATGGATTCGGGAAGTTTTGGCTGTTATAATGAGGAAGTAGGATCACTACCTTTTCAGACCCACATATTACGCTCTAACGAACTTCAGATGTTCGCACAAGGCAAAGGGACGAAAACCGAAGCTCCAACACACGGAGACCACCAGAACCTAGTTCGCCCGTCGGCATTTTGTTGGTATTCAAGAATTCAAGTCCTGTCGCTTCAAGCCTTGTCATCTGATTTCAGTCGAAGGCCATGGGAATGATAGCCCTACAGCGGGAAGCCCCGAAAAGAGAATCGAGACATCAGCTCTCTTAGGCCAACATTGCGAGGAGTTTTCATATCATCAGGTGGTTGAGGGTTCCTGATGACGAGGACCCGGCTGTTCGCGGCCCAGTATAGATTTACTAGACTAATAACCCAATAACCCAAATTTACTAAACTAATAACCCAAAAAGGCCTCGACATGCGTATACCTTCAGCCCAAAGCCTCGAAACCTGTTCTTGTCAAGCCGGGCGAATATGGAACCTACACTTTCAACGATGCCCGAAATCCTTCACCCTCTAGGATTCACCTGGCGGGTGATTGGATTTATGGTGTCGGCCATAACGACGCCATCAGGCCGGAGCCATAGTTACTGTGTTTCGGAGTTTGGAGCTCCAGAGGGGTGAAGGAGGTTCAGTAGCTCCTGAGCTGTAGGGTTTTGAGTCATATGGGGCTTGGTGGCTTCATAAACTCTTGAGCTTGGTTGAAAGAAAGCTTACCCAGGTGTTCAGGGGAGGGATTTGCGTATTGTTTTGGAAAGTTGACTCGGGCTGTCTGTTGACCAGGGTTCGTACAGGTTTGTTTTTTCTCACCTGGATTTTGTCAAACTGGTCCACAGCTTCGTGCAGTCATCTAGTCAGTGCATTCACTCGACCAGCTGTTCGGCAGGCTAAAAAACCCTACAAGCCCCAGATCCTGATAGGGACACGGCCCTGCTTGGCGATTCCAATCTCATTGCACTCCAAACGCCAACGCTCAACTTATGTACTCAGCCATGCGGGAGGCAAACAAGGGTCTGAGTACTTTGTAATAGCAACATTAACCCGCACAGCACACTGAAGCCCAAACCCAGATCCTAATATTTCAGGCCCCTGTGTCAGACACAAAGCCTCCCCTTCAAAGACATGACAAAGACTAAACCCAAAGCCGCCGAAGCCCTGAACCCAAGCCGCTCACGCGGATGCTGCAGCCCAAACTCTGTAAACCGGCCAAGCCAGAATTCTCCTGTGAAGCATAAACACTGTGCGGGTGTCAGTCAACATATGATCCAGAACATGACCTGCCCACTCCTCCCCCGCCCCCCCTTGGTCCCCCCTGCCCCCCACCCTCCTGGCACGGTGCCTGTGGTGTTGCTTGTTGGTCTCGGAGTACCCATCCCGTCGTGTTGCGTTCCTTCCCGTCAAATGAGTGGTTTGGGCGGTGGGTCCAGCTCCGGTGCGAACCACAGCATTGGCAACATGCCCCCCAAAACTGGCAATCATGCAGGTCACGACTGCGTACCAGGCACTGTTACTGTTGCCACGTTGGAGATAAACACGTTACCCGCATGGCCAACGCTTGCCAAAGTCGCCAGTCTGTACAGATGGATAGACATGATAGACAGACAGACAGATAGAAGGTGTGGGTGTGTGTACATATAGATGTGTATCTATATATGTATATATATGTATATGTATTTATGTGTGTGTGCGTGTGTTCGCGTATGTATGGGTATGTATGCATGTATTCATGCAGGCATGCAGGTATGTAATCATGTAGGTATGTACCTATGTATGTATGAACGTATGTACGATCGTGCATGCATGCATATGTTTGTTTTGTATACATATATCTAGAGAGAGAGAGAGAGAGAGAGAGAGAGAGAGAGGCCCACAACAAAAATCAGCATGTTGCAACTTATCGGCGTGCGCGGATACCACGGCGCCGTTTTATAACGCCTGTTCAAGCTGGTTTGCAGAGGTCCGGCATTGCTGCCGCTTGCACGGCTGGGCTCTCCAAAGAACTTCCCAGCAGCGACCCCGCAGGCTGTTTAGGGCTGTGGGCTTTTGTATGCATATAGGGCCGCGGCAACCCTGAACGAGGTTTAGGGTGTGGGGGTCTGGGTCGGCGATACCCTTATATTTAGATTCTTAGATAGATCCGACAACCCAGGCCGAGAAGTTGACGAAAATGCACCGAAGCTAAAGGTGAAGAAGTGGACCAATTTTCCTACCCAGGGAACTTCATGAATGCCCGTTTAGACGACAACGAGAAGGACGCCGGTGAAAAAACAGTTTAACGCAACATATCACGCGCTCATGCTTGCATTGTTCAGTGCACCTGAAAGCCTGAACACCCCGACCACCCTGCAGCAGTGTGTTTGAGTCATTCTGGGTCAGTCTTGCTACCTCTACTGAACCCTAAACCCTAAACCCCTAAACCGTCCTTGCTAGGTAGGAGGGAAAAAACCCCTAAACCGTTAAACCCTAAACCTTTTACTGTAGGCCTTTATGTGAGGCCCAGGCCTCCTACGCCCTTTGGGCTTTGGGTGTAGACTCCCGGACCCTTCCATGCGGGCCGCGGTCTTTCGGTGTTTGGTGGGGCGTCCAAAGGATTTGCAGGGCTTTGGTTTTTTATGAGGGCCGGAATCCTGAAGAAAAGTTGTTGTGGAACTGAGGGTTTCGGGCAGGAATTGTTGGCTTCGTGAGTGTCTGCAGGTTTGTTTCGGGGCTCGAACCCGGAACCCTACATCCTTGAGCTGTGCTGACTAGTCTCATGGGAACTTCGTGTTGGGATCCGTGCCTGCCGAGTGTGCACAGGAGTTCGAGCACTTAAGCCTTTAGGCCCGAGGCCATATGAAACCCGGAGCTTGCCAGGTCAGCTTTATTCGAACTTCATTTCGCAGCTGGGCATTCAAGTGCTGCGGTTGTATCGGTTTTCAAAATTCGGCGCCGCGAGTTTCAGGGCTCAGTTTTTGCCACTGATTCACTCTAGCTGTTTAGCCAGCCTTCACCCCAACATGATGCTAAATGCCTCGCATATCACGACATTCCAGTTCATGTGATAGCGAACCCTCTCCCGTGACAACTCCGAAAACCATGAATTTCATGGTCGCTAACGCCGTTAACAGCAAAGCCCTAACCCCCCAACAACAGAGAGCATGAGGCGAAACCTGAAAGAATCCATGAAGCACGCCCATGAAACAGCAAAACTGATAGCTGTCTGTGTGTTTTTGGCTGTGGGATCTCGGACTTCGTTGCCAACTTTCACTTTGCGATGCCTCTCAATTCGTAGCGTCTTGCCGTTTCCTTAGCTCTTAGACTCAAAAAAGATCCTAGGGACATAAGGACCTCGGACGCCCCATAAAAGAGTAGGATCCTCCAGGACAATCCAACGATCCCCAGTTGCAAGACACGCCCTATTGAAAGCCTAACCAGGGACGTCTGTCAGACAGAGTTTGCGGCGCTCAGCTGAGTAGCCCTTGCTATTGCCAGGGTCTGGTATTAGCGCTCAGGGTGTAGGTCGTGAAGGGTTCGGGAGTTTAACCCCTAAACACCCGAGTCCCTTTGTTTGAATGCACGACCTTCAGTTGCAATTTTTTTGGTACAGGTTAAGGTCACAGATCGTCGCGTTGACATAAATGGGTGTTTGTCAGGACTCCGTCCTGATACGATGGATCCTATCATTTGGGGTCCACAATTATGTAGGTCCCATGTGAAGCGCAGCCATGAACCAGACCTCGTGCAACTTGCTCATTTCAAGCGTTTGAAGACTAGACGCCTGAAAATAAGCACGTCTCTCCAATACCAAAGTAATCAAGCCTGAGCAGTCTCGTGCATCTGCAGCACAGAGTAGGGCCCAAGCACCAAACCCTAATGATGCCGGGACTGCCGTGTGTGGGAGGCCAAGAACTGAGCATCATGCAGCTTTAGTTCGATGTGAATGTTGTATTGGAGACGACAAGAAGAGGTTCGCCACACCATTCCCGAACGGGAAAATGTATCTCGGTCAAGCACCAGCTGAGCTGTCCACAAGACGATGCTAAGGCGAAGCCTGAGCCAAACCCGAAGCCCTGAACCCGACAGCCCAAAACTCCAAGAGAAGCTGAGCTGCTTTGTCTTGACCAAGCAGGAATATATACTTTATGTTGCACGGCCCCTTGCGACCGGTCTCCTTGGAGGCTTTGCCCTATGCACAAAGATCTCAGTTGAGGGTTTGGGGTGCAGGCTAGGGTTTAGCCGAGATCTAAACTATGCCCTGAGCCCACAAATCCAGAACCCTGAACTTCTACCAACAACCATGAAATGGGTGGTGCCACCCAAAGCTTCACCACTCAAACAAGCGGTTTAGTGCCTAGAGTTGGGCTACAGTTCGTGGTAGGGCTATGACGGTGCTATGGCTGTTCGGGGCTTAGGGTAAACCTGGACGGGTTTTGCTTTGGTTTCACAGGCCCGGACTCGGAGAGTTTGCCCGAATAAAGCCTGAATAGGTAGTTGGACTGTGCCTCAGACCTCCTCAGAACTGTATTAGAACATACCTGCACACCCGATTCTAATTATGAAGGCCGCCCCTATAGCACAGGCGAAGAAGTCTAGGTCCTCAAAGCATCAGCCGGAGACTGGGACATCATGGGAAGCTGCATCCCACATTGCAAAGACTGGAACATTGCAAGAACTCCGACATGGAATCAAGCATCTCCGAAATTTCTGGCGGGTTTAGTCTGAAACATGTTGAAGGCAGCCCGGCAGGCCAGGGCTTACCTTGTATTGCGGCATGCATACCCTTACCAGTTCGACAGGTGCTGACTCATACAAGGATCGGAAAAATTATTAATACTGCCTCCTACGTTACGGTATAACCTATCCTCAACCAAAACCCTATTCTAATGCCCCCCTTATTACTGTGCGGTTTCGCCATCCTACGAGCCATAGCGATGTTTTCTTGCAGGTTTCGATTTCTGGAGGCCAGGTCAGCTACTTGTGGCCGGAAACCCTAAACCCTAAAACTCTAAAGCTATAACCTTCAAGCCTCTCAGCCTTGGGCCTGTTCAGATTGGCTTGGGCGGGTTAAAGGCCTTAACTTTAGGGTTTAGTGTTTTGGGGCGTGTGGATTCGTATCTTGACAAAAAGAGGGTGGGAGGGCGCGAGGGAGAATATGGACACATAGGGACGTATACACACGCAAATGAATTAGTGTTAGTAACAATAAGAACGAGTAGAGATATTGAAAAGTATAAGTATGTACGTACATACCTATATATTTTTATAAACATATACACATACATACATACATACATACATATGCCCATGCACATGTCGGCCCAATAGGAGCACTTTATCTCAATCAGTAGTTGTAGCATGCCAGAACCAGCTTGCGCGAGATCGCCTACTACTTTCCTCTGCCTGTGGAACACCACCTGCGACACCTGGGCGTTCGCGCCCACTGCAGTAGGTTTCGACGTGGCCCCATTGGAGTCGTAATGAAGCAAGAATCGTGCGAATGTGGAAAGCTGCTGTTGATAGGCCCGGACTGCTCAATGCAGGCCCAGGGGAAAAGTAATCTGGCAAGTCGGGAATCGACTTAGCATGTGATGCCCCAGCACGGGGGATTGTTGGAGATGGCACTGCCTACGATCAAAATAAGTTTGGTTTGTCATTGCGAAAACAACGCTTCTGAAACGCTGTGCTACATCTGCAGCATGGCGGGCTGGGGTGAGTTTTGCAAACCTCCCTC
>CAJNDT010004614.1:0-12967 GCA_905221615.1 Symbiodinium sp. CCMP2592
CTTGGCACTGCACTGAGGACAGCACCAAAGCCCCTCGTCCTGCTGTCCTTTCGATTGCGGCCAAGCTGGAACACTCGTCTCGGTCTTCTTTTTGCTGTCAGGCGACCACACTTGGACCTCTATGAGCCAAGCCCGGCCCCATTCGGGATCCAGACCCAGTCTGCGAAACCAGCCACTCAGGCGGGTGTCGTCGCGACAGCTGGTGATGTCCTGGGCTTCCAGATTTTCAAATGATACTATGCATATCTTGGCGTTCAGCACAAAGGTTCCAAGAAAGATACAGCTGAGCTCCAGACCGTCTGGCCGAGGATTTTGCCACTTGTGGTTCCCCTAATGCCCTCCACCCGGACCTGTAAGGACGATGTCCGGTTCTTCTCGGGGCGTAGGATGAACCGCGGCCGGCACTGTTTCGGAGTGTACAGAGCCACGACCCGCAGAGCAGTTTCCACAGTCGGGTCCAGGCCGTACCTGAATGAGTTTGTCACAAAAATATAATCGAATTGCATCCAAGCTCAGAACTAGGCCGCCGACCGAAATTGGTAGGCGAAAGGATATTTGAAGTCCATCTCGGCTTGCTTCACTTTGTCCTTGAGAACCTGAAACAGGGAGCAACCGAATAAGGAATGTGCGTTTAGATCTGGTGTCTCTGGCCTTGTGAGTTACGGCGTCGCACATGGCTGCGACTAGGGAGTGTGGGCGCTCTAAGTCGACTATGATCTTGAGCTGGACCTGGCTGCAACAAGACATAAGACATAAGATCTGAAATCTGAGCTCGCGACGTGTACCCTGAAGCCTGCCTGAACCCTTTTCGGGCATTCGCTAGAGATTCAATTCTGGAGAATTCGGCGAGAGAAAACCTGTTCAAGAGGGGGGGAGGCGGCTCAGTGATGCGAGGAAAAACCCCTCGCGGTTTCAAGCGGAAAGAGGGAGAAGAAGCGAGCGCGAACGCTCTGAAAAATTGGCCGCGTCGGGACTTGTAGGTATGCGAGGCCCGACAGCGGGAGAATAGCGCACCTCCGCTTCAGTTGAAGCGTCACTGGTAGCGATATTGCCCCCTCTCGCTGGGACGGTTAAGGTGGCCTTGAAAGCTGCTGACTTTTTAGAAAAAAACGCATTGTGTGTATTTCGCGGTGGCTGCAGTACTAAATGGGCGGGAGCCATTTTGAGAAAGTATGCAAAACATAGGCAAATCCCTATAGTTGTCACACCCCGCGAAACCTCTTTTGGGGCAGATAAGCACCCCTGGCGGGCAACGGTTTGGGCTGCAAGTGCGGGTGTTTTGCGCTGTTTGGGTGCCTTGGCGAGCAGATGGCGTGAAAAATGTGGCATTTTGCCTATGTTTCGCATACTCTGAAAAAGGATTTGGCTGGATTGCGGCCTTTTTCAAGAAAAAGCACCGGCGGGTCATGAGTGTGACAACCGAGGGTGCTCCAACAGCCCCCTGCTCCAACCAGGGCTGCGGGTGTTTTGCCCTGTTTGGGTGCCTTGGCGAGCAGATGGCGTGAAAAATGTGGCATTTTGCCTATGTTTCGCATACTCTGAAAAAGGATTTGGCTGGATTGCGGCCTTTTTCAAGAAAAAGCACCGGCGGGTCATGAGTGTGACAACCGAGGGTGCTCCAACAGCCCCCTGCTCCAACCAGGGCTGCGGGTGTTTTGCCCTGTTTGGGTGCCTTGGCGAGCAGATGGCGTGAAAAATGTGGCATTTTGCCTATGTTTCGCATACTCTGAAAAAGGATTTGGCTGGATTGCGGCCTTTTTCAAGAAAAAGCACCGGCGGGTCAGGAGTGTGACAACAGAGGGTGCTCCAACAGCCCCCTGCTCCAACCAGGAATGCGCGTGTTTTGCCCTGTTTGGGTGCCTTGGCGGGCAGATGGTGTGAAAAATGCTGCATTTTGCTTATGTTTTGCATACTCTGAAAACGGATTTGGCTGGATTGCTGCTTTTTTTCAAGAGAAGCACCGGCGAGTCAAATTCAGCCAAAATGCCTTAAGTTTGGCCATCTCAGTAGCCCTTGGGAAAACCCAAATTGGCTCCAAATCACGAAAATTGGCAATTTGGCGATTTCCCAAATCCGCAAAATATTTCAAAAAGCCTTTATTTTGGCTATTTTGACAGCCCTTGGAAAGCCCAAATTGGTTCAAAATCACGAAAATTGGTTATTTGGCGATTTCCCAAATCCGCAAAATATGCCAAAAAGCATTTTGGCAGCCCTTGGGAGAGCCCAAATTGGCTCCAAATCACGAAAATTTGCCATTTGGCGATTTCCAACATCCGCAAAATAAGCCAAAAAGCTCTATTTTGGCTATTTTGGCAGCCCTTGGGAAAGCCCAAATTGGTTCAAAATCACGAAAATTTGCCATTTGGCGATTTCCCAAATCCGCAAAATAAGCCAAAAAGCCCTTAATTTTGGCAATTTTGGCAGCCCTTGGCAGAGCCCAAATTGGTTCAAAATCACGAAAATTGGCCATTTGGCGAGTTCCCAAATCCGCAAAATAAGCCAAAATGCCTTAAGTTTGGCCATCTCAGTAGCCCTTGGGAAAACCCAAATTGGCTCCAAATCACGAAAATTGGCAATTTGGCGATTTCCCAAATCCGCAAAATATGCCAAAAAGCCTTCATTTTGGCTATTTTGGCAGCCCTTGGGAAAGCCCAAATTGGCTCAAACTCACAAAATTGGCGATTTGGCGATTTTCCAAATCCGCAAAATAGGCCAAAAAGCGCTTATTTTGCAATTTTGGCAGCCCTTGGGAAAGCTCAAATTGGTTCAAAATCACGAAAATTGGCCATTTGGCGATTTCCCAAAGCAGCAAAATAAGCCAAAAAGCCCTTATTTTGGTCTTTGGCAGCCCTTGGCAGAGCCCAAATTGGTTCCAAATCACGAAAATTGGCCATTTGGCGATTTCCCAAATCCGCAAAATAAGCCAAAAAGCTCTTAATTTTGGCAATTTTGGCAGCCCTTGGCAGAGCCCAAATTGGTTCAAAATCACGAAAATTGGCCATTTGGCGATTTCCCAAATCCGCAAAATAAGCCAAAAAGCCAATCTTTTGGCCATTTTGGCAGCCCTTGGCAGAGCCCAAATTGGGTCCAAATCACGAAAATTGGCCATTTGGCGATTTCCCAAATCCGCAAAATAAGCCAAAAAGCCCTTAATTTTGGCAATTTTGGCAGCCCTTGGCAGAGCCCAAATTGGTTCAAAATCACGAAAATTTGCCATTTGGCGATTTCCCAAATCAGCAGAATAAGCCAAAAAGCCCTTATTTTAGCCATTTTGGCAGCCCTTGGCACAGCCCAAATTGGTTCAAAATCACGAAAATTGGCCATTTGGCGATTTCCCAAATCCGCAAAATAAGCCAAAAAGCTCATCTTTTGGCCATTTTGGCAGCCCTTGGCAGAGCCCAAATTGGGTCCAAATCACGAAAATTGGCCATTTGGCGATTTCCCAAATCCGCAAAATAAGCCAAAAAGCCCTTAATTTTGGCAATTTTGGCAGCCCTTGGCAGAGCCCAAATTGGTTCAAAATCACGAAAATTGGCCATTTGGCGATTTCCCAAATCCGCAAAATAAGCCAAAAAGCCCATCTTTTGGTCATTTTGGCAGCCCTTGGGAGAGCCCAAATTGGCTCCAAATCACGAAAATTGGCCATTTGGCGATTTTCACATCCGCAAAATGGGCCAAAAAGCCCTTATTTTGTACATTTTCGCAGGTCCTTGGGGAAAGCCAAATTTGGTTCCAAATCACGAACATTGGCAATTTGGCGATTTTCTAAATCCGCAAAATAGCCCTTATTTTTGAAAGCCCAAATTGGCTCAAAATCACGAAAATTTTGTCATTTGGGGATTTCCAAAAATCAGCAAAACAGGCCAAAAAGCCCTTATTTTTGCAATTTGGGTGTCCTAGGGGACGCATAAATTGGCCCCGGACACACGAACGCGGAGACAAATTCCCGGAAGCACAATCCCAGTCGAAGCAGTGCGGAAACACCTTTGTTTCTTCAACTTGCGTTTCTGTGCTTGCATTCTGTTCGTGAAACCTTGAAAGCAGAGCAAAATTGATGGGGCCATGCACGTTAGATCAAACAATTTCTATTTATCCTGTTCTTGAGGGTTCAGGGTTTAGGGTTTATAGAAATTGTTAAGGGTTTGGGTCCCAATAACTTTTTGGGGCACCGGCCAACCCTCCACCTCTTGCACAAGAACGGAAGGTTGTCCGACCTCGAAAAACTTCCCGGGAAGTTTTTCGAGGTCGGGCAACCTTCCGCTCTTGTGCAAGAGGTGGAGGGTTGGCCGGTGCCCAAAAGAGTTTCTTTTTGCGAACCATGTTTTCAAATTTGTTGGGGGGCTGGGCTCTTGGGCGCCAAAAACGTTTTGAGTGAAACGTTTTGAGCGAAACGTTTTGAACGAAACGTTTTGAACGAAACTTTTGAACGAAACGTTTTGACCGAAAGTTCTTTGCCACATTTTCAATTTGCTGGTCTGGGCTGAGCTCTGGGCTGGGCTGGGCTTGCTGGGCTACCTGGAAGGGGCTGGGCTGGGCTGTTTTGTCCTGTTCTGGGCTGGGCTGGCTGGGCTGGTCTGGGAAGGGCTGAAGGCTCGCGTTGGCGGCTGGGCTGTGGGCTGGGCTGCGTTGGGCTGGGTTGGACCAGGCGGGGCTGGGTGGGCTGGGCTGGGGGCTGGGCTGTTGGGCGCTTGGCTAGGCCAGCTATTGCAAGATCCGAATGTTGTTCTTGGCGATATGAACGGCCTCCACAATGCAGGCTGCTTCGATTGCAACGAATGGCTACTAACTACTAACTACTACGTGCAAGGGGCCCCCAGGCGCGACTAGTAAGGATCAAGGACTTGGCAAGGTGTGCCAACAAGTGTATTTAGGAGCACCAGCAAGAAAAAGCACAAAAGTGGCTCGGATACTACTGTGGACGGTTGTGTCGACATGTTGTGGCAGCGTCATGACTGTTATATGTGTGCCCCCTCAGCTTCGAGCCTGCTTGGCATCTCCTTTCGCTGCTGATGGATGTGCGGTGGCTCCTGACGTGGACCACCGGCTCGAAAGCATCGGTTGCCAATCGAATTACCCAACCCTCATCAAAGCCGCGTCAGCAAGGCAAGACTGTTTACATGAGCCAGTGCTGAGCGAGTGCATAGAATTCAAACTAGAACGAGCACACAGCTGTCTGCACGATGAGCCAAGCTCGTTTTGGTGACACTTCAGGCTTCAGGCTCCAAGCCGGAGCACCGCGTAGGTTTCGCAAGGTTGCAAGTCTGGGTGCCAATTCATGACCAGCTCAGGCTTGCCTTGGAAGCAATCTAACACATATATTCGGCCATCACAGGATGTCAGAGCAGCCCAATGCTCATTACCAGAATTCTGGTCGCCACGGATTTGCAGCAGGCTCTGTGCTCCAGCTGGCCAAATGCTTGGGTCAGAACAATACTGCAATTTGAAACCAATCTGTTCCAGGGCACAGCCAACGGCGAAAGGAGACAGTATCTTGCCATCCCGCTTCACACACATGCGCCAATCATGTTCAGAACCGCGTGCCTTCAATAGGCGTTGGGCCGTCTGCAAAGTGATGTCGCACGTGGGTCTGCCCAGTGCGTTGTTGATGGAGCACGTCGCACTCGCCAACTGTTTCTGTGCGAAATCCAGACTTTCATGCGGACTCTGGAAGTAAAGGATGTGACCGGTTTCAGCCAAGAATCTCCATTGCGGATGATTCTGGCATGACATCCTGCCAGATAGAGGCACTCGAAAGCCAGCTTGCAGTATATCCTCTTCGATTGCCCACTTCGCGGCTCTGCAGCTCAAAAGAGGCCCTTCAGCCATAGCCATCAGCTCAGAATATCTTCGTCTCAGTTCCCTCCGAGCTCGCCACCATCTTTGGCGGTATCCTCTCAGCGACGCCTTCTTCCCCTTCCAAACTGTACCACCTGCGACTTTCTTTAACGCAGTGGCAAGACGATGTGCCATCTTGCGATTGTGCACATAGTAATAGTGAAGAATCCAGCTTTGGCCACCACTGCGCTGGCTTGATGCAGACTGCACATATTTTCGGCTGCGGGTGCTCAGGCTCGTCCGCGGGATTGCTCGGCCGAGCAAGAACTGCCTCAGGCGCCGTTGCTTCTTATGCAACCAACTGCTGGATGGCTTGAAGTTGGGACGCTCTCCGGCCTTTGCCCGCAAGCCACATTGCTCGCTGGCAGATAGCACACACAATGATCCCAACCCAAATGCCGCTTCATATGTCGGCGACCCGACTTGCCGCCAGTGCTTCAGCTGTCTGATCAAATTGCCTCTGGCCACACGAGAACCAAGAGCGAGTTCTAGGCTTTCCAGACTGCACAGTACGCAGCTCTTGTTGCTGGTTTGCGCAGGTCCACCTCTACCATCTTGCGAGAAAATGCATGGTCGGGCTCCGTCTCCTGATGGATCCTCGAAGCCATGGCAATAGCGAGGCATGGCGACGAATCTACTGGGATTGCATGTTGTTCAGACACTTCGCCTTCGCAAACAAAGTAAGCCAGACGGCAAAGGACAGTGTGTCGAAGAATGGGGGCCTAGGACCTAGACCCTTGAGCTGCTGGCGCTGTAACAGTGGAACACCACTACAGGCTTCTAGCTTTCCAGGTAGTGTTCCCCCGCACACACATGTGTGTTCCCCCACACACACAGGTGTGTTCCCCCGCATACACATGTGTGTTCCCCCGCACACACATGTGTGCTCCCCCGCACACACATGTATGTTCCCCCGCACACAGGTGTGTGTTCCCCCGCATACACATGTGTGTTCCCCCGCATACACATGTGTGTTCCCCCGCACACACATGTGTGTTCCCCCGCACACACATGTGTGTTCCCCCGCATACACGTGTGTGTTCCCCCGCACACACATGTGTGCTCCCCCGCGAGGGTGGGGAGGTCACTGCCTTGCGGTGCGGGGTTCGGGGGAGGGAAGGGAGGGAGGGAAGGGGAGGGAGCGGGGGGACCCTCCGGAGGGGGCACCGGGTGGGGAGGGGGGGGGGGAGGAGGGGTGAGGATTGTTTTTTGGTGTCTGCCCACTACCCCCCGTGAGACTCGTGCCACCCCCCCGGAGGAGGCACCGGGTGGGGAGGGGGAGGGAAGGGGGGAGGGTGGGGGAGGGGGCCGGGGAGGGGTGGGAACCAACACCCATTTCAGTTGAGGATTGTTTTTTGGTGTCTGCCCACTACCCTCCCGCCCCAGGAGGAGGGGGGAGGGCGCTCAGGGGGAGGGGGGGCGGGGGGAAGACCCCACACCCCATTTTAGTTGAGGATTGTTCTCTCGGCCTTGTCGCTGAGACCACACACCTCGGCAACCACATTGGTTTAGGCTCAAGCTTCCATACCTTGGATTGTCCTTGCCTCTGTCTTCTTCGGCTTGAGCTTCCACACCTCGGAACCCCATACCGGTTGAGGATAAGCCTTCCCGCCTTGTCTCTGCCTCTGTCTTCTTCGGCTGGAGCTTCCATACCCCGGAAACCCACATCGGTTGAGTATAAACCCTCCCGGCCTTATCCTTGCCTCTGTCTTCTTCGACTTGTGAGCTTCCCCGCCTCGGAAACCCGTACTAGTTGAGGATAAACCCTCCCGGCCTTGTCGTTGCGCTTCTGCAGCTTGAGACCCCACGTCTTGGAAACCCATATTGGTTGATGATCCCCCCTCCCGGCCTTGTCCTTGCCCTTCTTCAGCTTGAGCTTCCACGCCTCGGAAACCCATACTGGTTGAGGATGAGCCCCCCCCCGGCCTTGTCCCTACCTGTGTCTTCTTCAGCTTGAACTTCCACACCTCGGAACCCCATGTTGGTTGAGGATGGGCCCTCCCGGCCTTGTCCTTGCCTCGGAAACTTATATTGGTTGAGGATACGCCCTCCCGGCCTCGTTCTTACCTCTGTCTTCTTCAGCTTGAGCTTCCTGGGGCCACGCACTTCGAACCCCGGCCTTGTCCTTGCCTCCGTCGTCTTTTTGCTGGGGTCACGCACCTCGGACCTCATATTGGTTGAGGCCTCGTCCTTTCTCTTTTCTCCAAGATGAAACCATGCACCTGCGACCCTATCTTGGTTGAGGATAGGCACTCCGGCCTCTCCTCGCCTCCGTCCTGTTCGAGTTGAGACCACGCACCTCGGACCCGATATTGGTTGAGGAGAAGTGCTCCGGCCTGGTTCCCGCCTCCATCCTCTTCAAGTTGAGACCGCGCACCTGGGACCCCATATTGGTTGAGGATAGGCACTCCGGCCTGGTCTCGGCTTCTGTTCTCTCCAGACCACGAACCTGGGAACCCATGACAGTTGAGGATAGGCGATCCGGCCTTGTCGCCGCCTCTGTCTTCTTCAGGTTGAGACCACGCGCCGAGAACGTATTCTGAGAGTAAGTCCTTCGCGCTTGTTGTCGCCTCCTCTTGAAGCTCGCCTTCTTCTGGCTTCAAGCACCTGGCACTGATGCACGCTGCGGTAGGGCACGCACCTAGGAGCCCATATCGGTTGAGGATAAGTGCTCCGCCCTCGGCCCCACCTTCACCTTCTTCGGGCCGAGATCGCGTACCTGGGACTCCACGTTGGTCGAGGATAAGCGCTCCGGCCTCGTCCCCGCCTCCGCTTTCGCACCTGGGACCCCTTATTGGTTGAGGATAAGCGCTCCGGCCTCGTCCCTGCCGAGCACGCACCTGGGACCCCAGCTCCGGCCTCGTCCCCGCCTCCGCCTTCTTCGGGCTGAGACCGCGCGCCTGGAACCCCATATTGCGCCGGCCTGGTCCGCGAGAGCACGCACCTGGGACCCCATATTGGTTGAGGATACCTTTTTCTTCTTGAGGCTACGCACCTGGCACTCCACGCTGGTTGCGGTCTAAGTGAGCGGGTTTGGGAGGGGGGTGGGAGGGGCAGAGCGAGGGGGAGGGAAGGGAGCGGGGGAGGGAAGGGGGGGGAGGGGGGGGACCCTCCGGAGGGGGCACCGGGTGGGGGGGGAGGGAGGGGGGGGAGGGTGGGGAGGGGGGCGGGGGAGCCCCACACCCCATTTTAGTTGAGGATTGTTTTTTGGTCACTACCCCCTGTGAGACTCGTGCCACCCTCCGGAGGAGGCACCGGGTGGGGAGGGGGAGGGAGGGGGGAGGGTGGGGGAGGGGGGCGGGGAGGGGCGGGAACCAACGCCCCATTTTAGTTGAGGATTGTGTTTTGGTGTCTGCCCACTACCCTCCCGGCCCAGGAGGGGGGGGGGGAGGGCAGGGGAGGGGGGGCGGGGGGGAGACCCCGCACCCCATTGATTTCTGCCACTACCTTCTTTCAGAATTCGTGCCACCCTGCCACCTCTGGAAGGGAGGCCGTCAATAGGGCATGGGAGGGGGAGGGAGGGGAGGGGGAAGGTCGGCTAGCTCCTGAACTGCATACCTTCAGGTTCCTGTTTTGTTTGAGGAAAAGCTCTCCGGATAAGCCCTCTCAGCCTTGTCGCTGAGACCACACACCTCGGAAACCCACATTGGTTGAGGCTCAAGCTTCCATACCCTGGATTGTCCTTGCCTCTGTCTTCTTCGGCTTGAGCTCCCACACCTCGGAACCCCATACCGGTTGAGGATAAGCCTTCCCGCCTTGTCCCTGCCTCTGTCTTCTTTGGCTGGAGCTTCCACACCCCGGAAACCCACATCGGTTGAGGATAAGCTCTCCCGGCCTTGCCGTTGCCTCTGTCTTCTTCGACTTGTGAGCTTCCGCACCTCGGAAACCCACATCGGTTGAGGATAAGCTCTCCCGGCCTTGCCGTTGCCTCTGTCTTCTTCGACTTGTGAGCTTCCGCCCCTCGGAAACCCATACTGGTTGAGTATAAACCCTCCCGGCCTTGTCCTTGCCTCTGTCTTCTTCGACTTGTGAGCTTCCACACCTCGGAAACCCATACTAGTTGAGGATAAACCCTCCCGGCCTTGTCATTGCGCTTCTGCAGCTTGAGACCCCACGTCTTGGAAACCCATATTGGTTGATGATAAACCCTCCCGGCCTTGTCCTTGCCCTTCTTCATCTTGAGCTTCCACGCCTCGGAAACTTATGTTGGTTGAGGATAAGCCCTCCCGGCCTCGTTCTTGCCTCTGTCTTCTTCAGCTTGAGCTTCCTGGGGCCACGCACTTCGAACCCCGGCCTTGTCCTTGCCTCCGTCGTCTTTTTGCTGGGGTCACGCACCTCGGACCTCATATTGGTTGAGGCATCGTCCTTTCTCTTTTCTCCAAGATGAAACCATGCACCTGGGACCCTATCTTGGTTGAGGATAGGCACTCCGGCCTCTCCTCGCCTCCGTCCTGTTCGAGTTGAGACCACGCACCTCAGACCCGGTTTTGGTTGAGGAGAAGTGCTCCGGCCTGGTTCCCGCCTCCATCCTCTTCAAGTTGAGACCGCGCACCTGGGACCCCATATTGATTGAGGATAGGCACTCCGGCCTGGTCTCGGCTTCTGTTCTCTCCAGACCACGAACCTGGGAACCCATGACAGTTGAGGATAGGCGATCCGGCCTTGTCGCCGCCTCTGTCTTCTTCAGGTTGAGACCACGCGCCGAGAACGTATTCTGAGAGTAAGTCCTTCGAGCTTGTTGTCGCCTCCTCTTGAAGCTCGCCTTCTTCTGGCTTCAAGCACCTGGCACTGATGCACGCTGCGGTAGGGCACGCACCTAGGAGCCCATATCGGTTGAGGATAAGTGCTCCGCCCTCGTCCCCACCTTCACCTTCTTCGGGCCGAGATCGCGTACCTGGGACTCCACGTTGGTCGAGGATAAGCGCTCCGGCCTCGTCCCCGCCTCCGCTTTCGCACCTGGGACCCCATATTGGTTGAGGATAAGCGCTCCGGCCTCGTCCCTGCCGAGCACGCACCTGGGACCCCAGCTCCGGCCTCGTCCCCGCCTCCGCCTTCTTCGGGCTGAGACCACGCGCCTGGAACCCCATATTGCGCCGGCCTGGTCCGCGAGAGCACGCACCTGGGACCCCATATTGGTTGAGGATAAGCGCTCCCGCCTCCGAGCACGCGCCTGGAACATATTGGTTGAGGATAAGCGCTCCGGCCTCGTCGCCTTCTTCGGCCTGAGACCACGCACCTGGGACCCCATATTGGGTGAGGATAAGTGCTCCGGCCTCGTCCCTGCCTCCGCCTTCTTCGACTGAGACCACGCACCTGGGACCCCACATTGGTTGAGGATAATCAGCGCTCACCTCCTCACTTCGGTCTTCTTGGGGTTGGGACCACGTACCTGGGACACCATGCAGGCGAGCCTGCACGGCTTCGTTCCCGCTCCCGGCCTTCTTCTTCTTGAGGATACGCACCTGGCACTCCACGCTGGTTGCGGTCTAAGTGAGCGGGTTGGGAGGGGAGGGTGGGAAGGGGGTGGGAGGGGCAGAGCGGATGGAGGGGGAGGGGGAGGGAAGGGGGGAGGGAGGGGGGGACCCTCCGGAGGGGGCACCGGGTGGGGGGGGGAGGGAGGGGGGGGAGGGTAACCCCACACCCCGTTTTAGTTGAGGATTGTTTTTTGGTGTCTGCCCACTACCCCCCGTAAGACTCGTGCCACCCTCCGGAGGAGGCACCGGGTGGGGAGGGGGAGGGAGGGGGGGAGGGTGGGGGAGGGGGGTGGGAGGGGCGGGAACCAACGCCCCATTTTAGGGGGAGGGGGGCGGGGGGAAGACCCCGCACCCCATTGATTTCTGCCACTACCTTCCCTAGAATTCGTGCCACCCTGCCAACTGTGGAAGGGGCGGAAAAGGCCGTCAATAGGGCATGGGAGGGGGAGGGAGGGGGAGGGGGAAGGTCGGCTAGCTCCTGAACTGCATACCTTCAGGTTCCTGTTTTGTTTGAGGAAAAGCTCTCCGGATAAGCCCTCTCAGCCTTGTCGCTGAGACCACACACCTCCGCAACCCACATTGGTTGAGGCTCAAGCTTCCATACCCTGGATTGTCCTTGCCTCTGTCTTCTTCGGCTTGAGCTCCCACTGAGGATAAGCCTTCCCGCCTTGTCCCTGCCTCTGTCTTCTTCGGCTGGAGCTTCCACACCCCGGAAACCCACATCGGTTGAGGATAAGCTCTCCCGGCCTTGCCGTTGCCTCTGTCTTCTTCGACTTGTGAGCTTCCGCACCTCGGAAACCCACATCGGTTGAGGATAAGCTCTCCCGGCCTTGCCGTTGCCTCTGTCTTCTTCGACTTGTTAGCTTCCGCACCTCGGAAACCCATACTGGTTGAGTATAAACCCTCCCGGCCTTGTCCTTGCCTCGAAACCCATACTAGTTGAGGATAACCCCTCCCGGCCTTGTCGTTGCGCTTCTGCAGCTTGAGACCCCACGACTTGGAAACCCATATTGGTTGATGATAAACCCTCCCGGCCTTGTCCTTGCCCTTCTTCATCTTGAGCTTCCACGCTCCTTCTTGCACATGTCTTGCAGTGGTTGCACATGTCTGCAGATGTTGGTTCCCGCTTTTCTTCCCACCATCAAGGCGTTCTCGCACGCGTTGCAAGCAGCCCAGGGGCCAACCATGGTAACGTCCACGCAGACTCCATCCGTGCCCGCATAGCATCCAATGGGCCAACCATGATAACGTCCACTCAGACTCCATCCGTTCCCGCATAGCATCCAATGGGCCAACCATGATGACGTCCACTCAGACTCCATCCGTTCCCGCATAGCATCCAATGGGCCAACCATGATAACGTCTACTCAGACTCCATCCGTTCCCGCATAGCATCCGATTGGCCAACCGTGATATCGTCCACCCAGACTCCATCCGTTCCCGCATAGCATCCAATGGGCCAACCATGATAACGTCCACTCAGACTCCATCCGTTCCCGCATAGCATCCAATGGGCCAACCATGATAACGTCCACTCAGACTCCATCCGTTCCCGCATAGCATCCAATGGGCCAACCATGATAACGTCCACTGAGACTCCATCCGTTCCCGCATAGCATCCAATGGGCCAACCATGATAACGTCCACTGAGACTCCAT
>CAJNDT010004615.1:0-12967 GCA_905221615.1 Symbiodinium sp. CCMP2592
GGAGCAAATGTGTAAGTCGCATGGACAAGCACTTGTGAAGTTGAACAATCATGTTCTTGTCGCACAGATCGCAGTGACCACTGGGAGCAGCGCCAGCTGCTGCTGACAACTGTCCAAAGACACAAGGCTGCCCAGGCCGCCCTGTGCAAGTGCCGTGGCCTTGGTGAGCTGCCCAAAGCTCCTTGAATGCAAAGCCTCTGCCACTTGGTTCAAGCTTCTTGCTCTCAGCCGGGAGCTCTCTTTTCACGCTCTTCGCCGAGAGCTCTTTTTTCACGCTCTCCGCCTTGACTCTCTTCTTAGATGAAGATGTTGTGCTCGGGGGTAGCTCTGTCATGAGATCGTGCCGATGATGCTCCTGCTTCGGCACTTTGGCGATGTTCCCTTTCACTGTGCCGGTGGTGCCGCTTTCGTCGCACAGGTCAATGGTGCCCGACTTGAGTTTTTGGGCAAAGGGCATGATTGCAAGCAACAGGCTGACAAAAACAGAACTCTACGAACTGAACCAAAGAAGCTACTTGACACAGAGAGTGTAAGCAGCAGAGCTACGTTGCAATGCGGCATGTCTATTCACGTAGTGCGTTTGCAGGTGCATGCTGGCGGCAAAAACCCCGCCTTGCAATCACAGGCAACAGGACCCAGACACCGGCTCGGCCTCTCAAGAATGTGCAAGGTGCAGCTGCATGCAGAAACATGCTCGTTTCAGCCCAGCTCGCGCTTCCCTCGTGCAAAGGGCATGATTGCAAACAACAGGCTCACAAAGCCAGGACTGTACGACCTCAACCAAAGAAGCTAGTTGACACAGAGAGTGTAAGCAGCAGAGCTAGCTTGCAATTCGGCATGTCTATGCATGTAGCGCATTTGCAGGTGCTTGCTGGCGGCCAAAACCCCGCCTTGCAACCATAGGCAGCAGGACCCAGGCACTGGCTCGCTCTCTCAAGACTGTGCATGTTGCAGCTGTTTGCAGAAACATGCTCGTTTCAGTTCTTCCCTTGTGCTCGCATGACGCTCATATGTGCCGACTATAATGTAGTTTTCAGAGCCAAGGTACGCCGCTCACAGGGGACTGAGCTGCAGTCAGATGCAAACAAACCTGTCCATGTCCACAGTGATCCGCATCATGCGTGTACATTGCTTCCATTGCTGTTGCTAAACCTTAAAATTTCTAAGGTGTCAACACCGTTGCTGGCTTGTTTTAAGTAAAGCAAGTGAAACGGTGAAGTTGCTACTGTCAGTAAACCCTAATATTCGTATGGTTGCAACACCGTTGCTTGCTTGTCTTAAGCAAAGCAAGTGAAAGTCTGAAGCTGCTGTTGTCGCTAAACCCTAAAATTCGTATGGTTGCAACACCGTTGCTTGCTTGTTTGAAGTAAGGCAACGACAAGCTTGAAGCTGCTGCTGTCGTTAAACCTTAAAATGCCAATGGTGTCAATACCGTTGCTTGCTTGTTTTATGTAAAGCAAGTCAAAGATTGAAGCTGCTGCTGTCGCTAACCCTTAAAATGCCTATGGTGTCCAGACCGTTGCATGCTTGTTTTAAGTCAAGCAAGTGAAAGAGTGAAGCTGCTGCTGTCGCTAAACCTTAAAATTTCTATGGTGTCGACACCGTTGCTTGCTTGTTTGAAGTATGGCAATGAAAAGCTTGAAGC
Organism: Symbiodinium sp. CCMP2592; assembly: GCA_905221615.1. Taxonomy (NCBI): domain Eukaryota; class Dinophyceae; order Suessiales; family Symbiodiniaceae; genus Symbiodinium; species Symbiodinium sp. CCMP2592. The sequence continues at coordinate 1,646 of CAJNDT010004615.1, forward strand.
TGCTGCTGTTGCTAAACTTTAAAATGCCTATGGTGTCAATACCGTTGCTTGCATGTTTTATGTAAAGCAAGTGCAAGATTGAAGCTGCTGCTGTCGCTAACCCTTAAAATGCTTATGGTGTCGAGACCGTTGCGTGCTCGTTTTCAGTCAAGCAAGTGAAAGACTGAAGCTGCTGCTGTCGCTAAACCTTAAAATTTCTATGGTGTCGACACCGTAGCTTTGCTTGTTTGAAGTATGGCAAGGAAAAGGTTGAAGCTGCTGCTGTCGCTAAACCTTAAAATTCTTATGGTGTCAACACCGTTGCCTGCTTGTTTTAAGTAAAGCAAGTAAAAAAATTGGGTGGCTACTGTCGCTAAACCTTAAAATTCCTGTGGCATCAACACCGTTGCTTGCTTGTTTTAAGTAAAGCAAGTAAAAGATCGAAATTCCTGCTGTTGCTAAACCTCAAAATTCCTGTGGTGTCAACACTGTTGCTTGCTTGTTTTAGGTACAGCAAGTAAAAGATTGAAGCTGCTGCTATGAGCGAGGAACGAAAAAATGCAGGACAAGGACCCATGCTTGCAGTGAAAAAGTGCCTGGCCAGTGGCTGAACGGTCATCGCAAAGAAGCTTGACAGCTCTGCTAGCTGTTGTAAAGCGATGGCGTGACCGCAGGATCAGCTGTTTGAAGATCCACGGCTGAAGGTGTGCTTGCCAGTGTGCCACGGCCAAGAAGAAGCTGCTGCTGTCGCTAAACCTTAAAATTCTTATGGTGTCAACACCGTTGCCTGCTTGTTGTAAGTAAAGAAAGTAAAAAAATTGGGTGGCTACTGTCGCTAAACCTTAAAATTCCTGTGGCATGAACACCGTTGCTTGCTTGTTTTAAGTAAAGCAAGTAAAAGATCGACATTCCTGCTGTTGCTAAACCTTAAAATTCCTATGGTGTCAACACCGTTGCTTGCTGGTTTTAGGTACAGCAAGTAAAAGAGTGAAGCTGCTGCTATGAGCGAGGATAGAAAAAATGCAGGACAAGGACCCATGCTTGCAGTGAAAAAGTGCGTGGCCAGTGGCTGAACGGTCATCGCAAAGAAGCTTGACAGCTCTGCTAGCTGTCGTAAAGCGATGGCGTGACCGCAGGATCAGCTGTTTGAAGATCCTTGAAGGTGTGCTTGCCAGTGTGCCACGGCCAAGAGATGTGGTTCGAATGTTCTTAATCAGTTGCTCAATGCGTTGCCTTGACCAGGCAATGCACTGTCGTAAAGCGATGGCGTGACCGCAGCCTCGGCTGCTGTGGGTAGTGCTTCTTTCTTATAAGGACCATTATCTCAACGGTGGCCTACGGTCTACCGGTGTCCTCTAACGCGCGCGCCAGTGCGCGCGCGCGCGTTGTTAGAGACCGAGACTCTCGGGAGCGAAGCGACTCTCAGGCCTGGAGGTTCTCCGGCTTCAGGTCCTGTGGAGGTAGCCACGTTACGTTACCGCCCTAGGCTCCCTTTAAAGAGTCGCCACGAGGACTGCACTCTAAAAGGCTTTTTTTTTGATTTTTACATGTAAATAACACACTTCCAGCGAAGTTCGCTTTCGAACAGCCTTGGAAGCTCCAGCAAACTAAGCTCTTTGAAGCTGTCTCCAAGCTTCCTCTATATGGTTTTGCACGCTCTAAACCACTAACTCCTTCTTGAAGCTTTGAAAGCTTGTTAACTTGCTGAAATAGCTTAAAAATCAGCGAAAGCCTAGAAAAACAAAGAAAACTCCAGACTACGCTTACGTTTAAATGATATCTCTTGCATTTTCAGACAGGGTTTGATGCCCTCTATACCACTGAACTGGTGTTGAAACTTTCGAACGCTTCTAACTTCAAAAAATAGCAACTCTCGTTTGGAAAGATCGCGCTCGAAACGAAAAGTGTAAAGTTTCAGCATCTAGGAAGTACTTAAAGCTGATATGAAGGCATTTTCGAGCTGGATTTGATCCCGGTCAATATTTAACTTTGATTCCCGATGTCTAAATCCATGCTAACTGCAAATAATACTGACTAAACTTTGAAAATTTCGGTTTTCAGAACGTTTTTTAGTTTTTTTCGAATGTGCGCAGCCTTTTAAAAGCTATCTCTGGCATTTTTGGACAGAGCTTGAACCTATGAAACTTTTGGAATACCTCCCGCAGCTCGCAACGAATGTTCGCATAACTTCCGAGTCAAGTCGGCTAGATCCGGATCCCGGTTCCCGAAAAAAAAAAATCCAAAACCCTACAAGTTAAGGGTTTGAAATTTTTTTTTTGGATAACTTCGTTTTTTTATTAAAACGAAGGCGGATTCAGACAGAGGGGATCAAACCATATATACTTGTATGGTCGCCAGGTCTTTAAAACGGAAGAAAAAAAAATTCGACCTCCTCAGATCCACGAAATTAGCTATTTTCAGTGGTTTGCTACACGATATCGATTTAAAACGCGGCTATTTGGCTTAGTTAGATCATTTCATGTAGGGGGATATGGATAACAGCTGAAACGGAGCAAGTCGTCAAAATCCGACTTCCCTGATTTGAGCTTTTTTCCAGGTTTCAGCCTCATTTGCCTTGCTAGTAAGTTTAGAAAGCTTCAAGAAGGAGTTAGTGGTTTAGAGCGTGCAAAACCATATAGAGGAAGCTTAGAGACAGCTCCCAAGAGCTTAGTTTGCTAAGGCTTCCAATGGTGTCCGAAAGCGAACTTCGCTGGAACTGTGTTATTTACATGTAAAATCAAAAAAAAAGCCTTTTAGAGTGCAGTCCTCGTGGCGACTCTTTAAAGGGAGCCTAGGGCGGTAACGTAACGTGGCTACCCCTAGGGGACTTGAAGCCGGAGAGCTTCCAGGCCTGAGAGGCGCTTCGCTCCCGAGAGTCTCGGTCTCTAACAACGCGCGCGCGCGCGCACTGGCGCGCGCGTTAGAGGACACCGGAAAGCAGAGCATGAGCATCGCTTATTGGGGGGTAGTCACACCAAGCAGTCCCAGGAAAGCCAAGTCCTAGCTTAAGGAACCTGGCACATGTTCATTGAAAATACCAAAGCAACAAAGACATCATGCCGACAGCCGCCACCATGCCCTGCCTCGGCGCCACGGATGAAAGGTCTTATAAGAAGCAAGCACTACCCACAGCAGCTGAGGCTGCGGTCACGCCATCGCTTTACGACAGCTAGCAGAGCTGTTACATCAAGTTTCTCTGCGATGACCGTTCAACCACTGGCCAGTGACCTTGGCGTCCGACAGGAGCAATCCTCCTTCTCCTGCATTTGTTGTGGCCTCGTTCACAGCAGCAACTTCAATCTTTTGCTTGCTTTACTTAAAACAAGCAGGCAACGGTGTTGAAATCATAAGAATTTTAGGGTTTAGCGACGGTAGCAACTTTAATTTTTTACTTGCTGTAATTAAAACAAGCAGCCAACGGTGTTGACATCATAGGAATTTTAGGGTTTAACGACAGCAGCCCACAACCCACAGCAGCTGAGGCTGCGGTCACGCCATCGCTTTACGACAGCTAGCAGAGCTGGTACATCAAGTTTCCCTGCGATGGCCGTTCAGCAACTGGCCAGTGACCTTGGCGTCCGACAGGAGCAATCATAGGTCTTTTCCCTTCATTTTATGTGTCCTCGTTCACATAGCAGAAGCCACCGCAAACGATTTTTTGAATTGATTTACTTAAAACAAGCAAACAACGGTGTTGACACCACAGGAATTTTAAGGTTTAGCGACAGTAGCCACTTAATTTTTTTACTTGCTTTACTTAAAACAAGCAAGCAACGGTGTTGACACCGTAATAATTTTAGGGTTTAGCGACAGCAGCAACTTCGATTTTTTACTTGCTTTACTTAAAACGAGCAAGCAACGGTGTTGACACCATGGGAATTTTAAGGTTTAGCGACAGCAGCAATTTCAATTCTTTACTTGCTTAGCAAGCAACGATGTTGACACCATAGAAAATTTAGGTTTTAGCGACAGCTTCAAGATGATGAAAGGTCTTATAAGAAACAAGCACTACCCACAGCAGCTGAGGCTGCGGTCACGCCATCGCTTTACGACAGCTAACAGAGCTGTTACATCAAGTTTCTTTGCGATGACCGTTCAGCCACTGGCCAGTGACGTTGCCGTTTGACGACCGCAAGCATGTGTCCTTGTCCTGCATTTGTTGTGGCCTCGTTCACAGCATCAACTTCAATCTTTTGCTTGCTTTACTTAAAACAAGCAGGCAACGGTGTTGACACCATAAGAATTTTAGGGTTTAGCGACGGTAGCAACTTCAATTTTTTACTTCCTGTAAGTAAAACAAGCAGACAACGGTGTTGACATCATAGGAATTTTAGGGTTTAACGACAGCAACCCACAGCACTACCCACAGCAGCTGAGGCTGCGGTCACGCCATCGCTTTACGACAGCTAGCAGAGCTGTTACATCAAGTTTCTTTGCGATGACCGTTCAGCCACTGGCCAGTGACCTTGGCGTCCGACAGGAGCAATCATAGGTCTCTTCCCTTCATTTCATGCGTCCTCGTTCACATAGCAGAAGCCACCGCAAAAGATTTCTTGAATTGATTTACTTAAAACAAGCCAGCAACGGTGTTGACACCACAGGAATTTTAAGGTTTAGCGACAGTAGCCACTTAATTGTTTTACTTGCTTTACTTAAAACAAGCAAGCAACGGTGTTGACACCGTAAGAATTTTAGGGTTTAGCGACAGCGGCAACTTCGATTTTTTACTTGCTTTACTTAAAACGAGCAAGCAACGGTGTTGACACCACGGGAATTTTAAGGTCTAGCGACAGCACCAATTTCAATTCTTTACCTGCTTAGCAAGCAACGATGTTGACACCATAGAAAAGTCGGGTTTTAGCGACAGCTTTAAGATGATGAAAGGTCTCATAAGAAACAGGCACTACCCACAGCAGCTGAGGCTGCGGTCACGCCATTGCTCTACGACAGCTAGCAAAGCTGTTACATCAAGTTTCTTTGCGATGACTGCTCAGCCACTGGCCAGTGACGTTGCCGTTTGACGACCGCAAGCATGTGTCCTTGTCCTGCACTTGTTGTGGCCTCGTTCACAGCAGCAACTTCAATTTTTTGCTTGCTGTACTTAAAACAAGCAGGCAACGGTGTTGAAATCATAAGAATTTTAGGGTCTAGCGACGGTACCAATTTCAATTTTTTACTTGCTGTAATTAAAACAAGCAGACAACGGTGTTGACATCATAGGAATTTTAGGGTTTAACGACAGTAACCCACAGCACTACCCACAGCAGCTGAGGCTGCGGTCACGCCATCGCTTTACGAAGGCTAGCCGAGCTGTTACATCAAGTTCCTTTGCGATGACCGTTCAGCCACTGGCCAGTGACCTTGGCGTCGGACAGGAGCAATCATAGGTCTTTTCCCTTCATTTTATGTGTCCTCGTTCACATAGCAGAAGCCACCGCAAAAGATTTCTTGAATTGATTTACTTAAAACAAGCAAACAACGGTGTTGACACCACAGGAATTTTAAGGTTTAGCGACAGTAGCCACTTAATTGTTTTACTTGCTTTACTTAAAACAAGCAAGCAACGGTGTTGACACCGTCAGAATTTTAGGGTTTAGCGACAGCAGCAACCTGATTTTTTACTTGCTTTACTTAAAACGAGCAAGCAACGGTGTTGACACCATGGGAATTTTAAGGTTTAGCGACAGCAGCAATTTCAATTCTTTACCTGCTTAGCAAGCAACGATGTTGACACCATAGAAAATTTAGGTTTTAGCGACAGCTTTAAGATGATGAAAGGTCTTGTAAGAAACAAGCACTACCCACAGCAGCTAAGGCTGCGGTCACGCCATCGCTTTACGACAGCTAGCAGAGCTGTTACATCAAGTTTCTTTGCGATGACCGTTCAGCCACTGGCCAGTGACGTTGCCGTTTGACGACCGCAAGCATGTGTCCTTGTCCTGCATTTGTTGTGGCCTCGTTCACAGCAGCAACTTCAATCTTTTGCTTGCTTTACTTAAAACAAGCAGGCAACGGTGTTGACACCATAAGAATTTTAGGGTTTAGCGACGGTAGCAACTTTAATTTTTTACTTGCTGTACTTAAAACAAGCAGGCAACGGTGTTGACATCATAGGAATTTTAGGGTTTAACGACAGCAACCCACCTACACCAAACTCACCCTGCGGACAGAATGCTGTCGAGGTAGGCCGAACAACAACATTCTCGTGCTGGCCTTCAACTGGGTAGTTAAAGGAGGCATGATTGCTATCGTAAAGCGATGGCGTGACCGCAGCTTCAGTTGGTTCGGGCGATGCGTTATTTCTGAACCAGCTCTCTTGAGATGCTTGCCGCCAGAAACAATTTTTTAAGGTATGTTTCAAGAGGTCACAACTTTTCTGGAGTTTAACGACTGTAAGGAAACAGCACTGTGGCCTGCTTGATTGTTTCAATGCTTACGAACGGTAAAAGATTCGTTGAGGTGTATGTAAATTAGTTGTTAAAAGTTCAAGCCGAAAGAAATAAAACCTTTAAATCTAATGTGAGGGGATTCTCTGGGCGGGTGGGGTTTCTTCTAGAAGATAGCTTGACTAGAAATAGCTTGACCTTAAAGCTTCAAAGTCAGAGCTGCTGAACCCTAAACCCTAAACCCTAAACCCTAAACCCTAAACCCTAAACCCTAAACCCTAAACCCTAAACCCTAAACCCTAAACCCCTAAACCCCTAAACCCTAAACCCTAAACCCTAAACCCTAAACCCTAAACCCTAAACCCTAAACCCTAAACCCTAAACCCTAAACCCTAAACCCTAAACCCCAAAACCCTAAACCCTAAACCCTAAACCCCTAAACCCTAAACCCTAAACCCTCAAGCAAATGATAAATAGAAATTGTACGGCAGTACGACTTGTTACGGCCAAGAGTGGGCCAGAAAGAGCCCCAAGATCCGGCAGTACGATTTGATGCGGTCCAAGAGTGGGCCAGAAAGAGCCACCCGACCGTCGTACGATTTTGTTTACGGCCAAGATGGGCCGAAAGAGCCACCAAGTACCCGCCGTACGATTTTGTTACGGCCACGAGGGGGCTCTAAGAGCCCCCAAGATCCCGGCGTACGTATTTGTTACGGCCCAGAGTGGCCATAATTGACCACCAAGATCCTCAGTAGATTTATCGGCCAAGAGTGGGCCAGAAAGAGCCACCAAGACCCGGCAGTACTATTTGTTACGGCCAAGAGTGGGCCAGAAAGAGCCACCAAGACCCGGCAGTACGATTTGTTACGGCCAAGAGTGGGCCAGAAAGAGCCACCAAGACCCGGCAGTACGATTTGTTACGGCCAAGAGTGGGCCAGAAAGAGTTGATGACAAATACTGATTGAGCGTTAAGCCGAGGAAGATGCACGTGAGAGAAAGGCATAGGACGAAGAAATGCAGATGCAAAATGCGTACTACAAACGTCTGGCCAATATGACGGTGAAGCACCTGAACATGAAGGGCGACGAAGCTGATACCTCAAGGCCCTACCCGTCCTGCCAGAACGAGATTTTTTCCAGTTTTTCCAAAAGCGAAAGGAATCTCGACGGTCGAGGCACCGAGATTCCTTCCAGCTCTTCCAAAAGCAAAAAAGAAGAATCTCGAAGGTCGAGGCTTGGAAATTCGTTTTGCTCTTTGGAAGAGCTCGAAGGAATCTCGGTGCCTCGACCTTCGAGATTCCTTTTGCTTTTGGTGAAGAGCTCCAAGGAATCTCCAAGGTCGAGGCTTCGAGATTCCTTCTAGCTCTTCCGGAAGAGCAAAAGGGAGTCCGGAGCGCCGAGGCTTCGAGATTCCTTTCCAGCTCTTCCCCAAGAGCGAAAGGAATCTCGAAGGTCGAGACTTGGAGATTCGTTTTGCTCTTTGGAAGAGCTCGAAGAAATCTCGGTGCCTCGACCTTCGAGATTCCTTTTGCTTTTGGGGAAGAGCTCCAAGGAATCTCCAAGGTCGAGACTTCGAGATTCCTTCTAGCTCTTCCGGAAGAGCAAAAGGGAGTCCGGAGCGCCGAGGCTTCGAGATTCCTTTCCAGCTCTTCCCCAAGAGCGAAAGGAATCTCGAAGGTCGAGACTTGGAGATGCCTTTCCAGCTCTTCCCCAAGAGCGAAAGGAATCTCCAGGCCAGAAAGCAAAACAGAAACCCGCACAGATTTCGCTGAGCGATTTCGCTGAGCGAAAAGAATCTCCAAGCCAGAAAGCAAAACAGAAACCGCACAGATTTCGCTCAAAACCCTCCCAGATTTCGCTCAAAACTTCGGACCTGAACACTATACAATTTCTATAAACCCTAAACCCTAAACCCTAAAAACCTAAAACCTAAACCCTAAACCCCCTAAAACCCTAAACCCCTCAACCCTAAAACCCTAAACCCTAACCCCCGAAACCTGAAACCCTAACGCCCTAAACCCTAAACCCTAACCCTAAACCCCTAAACCCTAAACCCTAACCCTAACCCTAAACCCCTCAACCCTAAACCCTCAACCCTAAACCTACCCTAACCCAAAACCACTAACCCCCTAAACCACTAAACCCGAAAAAAAAAAAAAACCCTAAACCCTAAACCCTAACCCTAAAACCCTAACCCTAACCCTAAACCCTAAACCCTAAACCCTCCACCCTAAACCCTAAACCCTAAACCCTAAACCCTAAACCCTAAACCCTAAACCCTAAACCCTAAACCCTAAACCCTAAACCCTAAACCCTAAACCCTAAACCCTAAACCCTAAACCCTAAACCCTAAACCCTAAACCCTAAATTTTAGAAGGCGCAAGCGCCAAGATGCGACAGCGTAGGTTGTTGGTTTAACAGTAGAATGGAAGCAAAAAGCACGAAATTCTCCTACGAAAGCCAGAAATCCCCTCCACGAATACCCGAAATTCTGCCCGAAATCCTTCCGGGCGCGGGTGCGGGGGGGGGGGCGCGGGCGCGGGGCGCGGCGCGGACGCGCGTGCGCCCGGGGCGCGCGGGGTGGGTGTTGGTGGTGTGCGGACCGCGGTCTGTGGCGAGCCTGGGCGCGTGCGGCGGGGGCCGGGGGGCGTGGCGGCCGGGGGCGGTGCGGGCGGGCCGCGTGCGCGTTGCGCGGGTCGCTGCCGTGGCGCGGGCGCGGGGGGCGCGGGGTGCGGGCGCGGGCGCGGGAGCGGGGCCGGGGCTCGGGCCCGGCGGGCGCAGGCCCGGGGCGCGGGGATGGTCCTGGCGCGGGGCGCGGGGCCACGGGCAACCGGCGCGGAGGCGCGCGCGGGGTGCGCGGCCGGCGGGAAACTAACGCACCACAAACACGCACGTCCCTGCAGACGAGATCCACAAGCAAGCCCAATGCGCACGAACTCGACCCCGCAAACAAGCAAGGCCACTACAAAACTAATGACTTGCAGACAACAAGGCAAAAAGGCTCGCAACGCCCGACTCAGGAAAGCCGTCATGCTGGACCTGAACGTGGACTCCAAAATCCACGCCGCCTACGGCACCCTGGTAGGCAGCCGCGTCCGAAACAGAACGGACGTGCTAATCCTGCGACGCTTCCCGCTCTGGCTCTTCCAGCGCGGCGCCACGGAAGGACCCTCGCTGCTGCTGCGAAAGCTCAAAGGGGAAAAGATCGACTGGCAAGCCATGCACGATGCCCGCTGGCCCCAGTCCCGCTGCCAAAAATGCGAAGAGCTCAAAAGCTGGGACCTCTTCTCTCACGCGCAGTGGGAACTGGTGCGGGCAAACCGCGGGGAACAATGCCTAGAATGCCAGCGCGGAGCGATCAACATGAAGAAGGGACCGCTCAAGCGCAACGTCAGCACCCAAGCGAGTCTGGCAAAGAGCGTCAAGTGCAACCAGTGCCACATCACAAAAGTCGAAGAAGCTTTCCCGAAGGCCCAACTGCACCAACAATCCATCAACAAGACAAAAAAAAACCCATCCCTTGACAACAAAACAACCAAAGAACAGGTGTCCAGCCGAGCCACAACCTCCAAGATTGACGCCGCGCTGGTGCAGCTCGACTGAACCAAGCGATCGTAACTACCCTCCCCAAACCCGTCTCAGGGCTGCGACAAACAACAAATTGAGACACGAAACCAACAACACCCAAACACCCACCACTCAACACGCACCACCCACCACCCACCACCCGCCCCCTACCACCCACCGCCCACTACCCACTACCCACCACGCACCACCAACCACACACCTCCCACCGCCCACCGCCCACCACCCACCACCACCCAGCACCCGCCAGCCACCTCCCACCGCTCACCGCCCACCGCCCACCACCCACCACCCACCACCCACCACCCACCACCGCCCCCCCCCCCACACACCACGCCCACCACCCGCACCTCCCCACTAACCACCACGCACCACCAACCACACTCCACCCTCCTCCACCACTCCGCCCCACCCACCGTCTCCCACCCACCACCCCCTCCCACCGCCCACCTCCCACCCCCACTCTCCCACCGTCCACCGCCCCCCACCCACGCACCCCGCCATCCCACCACCCCCAACCCACCCGCCCACTCGCCCACCTCCCACCATCACAGACCCCCCCCCCCCTCCCACCACACACGCCACCCACCCACACACCACCCACCACCCACCACCCACCCCCTACCGCCATCCAGCACCCGCCAGCCACCACCCACCACCCACCACCCACAACACCACCCACCACCCCGCCAGCCACCACCCACCACCCACCACCCACCACCCACTACCCACCACCCACCATCCACCACCCGCCACCCACCATCTACCGCCCACCACCCACGCCCATCGCCCCCCCACCAACCACCACGCACCACCAACCACACACCTCCCACCGCCCACCGCCCACCGCCCACCGCCCACCACCCACCGACCACCATCACCCGTCCAGCCCCCTCCCACCACTCACCGACCCCCGTCTCATTGCTGCGTACAACAACACATTCAACCTAAACCAATAACACCCAACACGCACACCCACTCACTCAACCGCACCGCCCACCACCCACACCCACCCACCCACCACCCACACCCACCCCCCCTACTACCCACCTCCACTCCCCAACCACCCACCACGCACCACCAACCACACCCCTCCCACCCCCCACCGCCCACCACCCACCACCACCCAGCACCCGCCACCCACCGCCCAACCCACCACCCACCACCCGCCATCCACCACCCACCACACACCGCCCACCGCCCACCAGCCAGACCCCCCCACCCACACATCACCCACCACCCGCACCTCCCCACTAACCACCACGCACCACCAACCACACGCCACCCGCCGGCCACCAACCGCGACTACCTAGCACGCCGCCAGCCACCACCCACCGCTCACCACCCACCACACACCGCCCACCGCCCACCCA
>CAJNDT010004616.1:0-12954 GCA_905221615.1 Symbiodinium sp. CCMP2592
CGAAATTAAAGGAACACAAAGCACACAGGAAATATGAAGCGTGTTGTGTTTTAATTAAAAGGCACAGCTTTTTCATTATTTTGGGTCCTTTTGCTTGGTATTTTCTTAGGAGCTACAACTTAGTACTAGATTATAGTTCCAGCAGTCAACCATTGAGATTACACCTGATTTCATTTATTCTTCTCCTAGTTGTTGGTGGTATAGGTTCGGGAATTATTAAGAAGCCAAAGGACCGAGAATTCAACCACCAACGAACCCAAAGAGCTGGAAATAAGAACGAAATTGGGTCTTTTATTCGGGTCTTTATGGGGAACGAACAATGTGGAACTAGGATCATAAAGGGTATTTCTTATGCCAAGATACAACTAATTCCCTGTATGATTGGTTTATTACCTAGATCCAGTTCATTATTTACACCTATAATCACTAAGAATACCAATCATACTAGAGGTTAGTTGTATTATTATAGGAGTCTTTTAGTATGAATTATTATTAGTGAAATCTCCTGTAAATGTAGTGCATAATCTAGGTCATTGGGATTACTTCTATCTCCAAGTCATTCCAGATCCTATATCACCTCCAAGTCTATTAGAAGAGATTAATGTTCTAGTTGTTAAATATAATCCCCAAGCTTAATATTGTTGATCCTGATGTTGTAGAGGAATTCCTTTGTAGTTAGTTGATTTCGTACCCTTCTTCATTACATTTAGTTCATTGAGATTACACCTGGATTTCCAAGAGATTTCATTACCCAACATTCGCACCTTAATTTCCAATCCGTTCCACCATTCATTGACCTTAGAATTAGTAGTTGACCCCAGATCCTAATGAAATTCCATTCACTTTCTTACCACCATTTCTGTGCTTCTGTAGGTTGAGTAGTGAAGTGTGTGTTTATGTGGTGAGTTTAATGCAAAGGAACGAAACAATAAACAAGGTGAAGCGTGTTCGTTCTCTTTGTTTAAACTCAACACAACACACAGTGAACGGGGAACAAAGAAAAGAAAAGAAAACAAAGAGAACGAAATAAGCACGCATCCGCTCCACTGCTTTGTCTTATTTCGCTCTTTGTTTCCCTTCTTTTCCCTTTTGTTCCGTTCATTCATCGTTCCTCTTTGTTGTGCTTAATTATATGAAGAGAAAACAAGGAGCGAAAAGAGAGAGAAAAGCGCGTGTTTCTCTTCATTAAAAGCACAACAAAGTGAACGAGATGGACGATGAATGAACGGCCGGTGGTGTGTTGTTTTAATTTAAACGAAATAAACCACGCATTCATTTCATTACTTTGTGTTTGTTTCGTTAAATTAAAACAACATTCACCACCACCAGAAAACCACCAAAGCAGCCGTCTCACTTCGTTCGTTGTTGGTCCAAATTAAAAGAGAGAAAACCACGCATTTCTTTGTGTTTTCTCCTTTTAATTTAGGCCCAACTAGAACCGAACTGGCGGCTGGTGGGGATGAGGAACGGAGTGGTATAGGTTGGGTCCTTTGTTCTTTTCCGCTGTTTCACTTAATTAAACGAAGAGAAACAATGTAATGAACGAAGGGAATGGAAGCGTGTTCTCTTCGCTTAATTAAATGAAACGGAAAAGGACCCAATTTTAGTTGTAATTCCTAAAGCTTGGAAATTCCTTACCGCCATCAACTGCCGACCCACTTCGTTCACTTTGTGCTGTGTTAAAAGAAAAGAAGCACGCGCTACATTCACTTCTCTCTTTTCGCTTGTCTTCTTTCTTTTAACACCACACAAAGACTCACTTCATAATATAATGTGTAGTTCATGCGTGTGGAATGAAGAAAGCACAAACGAAAAGAAGCATTCATTCCGTTCACTACATTCTCTTCATTTATCTTCTTTCTTTGTTCTTTCTTCATTTCACTTCTCACGTAACCTTAATGAAGCGAGGAACGAGGAATGAGGTGGAACTAAGAACTAGAATCACCAGGAATCATTAAGAACTCCCAACATTAAAGATTATCTCCTGTAAACTATGAAGAGGATATGGTAAGGTAATTTACAACTATAATCTAGTATAATAATCCAGATACTAAAAATCTCTTGTAATGGTTGGTTTCTTGGGTTCGTATTTCGTTTCTTCTTTGCAATGAAAGCGCGAAAGAAGTGAACGAAATATGAACGAAACCAGGCATTTACAACTAATTTTCTAGTATGTTTATATTCCTTACCAAATCCTCTTGTAAATACCCTAACTAATTTCTAGGTCATTCCAATGCGTTCCAATTAAACGAAATGAACACGCATTTCTCTCTCTTCGCTCGCTCCATTTGTTTCATGCTTCTTTTAATTGGGACCTTTTGGAATGGCTTGGAGGTTATGCCAGGAGCGGTCATGTAGGGTTTTAGGTGGATGTACGAACCTGGATCTTGGTAATGTTAGATGAAGAGAATAATTTCGTTCGTGTTTCGTTCACCTTTGTTCCTCTAAATTCACGCATTACGTTCGCTCTTTTCTTTCGCTTCTTCATTTGTAATTTATTAAACAAAGGGAACGAAATCACTCTCTTCATATAATAACCCAAGAGCCAGTAAGGATTAGAAGGTGAGGAATGAAAGGATAGGAAATGTAATCAGAAAATAAGAAGATAATAATTACAGAATTTCCAAGCATAAGATGAATGAAGAAAGTGAGGTGCGAAAAATAAACGAAATGAACACGCATTCATTCCACTCATTCTTCATTCCCATTACTTTGTTTCATTTCGTTTCTCTTTCGTACACACCTCACAACGAATATGAAGGTAATAAGATTTACTAAAAAGAAGATAAAGGAAAATAAAAATATGTCCAAAATAAAGAGAAGAAAAATATTAAGACTTCCAAGATGTGGAGATTATACCAGGGATTTACAAGAGATTTTAGTACTAATAAATATCTTTACCGCTCCTTCTTGTTTCACCGCCCCTCATTTTGCTTTCTTTGTTTCGTTCCGCGCTTCATTCTTCCATTGCGAACGAAAAAAGAAAGACAAAAGGAGAAGGGCGGAACAAGAAGAGGCGGTAAGGATCCCAATCATGCATGTTTTCTCCTTTAATATCTGACCTATAATCCTAATAATCCAAGTCCTTTGTCATTTCGTTCTGTTCATTGTTTGTTTCCTTTGTGGTTAGTTGTAATGTAATGTAATGGAAGCACGAACTAAACACAAAGAAACAAAACAATGAGAACGAAATCCTGGTCCTTTAGTTGTATTTTATTAGGAGAGATCATACATATTCTTACGTCTATATCTACAACTAATATCTGGTATGATCTCATTATTAATAGAATTAGGTCATTTGTCTTTGTTCTTTGTTCTTCTCTCCTTTCTCGCTTCCATTTCGTTCAACTGCATTTCATTGAAAAGAAGAGAAGCGGAACAAAGAACAAAGGGAAACAAGACTGACAGGTGGGATGGATTCCAGGGGCAAAAGACTCAATTTAAACTAAAGAAACGAAAAGAGGTAAGTGAAGAGAAACAAACGCACGCTCTTTTCTTTTCTTTATTTTAAATTGGCTCTTTTGTGTTTTTTTCTTTTAAATGGAACGAACACGCTTCTCTCATTCCATTTCGTTCATTGTTTCGTTCAATTTAAAAGGAACAAAGCACCCTGGAATCTAGTACTAATCCTACCTGTCACTGTGTCCTTGGTGTAGGTGGTCTGGGGGTGGTGAGGCAAATGAAAGGGAACAAAACACGCTTCACTTTCGTTCATTGTTTTTGCTCTTTTCATTTTAACACAGCACCCCAAGGACCCAGATGTTGTATTAAAATGAAGCACTAAAATAGGTCCTTTGGGTTTAAATGTAATGAACAAGGAACGAATAATCAAGACACTAAATTCTAGCATAAAGTGAACAGGTAGAAAGAATTAGAAGAAGACCTGGATATAGAGGGGAAATTATTAAGTGGAGATTATACTAGATTTTAGATGTAATTCCTAAGCTTAAGATCTAGTTGTAAATATCATTAAGGATTATAAGAATGATGTATACAACTAAGTTCTAGTACTATAATCTACTAATAAAAATCTCCTCACTAAATCTACTGTTTCGTTCATATGTGGTGTGTCCTTTGCGAATTAAACCAAGCAAAACACGCTTCTCATTCAGTTCATTGTTTTTGCTTTATTAATTCGCAAAGAAGACACAACACATTATTCTCTTCACTTAATAACCCAAGAACCGAGCCCAGATGCTGTATTAAAGGGAAATGAACAGATGATTCCTGGCATGTGGAATGACTTGGAGGTAAAAGAGGTGAATTAAATAAGTGAAAAGGAACCAAGTACAACAGGAATTAACTGCCAGGCATGGGTGTAATGTGAGAATATGAGGTAGAATATGAAGAGATTAATGATTTCCTCTTTCGTGAGTGCTTTTCTTTCAATGAAGCGAAGTGAATAATGAACGAAGAAGAAGCGAGAAGAAAGAGCACGAGAGAAAGACACAGAAAAGATTATTGACTCCTCTTGATCTAGTACAGTAAGCTTCTTGTACTAAGAAAGTCTCCTGTAAACCCATGCTTCCTTCTCACACCTCGAGACTTGACTGCCAGCACCAGGATATAGACGGTAAATCATTTGGTGTAAGTCAACAGCTGATGTGGTTTATGTTGTGTCTTTAATGAAGCCGAAATAAACACGAAATACAAGCGAAACAAAGGGAAGCGCGTGATTTCTTTCTCTTTTATTCGGCTTCATTCACACAACACAGCCCGTTCCTTCTCTGGCTCATGTGCTGAAATTAAGTGAGAGAAACACGCGTCTCGTTCATTCTTCTCTCACTTGTTTTCTTCTCACTTAATTACAACACGAGCCAGGAACGGAATTATTAGGATGTGAAGAAGATAATGTGTAGTGTTGGGTTTAAAGAAAAAGAAGAGAACAAAGACCTAATTTCATGCTTCCTTTCGCTTCGCTTCATTCATTATAAATTAGGTCATTTGTTTCTCTCTTTTTGCTTCCCTTTTAATATTATATGAAGAGAGTGTGTTGATTTTAAATAGAATGAACGAAACAAGTGAAGTGTGAACGTAATGCGTGTTCTTCATTCTAATTAAAATCAGCACACCAACGCCATTGGGATTTTTGTGTTTAATTTAAACTAAAGAGAACACGCATTCTTTCATCATTTGTTTCTCTAGTTTAAATTAACCACATAATCCCAATGAAGGAAATTAGTATTAGAAGATTATTAGTAGTTTTAGTTGTAATGTAATAGGATAATTTACTAATAAAGATTCTTACAGGATTTCTCCTATACCATTACAACTAATCTTCTAATAATAATTTCTGGGAGTTTCGTTCGTATGTTGTGTGTGTTGTTTCGTTTCATTCACGCACTTCTCTCTGTTCATTTGTAATTAAACAAAACAACTAACACACAACATTACTCTCTTCACCTAATAATAAAATATCATTCCCATTCCTTTCCTTTGTTTCGGGGTAATGAAATGAAGCGGAGCGGAATGGAAGCACGCCCGAACACAGGAAAAGGAAAAGGGAATGGTGAAGAGAATTTAGTATGATCTTATTTCCTAATAAAATCAGGTGTAAATGTAGGTGCTGAATTTTAATGTGTGGATTTAATGAGAGAAACACGCGCTTCTTTCATCCGCTTGTTTTCTTTCTTTTTCGCTCTTATTTTGTTTCTCTTTTCTTCCATCTCCAAGTTTCGTGATTCCAGGGGCTGAGCTATAGGAGGAGTCAGTAAGGAAGGGATTACACCTAACATCCTTAATGATCTTTATAGGAGAAATTGGTAAGGATAATATCATTAAGGAGGTTATTTGTAATTCCCTTCACCTCTCATTCCTCACTTCCCCACTCATTCCATTCGTTCCTCCTTTGTTTTAATTCATTTAAATTAAACACAAGCGAAGGAAAAGCGCGCGTGGTTTAATTAAAATGAAGCAAAAACAAAGGGCGTGTTGAATTTAAAGTGAACAGAACACGCGCTTCATTCCACTGCGCTTGTTTCTCTTCACTTTAAACACAACACAGAGGAACGGAATGAGTGGGAAGAATGAGGAACGAAGTGAGGAATGAAGTGAATGGTGTGCGTCTTTTGCTTACTTTTCGTTCTGTGTGTTGCAATGCAATGAAATGAAAGCGCGAACACAAAGGCGAAAAGAACAAAAGACAACGCACAACATTACACACATTTCGTTCGTATTTCGTTCCTTTTTAATTAAATGAAACCGCGCATTCGTTCCTTCTTTGCGTTTCATTAAATTAAAAAGAGAACGAAATTACTCTCTTCATTCTTCTACTCAATCCTCACATCTGGGCTCGAGGTTGGGCTGGACGTGGTGCTGGTTTCGTTCCCGGTTCGTACGTTCGTGGTGTGTGAATGAAGAAAACAAAGAGAGGCGTGCATTCTTTACCCTCTTCTTTGTTCACTTCATTCATGCCCACCATTCACTACTCACCGTTCACTCCATTGTGCTTTGTTTGTGTTAAATTGAGACAAAGAAGCGAAGTGAATGCGTGCTCAATTCAACATAAACAAATCCCAATGGCACGCCCTACAAAAGAACAAACAAAGAGAACGAATTAAAACAAAGAACAAGGTGATGCGTGTTTAATTCGCTTCTTTTTGTTTGGTGCTTTTGGGCGTGAGGTGAGTGGTGGTGAGTTTCTTACTGGCTCTCTTATTCCAATCCTTTTTACTCCCTTCTCACCACCTACATCCAGTTCATGTCTCGCTCTAGTGTGTTGAGTTGAATTAAAGGGAATGAAACAAAGGTAATGAATTGAGTTAAGAATGAGCGAAGGAAGCACGCTTTGTTTTATTTCCCTTTAAATTCAACACACCACACGGCTCGGGTTCGTTGTTCGTTCTCTTTGTGTTTGTTTGTTTCGTTTAATTATAAAAGAACAGAGTGGATGCATGAATTAAGCGAAACAACCAAGCACAAACGTACGAACACCACTCACCTCTCATTTCCCGTCTCATCCTGGCCTTTGTTTATGTTGAATTAAAAGAAGCACGCATTCCACTACATTTCATTTGTCTTTCCTTTTAATTCAACGACACAAAGGCCAAAAGGATGAAGAGTGAAGGGAATGAACGTTAAGAATGTGAACTAATATTCTAACATTAAGGATTTCTCCTATAACTTTACAAGAGCATTTCCTAAAGATATAACTCATACCAAGAATTAGTTGTAAGAATCCTAATAAATCCTTGAAGAGAAACATGAACTAATTTCCAGTTCTTTCTTGTGTCCTGTGTGTGCTTCCATTTCGTTCTTTCTTTGTGGTTAGTTCGTAATGGAGCGAAGTGAAGCACGGAACGAACGGAACAAAGAAAGAGAACGAAATGAGAAGGAAGCAAAACACACAGGAACAAGAAAAGAACGAAATTATGCATGATTTTGATTCCGTTCGTTGTTGTGTTGAATTAAACACGCATCCGTTCCTCTGTCACTTCTTTGTTTTAATTCAACACAACTAACTATCTTCATATTATTATAGGAGAAGTGAGCGAGGAACGAGGAATGAGGATATGATTATTAATGAAGTGAGTCATTTCGTTCCTTTTGCTCCTTTTCCTTTTGTTTCATTATAATGTAGTGAACAAAGAGAACGGAAGCATGAATGAAGCAAAAGGAAACAAAAGAGGAACGAAATCAACAACTAATAATCTTTTCTGGCTCTTGTTTTCTCTCTTTTCGCTTATTTATAATGAATGGAATGAGGAACGAATGGAAATGAAGCATGAAATGAGCGAAAAGGAGAAACAAAGAGCAAAAAGACCAAAAGAACGAAATGAAATAAACACGCACTTCTCTCCTTTGCGTTTGTTTTATTTCATTTCCCTTCTTTTGTTCTTTTGAGTGAGAGATGAATGAAGGATGAATGAAGAGGGAACGGTAAGGATTGGATGTATAGGAGAATTCATTAAAGATTCTTACAACTAATATCCTTAATCATAATATTATTAGTGAATTCTCCTATCCTCACCACTCACTCTTCGTTCTTCATCATTCGTGTGTTTTTCCTTTTTGCTTTGTCCTTTTGTTTTACAATGGAAGCGAATGGAATGAGGTGAAGCGTGAAAGCAAAAGACAAAGAAAAAGAAAAGGAAAAGCACGTACGAATGAAGAATGAACGGTGAGTGATGAGTGGTGGTTCGTATGCGGATTAAATAAACAAAACACGCACTTTTCGTTTGTTTTTGCTTTATTTAAAACGCATGTACGAACCAAGAACGAGGAACGAAATGAGTGACAGGTAAGAAGATTAGAACTAATTTCTGGTATGTCTTCTAATACTTGGAATTTAGTATCTGGATTACACCTAACATTACTAAGGAACTTATCTTCTAATCTTCGTTTCTGGGTTGTGTTTAAATTGAAGCGAAATAAAGGGAACAAAAGCATGCACTTCATTCGTTCCTCTTTCGTTTATCTTTTGCCCCTTTATTCCCTTCACTTCGTTTAATTTGGACTTTTTCCCTTTGTTTACGCTTAATTCAAATAAACACGCACTTCTTTCCACTGCGTTTGTTTTATTTGAATTAAACGTAACACAAAGGCCCTTGATTTTAGGCTGACCTTTAATGACCAGGAACTAACCTTCAAGAATCTCCTTGGCCATTACGTTCCACTTCATTCCGTTCTTTTGGTTGGTTCTGTTCCTTTATAATGAAATAGAATGAGAGAAGCGAATGGCATGGAAGCATGAAAGGAACAGAAACAACCACAAGAAAGAACGGGAATGAGTAGAGAACGGTAAGAATCCTTCCTACTTGGCCGTGTGGTTTTCCTTTACTTGAGTTGATCTCGGGCATCAGGGGTCGGGAGTGAGAAGTGGTGGAATTAAAGGACAAAAGATAAATGAAGGGAACAAAGTGAGAGAAATGCATGCTTTTGTTTCCTTGAAGTACACCACGCATGAACGAACGGAACACAGGGAAACGAACCAATGAAGAGGATATACCAGAAATTAGTACATTCTCTAAGCTTAATATCCAGGTCATCCTCTACAACTAAAGGCACTAAGAATCCAATCTTTTCCAGATTCTCCTATATCCTAACATTACCACCGGCTCTTATAATAATGTGAGAGAAGTGTGTTGTAATTAAACGAAAATAAACACGCTTCCGCTCCTTTCATCCGCTTCATTGTTTTATTTTGTTCAATTAAACCACAATTCACTTCTCACTTTATTTTCTTCTTATTTTCTTTACGAGCTCCACTCATCACTCATTCCATTCGTTCTTCCCTTCGTAATTTTATGAAGAAAGGAAAGTGAAGGGAATGTAGTGGAAAAAGAGCTCGTGAATCTGTTGACTTACACACGTAACCTTCATGCACACCACCGTTCACCTTTGTTCGGCCGTTCCGTTCGTGCTTCATTTCCTCTCTTTGGTTCGTGCTTTCATTCCGTTCCACTCCTTTCACTACATTACATTACAACCTAAAGAGAACAAATGAACGGAACGAACGGGAACAAAGGAGCCATCGGGATTTATTGTTTTGAATTGAAATAAACACGCACTTCTCTTCGTTTGTTTGTTTTATTTAAATTCACACAACAATATCCCGATGAGAAAGACCTGGAGAATGAGAAGTAAGGATCCTAGTAAAGATTGATTTCATTACCAAGATTAGGTGATAGAGGATAAGAAGATTCTATAATGTTGGAATTTATTAGTAATTTCTCTTGTTAATCATCAACTAAATCCTATAAAGAATCCTGTGTACTAATTTCTGGTTCATATTTTCGTGTTCATTTAATGCTTCCACTACGTTCACTCCGTTACATTATAAATGAACAGAAAATATGCACGAAATTAGTTGTAAGTCTACATTCCTCATCTCTCCACATTCCGCTCATTCCGTTCATTGTTCCCAAAAGAGCTAAATAAAAGAGAAAGAACACGCATTTCGCTTCCCTTCACTTCGCTTCATTTGTTTCTTTCCTTTTATTTAACACTTTTGAGTTAACAGAACGAGAGGAATGAGAGTGAGGAATGTTGGAACTTACCAATCTTTAGTTGTAAATAACATTCCCGAGATTAGGTGAACTCAATCAAGAGGATCTGGTAATAATTTATAACATTAGGAAACTCTCTTATAATCTATTACTTGTATCCTTTTGGCCTAAGAAATCCCAGCTCTAGGACACCAACATTCCTGTGCTTCTATAACCTGAGAACTTACCTGTCACTCCTTCCTTACCGGGCTGTACTAGAGGTTATGGTAAGGGGCATTATGAAGGTTTGGAATTGACTTGAAGTTAGTAAGGATTCCCGAGATGCATGTTCTAGGTCAGATAACACAACTAGGATTACTAAGGATTCTTATAATAATAGAAATTAGGTGTACTGGAGGTGGAATTCCGTTCCCTTTGTGTTTAATTCACGCTTTCGTTCATTTCACTACATTCCTTTCACTTCATTGTAATTAACACAAAGAGGCACGTCATTCTATTCCTCTTTAATGACTCCTGGTGTGACTGACGGCTCCTATAGTATTACACCAGAATCTAGTACTAACCGTCTCCAAGTTTCGTGAGTTCGTTGTTCGTTTCTGTGGCTTTTGTTCAATTAAACGCAATGAAGGGAACAAAGTGGAATGAAGCGCGGTTTAATTTGAACAAAGCACGCCACGGAACAACGAACCAAGAACGAGCGAGACATGACATTATTATAGGACAGATATTAAGCTTAGAAGTTTATTACCAGTTCTAGGTCATATTCTGGTTCCTTCTTTTGTCTCATTGTAATGCGTGGTTTTAATGGAGTGGAACAGAATGGAATGGAATGAGTGGCAGTTGACTTGGAATTAGTATGAGGAATTACAACTAATATTCTAAGGAAGACATCATTCATAATCTAGGTCATTCCTCATCCTAATAATTCCAAGTCATAAGATTCTTTGTGCTGAGTTTAATGCGTGCTTCAGTTGTAATGGAACAAGCGAAGAGCGAGGAAGCACGAACTGAAGACGCATTAAAATTCAGCACCACACTTTCTAAACTTTAGAATATTGGAAATTCATAAATTTTATAATCTACAACTTTTTTATTGGCATTTTCTTGCAATCTTATGGTTATTTATCTTTCTAGTCTTTTACCTTTTAATTTCTAGCATATTTTCTTCTTATTTTCCTTTACATCTATTATCTTAGGAACTCAACATGCTGGAACTGAAGATAGAAGAGTGTGGATTTGAGAGAAAATAAGACAAAATAATGGAAAGAAATGGAAGCATGTTTGTTTTATTTTATTACAAATCAACACACTTCGTTCTTCATCATATTTTGGTAGTAGATTTTAGTATTATAGGAATCATTCATAATATTAGTTGTTTCTTTATAGTAGGAATTATACCTTTAGGAGAACATACTAATTTCTAGGTGTATCTGTTGACCTAAGATCATTAATGACCGGAATCATCTATATCCTTAGTGGTCTTCTTATTAATAATCTTTTCTCTGTTCTTTTCTGTTTCCTTGGCTCTCTCTGGTTCGGTTGTTCCTGTAGCCGCGGTTAGACTCAGCCGTTGACCACCAAGCCAAAGGACCGGAATAAAGTGAGTAGTGAGTTGAATTATAATGATCGGAGTGAGGAATGAACGAAGGGAAGCATGAATTCCACGAACGAACTCACGACCAGGAATCATCAACTAACTTTAGAAGGAATCTTATCATTAGAGGAATAGTTGTTAAGTTATAGGAGATTTCCTTTGTAGTTAGTTTAGGTCCTATATTTGTAATAGAATTTAGTTCATAAAGATCATTCTATTTTATAGGTGTATCTTAGGACCTAAAACCCTTAATGATCTGGATACCACCATTCTCTCATCATCTGACATTACAGGAATCTTCTTGTGCTGGAGGAACGGAATGCGTCTACAGGATCATGTGGTGTGTTTCGTTTAATGAAGTGAAACAAAGTAGGAACGGATGCGTGTTCACTTCATTAAATTAAACACAAACCACAGAAATGATTTTATGAGGAGATTCCAGTTGTAGAGGTTTATTACCGGTATTAGTTGTAATCCTTGGTATGAATATAGGTGTAAAATTACAACTAATATCCTGTATAACCTCTAATATTACCGAGATCAACTAATCCCAATGGCGTACATTCGTGTGGCTGTGGTTTTATTAATGAAAAGAGCACGAAACAAGTGGAATTAGGAACGAATGTAGAGCGTGTTCGTGCTTCTTTTCATTTAATAAATCCACACACGCCACACTCTTCACTTCTCTTCACTCAAAAGAGCAAAAGGAGATAATGAAACAAAAAAAGTGGAATGCGTGTTTGTTTCATTCTCTTCTTTTGGGTCTTTTGGCACAAAGAGCCCAAATTAAAGTGAAAAAGAACAAAGGCGCGCATTTCTTTTGCCCTTTGTTTTTTCCCTCTTAATTTGAGCCTTTGTGAGAGAAGTGAAGTGAGTGGTGTTCTTTGTTTCTTTCTCTTCTTGCTTTGTGGGTAACGTAGTGAAGAATGAACGAAGCCACGCCACTAAAGCAAGAAAGAAAAGAAACAAACACACCACATTTCATTTCTTTGTGTGCTCTTTTTCTTTCTTCGTTGTTGGTTCGTGCTTTCTTTCGCACGATCATTTCATTACAACACAACAACGAAGGAAAGAAAAGCACACAGGAAATGAACGAAATGATGCTGGATTTATAGGAGATTTTATGTATAAAGATTATTATTACTCCAATCTCCTATAATCTCCAACATTAACTTCTCTCAAAAGGACCAAAGTAAAGTGAAGTGAAACAAACGTAGTGGAACGTAGTGCGTGTTCTCTTCACTTTAATTGGTGATTTTGTTCTGTGTGTAATCTTCAATGTCCTGTGGTAAAAAGCGCAAAGAAATGAAATCATGCTTCCGTTCCACTTCATTATATTTCATTCCTTTGGGCTTTTACCTACAGCATTAAAGATTATTACACAGGATTAAAAGACCTAATTTTTGGTATATC
>CAJNDT010004617.1:0-12939 GCA_905221615.1 Symbiodinium sp. CCMP2592
AGGGCTGTGGTGCTCTTGGGTAAGGAAGCCCGGAGACGGCTGTAGTGCCCTTGGGCCCAAAGAGGGCTGTGGTGCCCTTGGGTAAGGAAGCCCAGAGAGGGCTGCTTGGGTAAGGAAGCCCAGAGTGAAGGCCGTGGTGCCCTTAGGCCCAGAGAGATAGGTAGTGCCCTTCTTACCCAGAGAGGGCTGTGGTGCCCTTGGGCCCAGAAAGGGCTGTGGTGCCCTGGGGTAAAGAAGCCCAGAGAGGGCTGCTTGGGAAGGAAGCCCAGAAAGGGCTGTGGTGCCCTGAGGCCCAGAGAGGGCTGTGGTGCCCTTGGGCAAAGCGGCCCAGAGAGGGATCCGAGTACCGCACTGGCCACACAGAACGAAGCCCAGAGCACCCGAGTACTGCACTGGCCCCACAGGATGCAGCCCAGAGCATCCGAGTATTGCCCTGACCATGCACAACGAAGAGCATCCAAGTACTGCACTGGCCACACAGAACCAAGCCAAGAGCATCCGAGTACTGCACTGGCCACACAGAATGAAGCCCAGAGCATCCGAGAACGGCACTGGCCACACAGAAGGGAGCCGAGAGCATCCCAGTACTGCACTGGCCACACAGAACCAAGCCCAGAGCAGCCGAGTACTGCACTGGCCACACAGAACCAAGCCCAGGGAATCCGAGTACTGCCATGGCCATGCACAACGAAGAGCATCCGAGTACTGCACTGGCCGCACGGACGACCCTCTTGCAGGCTCTTAGAGGGCTGTAGCCCACTCTTAAACCTCTGAGAGAGCAGACAAAGAGCCTCTGTGGGCTGGGGAAAATCGCACCAGCACCCTTCAGAGCCTCTGAGAAAGAAGCAAAAGCTCCTCTGTGGGCTGGGGAAGACCCTCTTGGAGGCTCTGAGAGGGCTGTAGCCCAGTGCCAAGACCCCTCTTAAAGCCTCTGAGAGAGGCTCTTAAAGCCTCTGAGAAAGCAGCAAAAGCTCCTCTGTGGGCTGGGGGAGACCTTCTTAGAGGCTCCGAGCACTGCCAAGACCCCTCTTAGAGCCTCTGAGAGAGCAGACAAGATGCTCTGTGGGCTGGGAACCCTTCTTAGAGCCTCTGAGAGAGGCTCTTAGAGCCTCAGCGAGAGCTCTCCAGAGACCAAATGAAAGGCCGTCACCACCTTGCTCTCCCTTCTTAGACCCTCTGAGAAAAGCTCTTAGAGCCTCTGAGAGAGCTCTCCAGAGTCCAAATGAAAGGCTTTCACCACCTTGCTCTCGTCGCCCAAAGCTTTCTCCCGTGCCAGGAATCGTTTGACCTGCTTCTTTGCCGTTTCCAGCATCTGCTTAGGGCTGGGGAAGACCCTCTGAAAGGCTCTGAGAGGGCTGTAGCCCGCTGCCAAGACCCCTCTTGGAGCAGCTTAGTGAGGCTCTGAAAGCCTCTGAGAGAGCAGCAAGGCGCGCTCTGTGGCCTGGGGAAGACCCTCCGAGTACTGCACTGGCCACACAGAATGAAGCCCAGGACATCCGAGTACTGCGCTGGCCACACAGAAAATGAAGCCCGGAGCATCCGAATCCTGCACTGGCCGCGCAGAACCAAGCCCAGAGCATCCGAGTACTGCACTGGCCATACAGAATGAAGCCCAGAGCATCCGAGTATTGCGATGGCCACACAGAATGAAGCCCAGGGCACTCGAGTACTGCACCGGCCATGCACAACGAAGAGCATCCGAGTACAGCCCAGAGCATCCGAGTACTGCACTGGACACACAGAATGAAGCCCAAAGCATCCTAAGACTGCACTGGCCACACAGAACGAAGCCCAGAACATCCGAGTACTGCGCTGGCCACACAGAATGAAGCCCAGAGCATCCGAATACTGCACTGGCCGCGCAGAACCAAGCCCAGAGCATCCGAGTACTGCACTGGCCATAGAGAATGAAGCCCAGAGCATCCGAGTATTGCGATGACCACACAGAATGAATCCCAGAGCATCCGAGTACTGCACTGGCCACACAAAATGAAGCCCAGAGCATCCGAGAACTGCCCTGGACATGCACATCCGACTACTGCACTGGCCACACAGAACCAAGCCCAGAGCATCCGAGTACTGCACTGGCCCCACAGAACCGAGCCCAGAGCATCCGCGTACGGCACTGGCCACACAGAATGATGCCCAGAGCATCCGAGTACTGCACTGGCCACACAGAACCAGCCCCAGAGCATCCGAATACTGCACCGGCCACACAGAACGAAGCCCAGAGCATCCGAGTACTGCACTGGCCACACAGAATGAAGCCCAGAACATCCGAGTACTGCACTGGCCACACAAAACGAAGCCCAGAGCATCCGAGTACTGCGATAGCCACACAGAACCAAGCCCAGAGCATCCGAGTACTGCACTGGCCACACAGAATGAAGCCCAGAGCATCCGAGTGCTGCCGTGGCCATACACAACGAAGAGCATCCGAATACTGCACTGGCCACGCAGAACCAAGCCCAAGGCATCCGAGTACTGCACTGGCCACACGGAAGACCCTCTTGCAGGCTCTTAGAGGGCTGTAGCCCACTCCTAAACCTCTGAGAGAGCAGACAAAGAGCCTCTGTGGGCTGGGGAAAATTTCACCAGCACCCTTCAGAGCCTCTGAGAAAGAAGCAAAAGCTCCTCTGTGGGCTGGGGAAGACCCTCTTGGAGGCTCTGAGAGGGCTGTAGCCCAGTGCCAAGACCCCTCTTAAAGCCTCTGAGAGAGGCTCTTAAAGACTCTGAGAAAGCAGCAAAAGCTCCTCTGTGGGCTGGGGAAGACCTTCTTAGAGGCTCCGAGCACTGCCAAGACCCCTCTTAGAGCCTCTGAGAGAGCAGACAAGATGCTCTGTGGGCTGGGAACCCTTCTTAGAGCCTCTGAGAGAGGCTCTGAGAGCCTCAGCGAGAGCTCTCCAGAGACCAAATGAAAGGCCTTCACCACCTTGCTCTCCCTTCTTAACCCTCTGAGAAAAGCTCATAGAGCCTCTGAGAGACCTCTCCAGGGTCCAAATGAAAGGCTTTCACCACCTTGCTCTCGTCGCCCAAAGCCTTCTCCCGTGCCAGGAATCGTTTGACCTGCTTCTTTGCCGTTTCCAGCATCTGCTTAGGGCTGGGGAAGACCCTCTGAAAGGCTCTGAGAGGGCTGTAGCCCACTGCCAAGACCCCTCTTTGAGCAGCTTAGTGAGTCTCTGAAAGCCTCTGAGAGAGCAGCAAGGTGCGCTCTGTGGGCTGGGGAAGACCCTCCGAGTACTGCACTGGCCACACAGAATGAAGCCCAGGACATCCGAGTACTGCGCTGGCCACACAGAAAATGAAGCCCGGAGCATCCGAATACTGCACTGGCCGCGCAGAACCAAGCCCAGAGCATCCGAGTACTGCACTGGCCATACCGAATGAAGCCCAGAGCATCCGAGTATTGCGATGGCCACACAGAATGAAGCCCAGGGCACTCGAGTACTGCACCGGCCATGCACAACGAAGAGCATCCGAGTACAGCCCAGAGCATCCGAGTACTGCACTGTACACACAGAATGAAGCCCAAAGCATCCGAAGACTGCACTGGCCACACAGAACGAAGCCCAGAACATCCGAGTACTGCGCTGGCCACACAGAATGAAGACCAGAGCATCCGAATACTGCACTGGCCGCGCAGAACCAAGCCCAGAGCATCCGAGTACTGCACTGGCCATAGAGAATGAAGCCCAGAGCATCCGAGTATTGCGATGACCACACAGAATGAAGCCCAGAGCATCCGAGTACTGCACTGGCCACACAAAATGAAGCCCAGAGCATCCGAGAACTGCCCTGGACATGCATATCCGACTACTGCACTGGCCACACAGAACCAAGCCCAGAGCATCCGAGTACTGCACTGGCCCCACAGAACCGAGCCCAGAGCATCCGAGTACTGCACTGGCCACACAGAACGAAGCCCAGAGCATCCGAGTACTGCGATGGCCACACAGAACCAAGCCCAGAGCATCCGAGTACTGCACTGGCCCCACAGAACCGAGCCCAGAGCATCCGCGTACGGCACTGGCCACACAGAATCATGCCCAGAGCATCCGAGTACTGCACTGGCCACACAGAACCAGCCCCAGAGCATCCGAATACTGCGCCGGCCACACAGAACGAAGCCCAGAGCATCCGAGTACTGCACTGGCCACACAGAAGGAAGCCCAGAACATCCGAGTACTGCACTGGCCACACAAAACGAAGCCCAGAGCATCCGAGTACTGCGATGGCCACACAGAACCAAGCCCAGAGCATCCGATTACTGCACTGGCCACACAGAATGAAGCCCAGAGCATCCGAGTGCTGCCGTGGCCATACACAACGAAGAGCATCCGAATACTGCACTGGCCACGCAGAACCAAGCCCAGGGCATCCGAGTACTGCACTGGCCACACAGGATGACGCCCAGAGCATCCGAGTACTGCCCTGGCCATGCACAAGGAAGAGCACCCGAGTACTGCACTGGCCATACAGAACCAAGCCCAGCGCATCCGAGTGACAATCTAACCCCCCTCACGACGCCAACAACCGACAATCCAGAGGCACACAGACCAGGATGGGACCGTGACAGCCATCCAACGCCTCCCTCACCGGACCCGTCACGATTGCCACCGACCGACAATCCGGACCCCTGACAATTGCCGCCGGCCGCCAATCCGAGCGAGCCTGCCGACAATCCAAGGGGTAAAAAGACCCCGAAGAAGGGGTAAAGCTCTAGTGCAAAATCCCAGAACCCATATCAAAAAAAAAAACAGACCAAGCAATGCAATGAGACGGCCGTTGCTTCGCACAGCCGCTCCGGGCTTGCCGTCGGGGTCCTTGCCCGGCGGGGGCCGGAATCGAACCGCGGACCCAACGTTGCGCAACGATGCGCTCCCTGCCCAACCAGCACGACCCTCGCGATTGCCACCTCGCGACAATCCCCAGAAAACAAACAGCTTACGGTTGCCACCTGCTGACGATCTGAGCCCTTTATGCTGGCCGCCCGCTGACACACCAAAGGGGCAAAGCACAAGCTATTGCAGAGCCTGGGAGCTGCCGTTGTGACTATCCTCCCAGGGCTGAGGAGCCGACCAGGAGCCAAGAGCCAACTCGCCGCATGTACCATCATACCGCAAGCGGTCATTCTTGACAGACCCTTTCAACACTCTTTGGGCCTACGAACGAGCACTCCAACACCAAAACTGGTCCAACAGTCTCCTTACACGAAGCACAGACATAAGCCGAACAACACCCGATCCACATTTTGGCCGAAACCGTGAGAGACAACCGTCTTGAGACATCACCTCCCCATAACCTGACCGTTTACATTAAAAAACACACTCTACGAAAGTGAAACATAGCTGAGGCACGGAAACCTATAATTGCGGTTCGGCCCGAGCGAGCTAGATCATAATGCGTCGTCGCGTCGCTGGGGATGGGGTTCTGGGCTTAGCCCCTCGCCATCTCCACGCGTTGTGCCGGGGAGGAGGGACCGGGACTCGCGAGTGGTGCTCCCGCTCGGCCCTCCCACCAGCTTGCCTGTTGCTGGGGTTCTCGGCTTTGCCCCTCGCCATTCCGATGCGCAAGGCGGGGCCAGGGGGGACCGGGACTCGCGAGTGGTGCTCCCGCTCGGCCCCCCTGACCCCTCACTCTTTTTGCCCGCAGCGCGAAGACGCATCGGTGGCATCACGCCAGTGGCTGGACCTGGGCGGCGGGGAGGGGGGCCGGGGATCCCGGACGCAAGGCAGCCTAGGGTACCCAAAGCGCTCGGGACCTAAAGCCCTGGAGGAAACCCAGCAACCCCACAGAGAACCCTGCGCACCTGCACTCCAAACCTTGCTGCCTCACAGCCCCATGCCTTCCAACCTCCGAAGCCACACCCTGAACAAAACCACGAGCCTCGCGCACTCCGACCTTGCAGCCTACGAAAACCCAAACCGCCTCGGAACTCCCTGAAACCTGGCAGGGGAGGGTCCGGCGAGTCGAAGCGAAGCGACGAGGTCCAGACCTGGGCGCCGGGGAGGGGGGCCGGGGATCCCGGACGCAAGGCAGCCTAGGGTACCCAAGAACTCGGGACCTAAAGCCCTGAAGGAAACCCAGCAACCCCACAGAAAACCCTGCGCACCTGCACTCCAAACCTTGCTGCCGCACAGCCCCATGCCTTCCAACCTCCGAAGCCACACCCTGAACAAAACCACAAGCCTCGCGCACTCCGACCTTGCAGCCTACGAAAACCCAAACCACCTCGGAACTCCCTGAAACCTGGCAGGGGAGGGTCCGGCGCGTCGAAGCGAAGCGACGAGGTCCAGACCTGGGCGCCGGGGAGGGGGGCCGGGGATCCCGGACGCAAGGCAGCCTAGGGTACCCAAAGGGCTCGGGACCTAAAGACCTGAAGGAAACCCAGCAACCCCACAGAGAACCCTGCGCACCTGCACTCCAAACCTTGCTGCCTCACAGCCCCATGCCTTCCAACCTCCGAAGCCACACCCTGAACAAAACCACAAGCCTCGCGCACTCCGACCTTGCAGCCTACGAAAACCCCAACCACCTCGGAACTCCCTGAAACCTGGCAGGGAAGGGTCCGGCGAGTCGAAGCGAAGCGACGAGGTCCAGACCTGGGCGCCGGGAAGGGGGCCGGGGATCCCGGACGCAAGGCAGCCTAGGGTACCCAAAGGGCTCGGACCTAAAGCCCTGAAGGAAACCCAGCAAACCCGGGCACCAAACCCCAGCAATCCCTCAACAATAAAAGGCCTCAATCTAGTCTAGCCCGAACCAACAGAGAGCAATCGCGGAGCAGACAACTTGGCAGACGACGAGCTTGAAGGCTTATGCAACGGCCCACTAAAAGCAGTGAAACCACAAGCACCCCCAAACCCCGGCCCAACCAGCACGACACTCGCGATTGCCACCTCGCGACAATCCCCAGAAAACAAACAGCTTACGGTTACCACCTGCTGACGATCTGAGCCCTTTATGCTGGCCGCCCGCTGACACACCAAAGTGGCAAAGCACAAGCTATTGCACTCCTGGGAGCTGCCGTTGTGACTATCCCCCCAGGGCTGAGGAGCCGACCAGGAGCCAAGAGTCAACTCGCCGCATGTACCCTCATACCGCAAGCGGTCATTCTTGACAGACCCTTTCAACACTCTTTGGGCCTACGAACGAGCACTCCAACACCAAAACTGGCCCAACAGTCTCCCTACACGAAGCACACACATAAGCCAAACAACGCCCGGTCCACATTTTGGCCGAAACCGTGAGAGACAACCGTCTTGAGACATCACTTCCCCATAACCTGACCGTTTACATTAAAAAAACACTATACGATAGTGAAACATAGCTGAGGCACGGAAACCTATAATTGCGGTTCGGCCCGAGCGAGCTAGATCATAATGCGTCGTCGCGTCGCTGGGTATGGGGTTCTGGGCTTAGCCCCTCGCCATCTCCACGCGTTGTGCCGGGGAGGAGGGACCGGGACTCGCGAGTGGTGCTCCCGCTCGGCCCTCCCCCCAGCTTGCCTGTTGCTGGGGTTCTCGGCTTTGCCCCTCGCCATTCCGATGCGCAAGGCGGGGCCAGGGGGGACCGGGACTCGCGAGTGGTGCTCCCGCTCGGCCCCCCTGACCCCTCACTCTTTTTGCCCGCCGCGCGAAGACGCATCGGTGGCATCACGCCAGTGGCTGGACCTGGGCGGCGGGGAGGGGGGCCGGGGATCCCGGACGCAAGGCAGCCTAGGGTACCCAAAGGGCTCGGGACCTAAAGCCCTGGAGGAAACCCAGCAACCCCACAGAGAACCCTGCGCACCTGCACTCCAAACCTTGCTGCCTCACAGCCCCATGCCTTCCAACCTCCGAAGCCACACCCTGAACAAAACCACGAGCCTCGCGCACTCCGACCTTGCAGCCTACGAAAACCCAAACCACCTCGGAACTCCCTGAAACCTGGCAGGGGAGGGTCCGGCGAGTCGAAGCGAAGCGACGAGGTCCAGACCTGGGCGCCGGGGAGGGGGGCCGGGGATCCCGGACGCAAGGCAGCCTAGGGTACCCAAAGGGCTCGGGACCTAAAGCCCTGAAGGAAACCCAGCAACCCCACAGAAAACCCTGCGCACCTGCACTCCAAACCTTGCTGCCTCACAGCCCCATGCCTTCCAACCTCCGAAGCCACACCCTGAACAAAACCACAAGCCTCGCGCACTCCGACCTTGCAGCCTACGAAAACCCAAACCACCTCGGAACTCCCTGAAACCTGGCAGGGGAGGGTCCGGCGAGTCGAAGCGAAGCGACGAGGTCCAAACCTGGGCGCCGGGGAGGAGGGCCGGGGATCCCGGACGCAAGGCAGCCTAGGGTACCCAAAGGGCTCGGGACCTAAAGCCCTGAAGGAAACCCGGCAACCCCACAGAGAACCCTGCGCACCTGCACTCCAAACCTTGCTGCCTCACAGCCCCATGCCTTCCAACCTCCGAAGCCACACCCTGAACAAAACCACAAGCCTCGCTGATGGTGGCCATCCCAGGGGAGCCGAAGTCAGCGAGTCAAACGACAACTGACACCGGACCAGCTGCATCAAGGACTCCATGGCCTAACGGCCAAGGCGCTCCGGTCGAATCTCTGTGCGGGAATCCCGGAGAGATGGGTGGTTCGATTCCCCCTGGAGTCACTTCCCCCTTTGCACGGCTGCGCCCCGCCACCGCCCCCTTTCCACCAACCCCCACCACGATTGCCACCTGCTGGCAATCTGTACCCCCCTCAAGATTGCCACCTGTTGGCAATCTGTACCCCCTAAGATTGCCACCTGCTGACAATCTAGATCCCCTGTGATTGCCACCTGTTGGCAATCTGTACCCCGCTACGATTGCCGCCTTCCGACAATCTAGACCCCCTAAGATTGCCACCTGCTGACAATCTAGATCGCCGGTGATTGCCACCCGTTGGCAATCTATAACCCCCCCCCCCCCCTTAAGATTGCCACCTGCTGACAATCTAGATCTCATGTGATTGCCACCTGTTGGCAATCTATACCCCCCCCCCCTACGATTGCCACCTTCTGACAATCTAGACCCCCTAAGATTGCCACCTGCCGGCAATCCATCAGGCCTGGCAAATGGCAGCTAAGCACCAAAAACGCAGGTGTGATTGCCACCTGTTGGCAATGTGACCCCCCCCCCCACCAACCAGGATTGCCATCTTCCGACAATCTAGACCCCTCAGGAACACAAGGGGGGACCCTCCCACGAAAGAAAAATCTCCCGAGCCTAGGCAGAAACGCCCCCGAGAACCTTGACCTTCTTTCAAACAACAAAGACACCAAAACCGCGGCAATCCCTAAACACTACTAAAGCTTCAACCAAGAGCAGCCCGAGCAAACAGGGAGCACTCGTAGGGCCGACGACGAGTTCGAAGGCATAAGGAACGGCCCCCTCAAAGCAGTGAAACCACAAGCGCCCCCAAAGCCCGGCAATCCCTCAACAATAAGAAAGCCTCAATCTAGTCTAGCCCGAACCAACAGAGAGCAATCGCGGAGCAGACAACGGGGCAGACGACGAGTTTGAAGGCTTATGCAACGGCCCACTAAAAGCAGTGAAACCACAAGCACCCCCAACCCCCGGCAATCCCTCAACAATAAGAAAGCCTCAATCTAGTCTAGCCCGAACCAACAGAGAGCAATCGCGGAGCAGACGACAACTTTTAAGGCTTAAGCAACGGCCCCCTCAAAGCAATGAAACCACAAGAACCACCAAGACCCGGCAATCCTTTTACACTCACAGGGCCCTAAACCTAACTTAACCCGAACAAACAGAGCACAATCGCAGGGCACACGCCAAACTTTAGGACCTAAAAACCAGCCCCCCAAAGAAAACTCTTTTCGGGGGTTCTAGGGGGTGTCCCCCTGGCGCGGTCCAGCAAAAGTGACCTAAAATGCCCTTCAGAGGCTCCTACGGGCCCCTCAGAAGCCCCTGGGAAGCCCCTGGGAGGTCCCTGGAAAGCCCCTGGAAGCCCTGGAAGCCCCTAAGAGAATTTCGGGTCTTCCTGCGCCCGCCTGGGGGGGGGGGGGTGAGGGATGGGGGAGGAGGGAGGGTCTCGGGAAGGTTCTAACGCTCCTGAAATAGTAATTTTTCTGGTTGGGGAAAGTGACCTAAAATGCCCCTCAGAGGCTCCTACGGGCCCCTCAGAAGCCCCTGGGAAGCCCCTGGGAGGTCCCTGGAAAGCCCCTGGAAGCCCCTAAGCCCCTAAGAGAAGTTCGGGCCTTCCTGTGCCCGCTTGCGCCCAGGTGTGGGGAAGGAGGGAGGGTCTCGGGAAGGTCCTAACGCTCCTGAAATAGTAATTTTTCTGGTTGGGGAAAGTGATTTAAAATGCCCCTCAGAGGCTCCTACGGACCCCTCAGAAGCCCCTGGGAAGCCGCTGGGAGGTCCCTGGAAAGCCCCTGGAAGCCCCTGGAAGCGCCTGAGAATTTCGGGCTTTCCTACGCTGAAACCCTCTGAAAGCCCCTAAGACCAGCCGCGCACGGGGAAGCGCTGGGGGGCGGGAGGGGGGGGGGGGGGGGGGGGGGGGGGGGGGGGGGGGGGGGTGAGGGGTAAAGGGGAGGAGGGAGGGTGTCGGGAAAGTCCATAAAACTCGCATTAAAAGCAATTTTTGGTTTGGGGAAGTGACCTAAACTGCCCCTCAGAGGACTCCTACGGGCCCCTTCAGAAGCCCCTGGCGAAAGCCCCTGGGAGGTACCTGGAAAAGACCCTGGAAAGCCACTGGAAGAACCTAAGAGATTTCAGGGCCTTCATGCGCCACGCCTGCGCCCCCCCACGCCCTACCGCGCGGCGCCCCCGTGGCCCCGAGCCCCGCCCCCCGGGCTCCGCGCCCCCGCGCGCGCCCCGCGCCCCGAGCCCAAGCGCCCCGCGCCCTGTGCGCGCACGCGCCCGCCCGCGCCCGCGTTCTTGCCCGCACACGCGCCCGCCCGCACCGCCCCCCGCCCACGCCCCCCGCTCCAGCGCAGGCTCCGCGCCCACCCGCGCCCCGCACGCGCTCGCCCGCCGCGCCCCCCCGCATTCGCGCCCGGAAGGATTTCGGGCAGAATTTCGGGCTTTCGTGGAGAAGATTTCTGGCTTTCGTAGAAGAATTTCGTGCTTTCTGCTTCCATTCTAGTGTTAAACCAACAACCTACGCTGTCGCATCTTGGCGCTTGCGCCTTCTAAAATTTAGGGTTCAGCAGCTCTGACTTTGAATATTTCATGTCAGGCTATTTCTAGTCAAGCTATCTTCTAGAAGAAACCCCACCCGCCCACAGAATCCCATTACATTAGATTTAAGAGTTTTATTTCTTTTGGCTTGAATCTTTAAAAGATCACTTACATACAACTATTACAGATCGTAACTTTTCACTCTTTCGATCAAGCAGGTGCTGTTTCTTTACAGTCGTTCTCGCCACACGCTTCACTTTAAGAAATTATTTCTGCCGACCAGCTTTCTAAGAGAGCTAGTTAAGAAACACAACATCGCCCTAACCCGCGGACGCTACGGTCACGCCATCGCTTTACGATAGCAACCATAGCTGTCAAGTGTCATGACTTGAATCTCCTCAACTAGCAACCACAGCTATCCAGCTTTCTAAGAGAGCTAGTTAAGAAACACAAGATCGCCCTAACCCGCCGAAGCTGCGGTCACGCCATCGCTTTACGATAGCAACCATAGCTGTCAAGTGTCATGACTTGAATCTCCTCACCTAGAACAGCTATCGATATTTCTAAGAGAGCTAGTTAAGAAACACAAGATCGCCCTAACCCGCCGAAGCTGCGGTCACGCCATCGCTTTACGATAGCAACCATAGCTGTCAAGTGTCATGACTTGAATCTCCTCACCTAGAACAGCTATCGAATTCGATTTCATGTCTTTCAATGTTTCCACATCGGACTGTGTCCACTGCCTGACAACATTGCCTCCAACAGTTGAAGCTGCGGTCACGCCATCGCTTGACGATAGCAAGCTCAGCTGTCAAGTTTCTTTGCGATGACCTTCCAGCTCAAACCCTTCATCAAGAAGGCTGCCTTGAGACGGATGACCCATAGTCTTCCAAAGGCAAAAATCCCAGGACAGTTATCTGAGACGGATGACCCATAGTCTTCCCCAGGCAAAAATCCCAGGACAGTTATCTGAGACGGATGACCCATAGTCTTCCCAAGGCAAAAATCCCAGGACAGTTATCTGAGACGGATGACCCATAGTCTTCCCAAGGCAAAAATCCAGGACAGTTATCTGAGACGGATGACCCATCGTCTTCCCAAGGCAAAAATCCCAGGACAGTTATCTGAGACGGATGACCCATGGTCTTCCCAAGGCAAAAATCCCAGGACAGTTATCTGAGACGAATGACCCATAGTCTTCCCAAGGCAAAAATCCCAGGACAGTTATCTGAGACGGAGGGAACCATAGTCTTCCCAAGGTCAAAAAATTCAAGAGAAAGTTATCTGAGGAGGAGACCCATGGTCTCCCAAGGCAAAAATTCCCAGGACAGTTATCTGAGGCGGATGCCCCATGGTCTTCCCAAGGCAAAAATCCCAGGACAGTTATCTGAGACGGATGCCCCATGGTCTTCCCAAGGCAAAAATCCCAGGACAGTTATCTGAGACGGATGACCCATAGTCTTCCCAAGGCAAAAATCCCAGGACAGTTATCTGAGACGGATGACCCATAGTCTTCCCAAGGCAAAAATTCCAGGACAGTTATCTGCGACGGATGACCCATGGTTTTCCCAAGGCAAAAATGCCAGGACAGTTATCTGAGACGGATGACCCATGGTCTTCCCAAGGCAAAAATGCCAGGACAGTTATCTGAGACGGATGACCCATAGTCTTCCCAAGGCAAAAATCCCAGGACAGTTATCTGAGACGGATGACCCATAGTCTTCCCAAGGCAAAAATACCAGGACAGTTATCTGAGACGGATGACCCATAGTCTTCCCAAGGCAAAA
>CAJNDT010004618.1:0-12939 GCA_905221615.1 Symbiodinium sp. CCMP2592
GTACCTTAAACTGTCGTCACAGTAAGCAATATGCAAGTGATGACAAGCCACAATATCGATCCCTCACCATCTCACCATGTGTGTCGGTGTGTCACTGTGTGTCAAGGACCGAGGTACTTGTAAGACAGATTTGAGGAAAGGTAGGTTTTCCTTGCGTTTCGGCAGAGTAACAAGTGTTAACTGCATAGTGCGCCTTTTCTACAGTTAACACTCAGTTAACACTCAGTTAACACTACAGTTAACACTACAGTTAACACTACCGAAATGCCGCAAAAACCAACATCTTGCAGAATACACGCATGTTAAAAAGAAAAACTGCTAGTTTTAGTGTCTTTTATACACATATCAAGGAAATGCGGGTTTTTCCCAGCATTTCGGCAGTGTTAACTGTAGTGTTAACTGTAGTGTTAACTGAGTGTTAACTGAGTGTTAACTGAGCGTTAACTGTGGAAAATGTAAGGAATTTACACTAAGCCAGAATACACGAGGAGCTCGCCAGTGGGAGTCCCACCGGAGTGCCGCGGAGCTGCATGGAGCAGACTTGGATCGAGGTGGAGCAACCGGGTCAGGGTGCAAAAAAAGTCGCATCCTGGAAGCCTGCTACCACAGTCGGCTTGCGTGGTCTTGGGTCGTACCTACAGCAACCAGCCGTGCCAACAAGCTTGCCGTATCGCATTCTTGGACATGTATAGGGCTTGGTCTGCATGTGGATGGTACCCGTCACAGGAAGCGTGGTACTGTCGAGTGACGACACAGGCTACTTGGGTGATCTCAGCAAGAAGGATCCTGTCGGTACCTTAAACTGTTGTCACAGTAAGCAATATGCAAGTGATGACAAGCCACAATATCGATCCCTCATCATCTCACCATGTGTGTCGGTGTGTCACTGTGTGTCAAGGACCGAGGTACTTGTAAGACAGATTTTTAGGAAACGCAGGTTTTCCTTGCATTTCGGCAGAGTAATAAGTGTTAACTGCATAGTGTGCCTTTTCTACAGTTAGAGTAATAAGTGTTAACTGCATAGTTTGCCTTTTCTACAGTTAACACTCAGTTAACACTCAGTTAACACTACAGTTAACACTACAGTTAACACTGCCGAAATGCCGCAAAAACCAGCATTTTGCAGAATACACGCGTTTTGAAAAGAAAAACTGCTAGTTCTAGTGTCTTTTATACACATTTGACGAAAATGCTGGTTTTCCCCGCATTTCGGCAGTGTTAACTGTAGTGTTAACTGTAGTGTTAACTGAGTGTTAACTGAGTGTTAACTGAGCGTTAACTGTGGGAAATGTTATTAATTTACACTAAGCCAGAATACACGAGGAGCTCGCCAGTGGGAGTCCCACCGGAGTGCCGCGGAGCTGCGTGGAGCAGACTTGGATCGAGGTGGAGCACCCGGGTCAGGGTGCAAAAAAAGTCGCATCCTGGAAGCCTGCTACCACAGTCGGCTTGCGTGGTCTTGGGTCGTACATATAGCAACCAGCCGTGCCAACAAGCTTGCCGTATCGCATTCTTGGACATGTGTAGGGCTTGGTCTGCATGTGGATGGTACCCGTCACAGGAAGCGTGGTACAGTCGAGTGACGACACAGGCTACTTGGGTGATCTCAGCAAGAAGGATCCTGTCGGTTGACGGAGGAAATCTTGCACCATCTGCCTAGTAACAAGTGACACGACGCTTGAGCATATCCCCACACCCCCTTTTTAACATTGAAGATGCTGGATACGGAGGTGGTGCAAGATTTTTGTTACTGGAACCCACGGCACTTCCGACGATCACCGGTCAATGTTAAAAAGGGGGCGTGGGGTGTCTGCTTGGCTTGGCCAGTTAAACTGGTGCAAGATTTCCTCCATCAACAGTACCTTAAACTGTTGTCACAGTAAGCAATATGCAAGTGATGACAAGCCACAATATCGATCCCTCACCATCTCACCATGTTTGTCGGTGTGTCACTGTGTGTCAAGGACCGAGGTACTTGTAAGACAGATTTTAGGAAACGCAGGTTTTCCTTGCATTTCGGCAGAGTAATAAGTGTTAACTGCATAGTGTGCCTTTTCTACAGTTAGAGTAATAAGTGTTAACTGCATAGTGTGCCTTTTCTACAGTTAACACTCATTTAACACTCAGTTAACACTACAGTTAACACTACAGTTAACACTGCCGAAATGCCGCAAAAACCAGCATTTTGCAGAATACACGCGTTTTGACAAGAAAAACTGCTAGTTTTAGTGTCTTTTATACACATTTGACGAAAATGCTGGTTTTCCCAGCATTTCGGCAGTGTTAACTGTAGTGTTAACTGTAGTGTTAACTGAGTGTTAACTGAGCGTTAACTGTGGGAAATGTTATTAATTTACACTAAGCCAGAATACACGAGGAGCTCGCCAGTGGGAGTCCCACCGGAGTGCCGCGGAGCTGCATGGAGCAGACTTGGATCGAGGTGGAGCACCCGGGTCAGGGTGCAAAAAACGTCGCATCCTGGAAGCCTGCTACCACAGTCGGCTTGCGTGGTCTTGGGTCGTACCTATAGCAACCAGCCGTGCCAACAAGCTTGCCGTATCGCATTCTTGGACATGTATAGGGCTTGGTCTGCATGTGGATGGTACCCGTCACAGGAAGCGTGGTACAGTCGAGTGACGACACAGGCTACTTGGGTGATCTGAGCAAGAAGGATCCTGTCGGTACCTTAAACTGTTGTCACAGTAAGCAATATGCAAGTGATGACAAGCCACAATATCGATCCCTCACCATCTCACCATGTGTGTCGGTGTGTCACTGTGTGTCAAGGACCGAGGTACTTGTAAGACAGATTTTAGGAAACGCAGGTTTTCCTTGCATTTCGGCAGAGTGTGCCTTTTCTACAGTTAACACTCAGTTAACACTCAGTTAACACTACAGTTAACACTACAGTTAACACTGCCGAAATGCCGCAAAAACCAGCATTTTGCAGAATACACGCATTTTGAAAAGAAAAACTGCTAGTTTTAGTGTCTTATATACACATTTGACGAAAATGCCGGTTTTCCCAGCATTTCGGCAGTGTTAACTGTAGTGTTAACTGTAGTGTTGACTGAGTGTTAACTGAATGTTAACTGAGCGTTAACTGTGGGAAATGTAAGGGATTTACACTAAGCCAGAATACACGAGGAGCTCGCCAGTGGGAGTCCCACCGGAGTGCCGCGGAGCTGCATGGAGCAGGCTTGGATCGAAGTGGAGCACCAGGGTCAGGGTGCAAAAAACGTCGCATCCTGGAAGCCTGCAACCACAGTCGGCTTGTGTGGTCTTGGGTCGTACCTGTAGCAACCAGCCGTGCCAACAAGCTTGCCGTATCGCATTCTTGGACATGTATAGGGCTTGGTCTGCATGTGGATGGTACCCGTCACAGGAAGCGTGGTGCAGTCGAGTGACGACACAGGCTACTTGGGTGATCTCAGCAAGAAGGATCCTGTCGGTACCTTAAACTGTTGTCACAGTAAGCAATATGCAAGTGATAACAAGCCACAATATCGATCCCTCACCATCTCACCATGTGTGTCGGTGTGTCACTGTGTGTCAAGGACCGAGGTACTTGTAAGACAGATTTTAGGAAACGCAGGTTTTCCTTGCATTTCGGCAGAGTAATAAGTGTTAACTGCATAGTGTGCCTTTTCTACAGTTAGATTAATAAGTGTTAACTGCATAGTGTGCCTTTTCTACAGTTAACACTCAGTTAACACTCAGTTAACACTACAGTTAACACTACAGTTAACACTGCCGAAATGCCGCAAAAACCAGCATTTTGCAGAATACACGCATCTTAAAAGGAAAAACTGCTAGTTTTAGTGTCTTTTATACACATTTGAAGAAAATGCTGGGTTTCCCAGCATTTCGGCAGTGTTAACTGTAGTGTTAACTGTAGTGTTAACTGAGTGCTAACTGAGTGTTAACTGAGCGTTAACTGTGGGAAATGTAAGGAATTTACACTAAGCCAGAATACACGAGGAGCTCGCCAGTGGGAGTCCCACCGGAGTGCCGCGCAGCTGCATGGAGCAGACTTGGATCGAGGTGGAGCACCCGGGTCAGGGTGCAAAAAAAGTCGCATCCTGGAAGCCTGCTACCACAGTCGGCTTGCGTGGTCTTGGGTCGTACCTATAGCAACCAGCCGTGCCAACAAGCTTGCCGTGTCGCATTCTTGGACATGTGTAGGGCTTGGTCTGCATGTGGATGGTACCCGTCACAGGAAGCGTGGTACAGTCGAGTGACGACACAGGCTACTTGGGTGATCTCAGCAAGAAGGATCCTGTCGGTTGACGGAGGAAATCTTGCACCATCTGCCTAGTAACAAGTGACACGACGCTTGAGCATATCCCCACCCCCCCTTTTTAACATTGAAGATGATGGATACGGAGGTGGTGCAAGATTTTTGTTACTGGAACCCACGGCACTTCCGACGATCACCGGTCAATGTTAAAAAGGGGGCGTGGGGTGTCTGCTTGGCTTTGCCACTTAAACTGGTGCAAGATTTCCTCCATCAACAGTACCTTAAACTGTTGTCACAGTAAGCAATATGCAAGTGATGACAAGCCACAATATCGATCCCTCACCATCTCACCATGTGTGTCGGTGTGTCACTGTGTGTCAAGGACCGAGGTACTTGTAAGACAGATTTTAGGAAACGCAGGTTTTCCTTGCATTTCTGCAGAGTAATAAGTGTTAACTGCATAGTGTGCCTTTTCTACAGTTAACACTCAGTTAACACTCAGTTAACACTACATTTAACACTACAGTTAACACTGCCGAAATGCCGCAAAAACCAGCATTTTGCAGAATACACGCGTTTTGAAAAGAAAAACTGCTAGTTCTAGTGTCTTTTATACACATTTTACGAAAATGCTGGTTTTCCCAGCATTTCGGCAGTGTTAACTGTAGTGTTAACTGTAGTGTTAACTGAGTGTTAACTGAGTGTTAACTGAGCGTTAACTGTGGGAAATGTAAGGAATTTACACTAAGCCAGAATACACGAGGAGCTCGACAGTGGGAGTCCCACCGGAGTGCCGCGGAGCTGCATGGAGCAGACTTGGATCGAGGTGGAGCACCCGGGTCAGGGTGCAAAAAAAGTCGCATCCTGGAAGCCTGCTACCACAGTCGGCTTGCGTGGTCTTGGGTCGTACCTATAGCAACCATCCGTGCCAACAAGCTTGCCGTATCGCATTCTTGGACATGTATAGGGCTTGGTCTGCATGTGGATGGTACCCGTCACAGGAAGCGTGGTACAGTCGAGTGACGACACAGGCTACTTGGGTGATCTCAGCAAGAAGGAACCTGTCGGTACCTTAAACTGTTGTCACAGTAAGCAATATGCAAGTGATGACAAGCCACAATATCGATCCCTCACCATCTCACCATGTGTGTCGGTGTGTCACTGTGTGTCAAGGACCGAGGTACTTGTAAGACAGATTTGAGGAAAGGCAGGTTTTCCTTGCATTTCGGCAGAGTAATAAGTGTTAACTGCATAGTGTGCCTTTTCTACAGTTAGAGTAATAAGTGTTAACTGCATAGTGTGCCTTTTCTACAGTTAACACTCAGTTAACACTCAGTTAACACTACAGTTCACACTACAGTTAACACTGCCGAAATGCCGCAAAAACCAGCATTTTGCAGAATACACGCGTTTTGAAAAGAAAAACTGCTAGTTCTAGTGTCTTTTATACACATTTGACGAAAATGCTGGTTTTCCCTGCATGTCGGCAGTGTTAACTGCAGTGTTAACTGTAGTGTTAACTGAGTGTTAACTGAGTGTTAACTGAGCGTTAACTGTGGGAAATGTAAGGAATTTACACTAAGCCAGAATACACGAGGAGCTCGCCAGTGGGAGTCCCACCGGAGTGCCGCGGAGCTGCATGGCGCAGACTTGGATCGAGGTGGAGCACCCGGGTCAGGGTGCAAAAAAAGTCGCATCCTGGAAGCCTGCTACCACAGTCGGCTTGCGTGGTCTTGGGTCGTACATATAGCAACCAGCCGTGCCAACAAGCTTGCCGTATCGCATTCTTGGACATGTGTAGGGCTTGGTCTGCATGTGGATGGTACCCGTCACAGGAAGCGTGGTACAGTCGAGTGACGACACAGGCTACTTGGGTGATCTCAGCAAGAAGGATCCTGTCGGTTGACGGAGGAAATCTTGCACCATCTGCCTAGTAACAAGTGACACGACGCTTGAGCATATCCCCACACCCCCTTTTTAACATTGAAGATGATGGATACGGCGGTGGTGCAAGATTTTTGTTACTGGAACCCACGGCACTTCCGACGATCACCGGTCAATGTTAAAAAGGGGGCGTGGGGTGTCTGCTTGGCTTGGCCACTTAAACTGGTGCAAGATTTCCTCCATCAACAGTACCTTAAACTGTTGTCACAGTAAGAAATATGCAAGTGATGACAAGCCACAATATCGATCCCTCACCATCTCACCATGTGTGTCGGTGTGTCACTGTGTGTCAAGGACCGAGGTACTTGTAAGACAGATGTTAGGAAACGCAGGTTTTCCTTGCATTTCGGCAGAGTAATAAGTGTTAACTGCATAGTGTGCCTTTTCTACAGTTAGAGTAATAAGTGTTAACTGCATAGTGTGCCTTTTCTACAGTTAACACTCAGTTAACACTCAGTTAACACTGCAGTTAACACTACAGTCAACACTGCCGAAATGCCGCAAAAACCAGCATTTTGCAGAATACACGCGTTTTGAAAAGAAAAACTGCTAGTTTTAGTGTCTTTTATACACATTTGACGAAAATGCTGGTTTTCCCAGCATTTCGGCAGTGTTAACTGTAGTGTTAACTGAGTGTTAACTGAGTGTTAACTGAGCGTTAACTGTGGGAAATGTAAGGAATTTACACTAAGCCAGAATACACGAGGAGCTCGCCAGTGGGAGTCCCACCGGAGTGCCGCGGAGCGGCATGGAGCAGACTTGGATCGAGGTGGAGCACCCGGGTCAGGGTGCAAAAAAAGTCGCATCCTGGAAGCCTGCTACCACAGTCGGCTTGCGTGGTCTTGGGTCGTACCTATAGCAACCAGCCGCGCCAACAAGCTTGCCGTATCGCATTCTTGGACATGTATAGGGCTTGGTCTGCATGTGGATGGTACCCGTCACAGGAAGCGTGGTACAGTCGAGTGACGACACAGGCTACTTGGGTGATCTCAGCAAGAAGGATCCTGTCGGTACCT
This sequence comes from Symbiodinium sp. CCMP2592, assembly GCA_905221615.1. Classification (NCBI taxonomy): domain Eukaryota; class Dinophyceae; order Suessiales; family Symbiodiniaceae; genus Symbiodinium; species Symbiodinium sp. CCMP2592. Next base: position 7,201 of record CAJNDT010004618.1, read on the forward strand.
TAAACTGTTGTCACAGTAAGCAATATGCAAGTGATGACAAGCCACAATATCGATCCCTCACCATCTCACCATGTGTGGCGGTGTGTCACTGTGTGTCAAGGACCGAGGTACTTGTAAGACAGATTTTAGGAAACGCAGGTTTTCCTTGCATTTCGGCAGAGTAATAAATGTTAACTGCATAGTGTGCCTTTTCTACAGTTAGAGTAATAAGTGTTAACTGCATAGTGTGCCTTTTCTACAGTTAACACTCAGTTAACACTGCAGTTAACACTACAGTTAACACTGCCGAAATGCCGCAAAAACCAGCATTTTGCAGAATACACGCGTTTTGAAAAGACTAGAAGACAATTGGCCCGAAAGCATCATCAGCGAAGAGTGTGGGGCTATGTGATAGATCCAGTGTATAGGATCGTAAAGTCACAGAATCAAGAGTCATAGAGTCCATGAGTCATGAGTCATAAAGTCATAGAGTTGCAGTGACATAGCGTCATAGAGGCGTAGTGAGATAGAGTCAGTGTATAGGATCGTAAAGTCACAGAATCAAGAGTCATAGAGTCCATGGGTCATGAGTCATAAAGTCATAGAGTTGTAGTGAGATAGAGTCACGGAGTCGTGGAGTCAGCTTTGTACCATACACTTGACTCGATGTAGTTCACTCTATGCCCTGTGTGTGGGAACGCTTAATCAAGATCCGCCTAGCGTGAGGGCTCAGAGCCTGACTCAACAGGTCAAGTGGCAACTTGTCAGAGGGATTGGCAAATGCATAATATATGGATACTATACATAAATATATATATATATATATATATATATATATTATATATATATATATGGAAATGTGCTTGGCCAAGAACTGGCCACTCGTCCTCGGCATTCCTGCCTCTCAAGTTATGAAAGGTGGAACGCCTCACATCGTCCTCATTGTACCAGCGGAAACACCAGCTGCAGAAAATGGCGTTATTGCAAGAAGCTTCACTGACTTCACAATAATAGAGCTGCGAACGAGGACAGAGTCACAGGTGACTGACTGGTCTCTGATCAGCCATGGCACATCTTAAAATCTTCCTGAAGACTTGGCTTTTTTTTTACACACACGCACTTTACACACACGCACATTCTTCTCGTGGCGGCGTCGTTGCTTGCTTGCTCTTTCGCAAGACAGCGTCGAAGCAAGCAAGCAACGTCCCAAAGACCGGCATCGGAGAGGCGGCCTGAGGAGGTGCTGGGAGAGGTCATACACGGATTACGGTGGTCCGGAGCCTTGTGAAAATGGCTGATTGTAGTTGCAAAGGTTCGTCGGGAACCCCGAGCCTCCATAGCACGCATTGTACCAACCCAGGGTATAGTATCATGGAAGAAGAAACATAGCGGCAGCTGACCAACATCCCTAAACGCGAGTCGCAACACAGGCCGCTGAAAGGAGTAGGGATTAGGGTCTCGCTCTTCATCTCAAACCACAACAGGCCAGCGTGTGCTACTTAGCCGATTCAACAGACTCCAGGGGGGCGCAAGGGGCTTATGGGCTCCTTATTTCGTGTCTACCCACACCGGGTAATCCACCAGGGCCTAGTAGGACTAATGCAGGGATCACGGTGGTCCAGAGCCTCCTGTAGAAAGATTGATTCTAGCTGCAGACATTCATCGAGAGCCCCAGGCTTCGGTGACACCCTGTGTATCAACCCAAGGTATACTATCTCAGAAGAAGAAACCCGGCGGCATCTGGCAAACATTCCCAAGCGGCAGTCACAACACAGGTCTCTCAAAGGATGATTGGGGATTTAAGATCTATCCTATACCACAAACGGGTCCACCTCGCTGAGCTGCTGCGCGATCCGTGGCGCCGGGATTCCAGCAGCGAAAGGCAGTGCAGTCATTAGGGCTTTGGAAAGACACCGTTCCGAAGTGAAACACCTTACTTCACCAGGAAACCCGCCAGATGCCGCAAAGTATTTAACGTGCCACGCAATCGAGGAGCTCCTGCGTCTCGATGAGCCTTTGTCTGCTCACAGGACGTCGCGGCCAGGAGGAGAACACCGAGGCATTGGTAATCACTACGCTTCCGCCGCACCAATGTACCAATGCGAGCACTTGAAGTTGCCGTTGACGGTTCGCCCATCATAGTTCTCGCTCGGCAGCCTTCGATTTTCAATCGGCCTGAGACGCCCACGGTACCTCACAACTTCATGGTGCACTCCTGCTCAGTTGACGGATCCATGTGCTTCATAAATGCACGCTTCGTGCAATGCGTTGTCTCTTTAGCACACAAACACACACACACACACACACATACACACATACAACTGGTTCGTGGGAGTTCGCAAGATCAAGTGAGACCACAGAAGCCTTCGATTTGACTTCGATCTATGCAGAACAACAGACCTTACACTGCATCACGAAGCATTTCGGAGTCGGGTTAGGGGTGGAGAGCCAGCGCGGGAGGAACCTGGACCTAGACCGGATTACTCTTCCCAGGCGACCCTCCCCGGCCTTCGTCGTCAGCATCGGAGAGGTGGCCTGGTGAGGTGATGGGAGAGGTCATACACGAGTTACGGCGGTCCGGAGCCTTGTGAAAATGGCTGGTTGTAGTTGCAAAGGTTCATCGGGAGCCCCGAGCCTCCATAGCACGCACTGTACCAACCCAGGGTATAGTATCATGGAAGAAGAAACATAGCGGCAGCTGACAAACATCCCCAAACGGAAGTCGCAACACTGGTCTCTGAAAGGAGTCGGGAATTAGGGTTTCGCTCTTCATCTCAAACCACAACAGGCCAGTGTATGTTACTTAGCCGATTCAACAGACTCCAGGGGAACGCCAGGGGCTTATGGGTCCTTAGGCCTAGTAGTAGGACTAATGCAGGGATCATGGTGGTCCAGAGCCTCCTCCAGAAAGATTGATTCTAGCTGCAGACATTCATCGAGAGCCCCAGGCTTCGGTGACAACCTGTGTATCAACCCAAGGTATACTATCTCAGAAGAAGAAACCCGGCGGCATCTGGCAAACATTCCCAAGCGGCAGTCACAACACGGGTCTCTCAAAGGATGATTGGGGATTTAAGATCTATCCTATACCACAAACGGGTCCACCTCGCTGAGCTGCTGCGCGATCCGTGGCGCCGGGATTCCAGCAGCGAAAGGCAGTGCAGTCATTAGGGATTTGGTAAAAAAAAAGCACCGTTCCGAAGTGAAACACCCTACTTCACTAGGAAACCCGCCAGATGCCGCAAAGTATTTAACGCGCCAAGCAATCGAGGAGCTCCCGCGTCTCGACGGTGGCCAATCCATGTGGAGACTTGCAGACGGTGCCACCCCTTGTGCTAGCGGCGCTCCACAGGAACCATCATCCGCGCCATCGCGGCTGTCATCATGCTGATACCACCAGAGCAGGTCCAAGCCTCCAAGCGGCCACATTCTGTGGCGAGGCAGCCAAGATGACTGCAGGGCAGAACGTCAAGAGCCAGCTTCTCGTTTGGCCAGCACGACGGACTCGCGGGCTGGACAAGCCGCGCATTTGGAGTAGTGCTGCCTAGGCGAACACAACGGACTCGCAGGTTGCTTGCACAGGCCGCAGGCACCGTCCCGCCAAGACAAGCCGCGCATTTGGAGTGGTGCTGGCTAAGCTCGTCTGAAGGGTTGCAAAGTGTGCCATCTCAATGGCGACTTCTCAAGAGGAAGAACGGATCATTCAAGAATCCACACAGTAGCAGTGGGCAACGAAGCTAAACCGGGACACCGGGTTGAGCAGAACCCCGAAGACCTTTCGGCCACACAACGGAAATTCTGAACTTGAACCAACCAAGCCCAGCAGTCCGCAGTGGGAAACTCAGGAAATGAAGAGGTTTCTGTTAGACCGACCTTCCCAGCCTCCACGAATCCAAAGCGACCGGGCAGTGCAGGCAACCTCAGGAGCAGGGTTGCCCCGCCCAAGCAGCCGCACTTTCGCAAGACAGCGTCATTCTGCCACGAGCAGAAGAAACAACAAACAAGCGATTTTCTTCTCGTGGCGGCGTCGTTGTTGCTTGCTTGCTCTTTCGCAAGACAGCGTCGAAGCAAGCAAGCAACGGGGGAAGCTAGCCAGAGCAAAGAATTCACAGCCCGCACGGCTCACCGTGGAGTCAAGGGCCGCGCCACCCAGTCGCCCCAGCTCACGACTTGGTCGTTGTCAAGAACGGCAGCAAAACCAAGAGCGGAGGCTGCGATACCCCGCACATTCTTGAGCTGATCTCGCACGGCACTGCTGTCGCCACCGCGCTATGGGAAGCCCCATGATACAACCGTGCCGTCGGCCTTAATGGCAGCGAAAGCATTGAAGTTGCTTGCGATCTGCTCAACATCTGTCAACTGATGTTGCACTTTGCTGCTGTTGCCACCATGAAGGCCACAGCCCCAGGTTACGACGGAGCCATCGCGTAGAAGCGCTGCAAAGGCTCCGCGGGTACTTTGGATTTCTCTAACGTCCTTCAGCCGTTTCTGCACTTCACTGCTGTCCGCACCAGAATATCGACCCCCACCCCATGTAACCACGGAACCATCTGTGCGGATCGCTGCAAACGCATGCGTCGTCGATTGGATGGCCGATACATTGCACAACTGTTCATGCACCGCGCTAGAGTCGCCTCCGCTGAAGTCTTCACCCCATGTAAAAACGGATCCGTCGGTCAGAATGGCTGCAAAAGCACTCGATGAGGATTGGATGGCGGTGACGTTTTGCACAGGCACAGAACTGCATTTGCCCCAAGTAACGACAGAGCCATCGTCGAGCAGCGCCGCAAAGGCTTCTAGTGACGCTTGAATCTGCCGCACGCCTTTGAGTTGCTTCTGCACTCCACTGGAGTCGCCTCCGTGTACACATCTTCCCCACGTCACGACAGAGCCATCTGTGCATGTTGCCGCAAAAGCATCACCGGTGGTCTGGATGGCCTGCACGTTCATTAAAAACTCCTGCACTCTCAGGCTGTCCCCACCGCCAGTTCGGGAGCCCCAGGTAACAACAGAACCATCGGCCTTGCTAGCAGCAAAAGAAGATCGACCCGCTTGAATCTGCCGCACGTTCTTCAGCTGATTTTGCATAGCGGGCTCGATGCCGCCTCCGTAGTCCTGCGCGCCCCATGTAACAACGGATCCATCATCAAGAATCGCCGCAAAGGCGGCCCCTTCCTGAGACGATGCAACGGCCTGCACGTTTTTCAAACGGTCCTGAACAGATTTGCTGTCACCACCAGGCATAGCATTCCCATAGGACGCGACCGAACCATCGCGGCGGAGCAACGCACAAGAGAACGCGCTCGAGCTCAAAGCCGCTTCGAGGAAGAGGTAGAGATTGACCGAATCAAGGCGACCCCTACCTCTTGCTCGCGCCTCCTCCAATGAAACCTGTTCTCCACTCAGGAGATGTACAGTGACACGTTTCATGCCGGTCGCGCGCTACAGCAAGCTATCAGATGGATGCTTAGAACAAGCATAACATTGAGTCAGTATGTAGACAAAAGCCATAGTTGGAAGCAAACCAAGTTCCATAATCCTGGCAAGATGGCATCCAACCATTTAAGCAGGCATGACATCGTTCTCAGGAAACACTAACATCATAGAAACCATGCAATGTTCATTCTGTTGTGCTCAGCCGAACTTTCGCAAGACAGCGTCGATTCGGCTTCAGCACAGGGTGAGCAACTTCGCCCACTCGCAAAGAGCAAGCTTGAGAAAAAGCCAAATGCTGCAACAAGTATTTCATCTGCCGATCGG
>CAJNDT010004619.1:0-12926 GCA_905221615.1 Symbiodinium sp. CCMP2592
TTCCGAATCTACGTGGTCCCCAAGTACTGGTTCCAAAAAGTGTTGGTTCCAAGCTCGGGCTTGGAACCAGGTCGTGTCCAGGAGACTTTTTGCAGGTAGCACATGAGATGATTCTGCATCGAAAATGCATCGTTTAACATGCAAAAGTGCCATATTCATCGTCAAAAATCAACATCGAAGCAGAAAAGCAGCTAAGGAAGTACAGGTTTGGTGCTAAAAGCACGCTCCAGCCACGGTGCTGCGGAAATAACCGTGCTCTCAGCTACAGACCTGCGCAGCCCGCACATGTTTGGGCTGATTCCCCCCCGCTATGTGCCCGTGCCGTTGCCCTGAAATCGTGTTCTCGGCTACAGACCGTCCCTCCGCTCGTTGTGTTACGGGAGAGTCGAAAAGAAAAACACACACGGGAAAACCCTCGCTCTCTCTATATCACCCTCATCATCCTCATCATCAGCATCAGCTTGCCTGCACAGACCTATTTTCTGACATGCACACACTCATCGTCGCCATGCCATGACATCTGTGTCGTCCTCCCTAGAACTCGTCATCATCATCGTTGCATCATCGATCGGGATCATGATCATGACGACATACATCTATATGTTCATCATGTTACCACTCAACAGGCCACACCATCACACACCATTATTGTCATCACCTAGGCTCCTCTTATGCTACGGAGTACATATATATATATATATATATATATATATATGGCTAGATTTCCGGGTCTCTCAAGGTTTGGAGTGCAGGGTGGCCTTGTTTTGGGTGCATGGGTCAGCAAGGTTCCAGGGCACTAGAACGTTTACGGTGTAATTCAGGACATGGCTTTTGCACCCTGGCTTCGAAGGGCTAATTATTTGCAGGACATAATTATAAGGGCAAGGGTTTCGTTCGGGAGCTACAGGCCTTACGAAGGTCTAGGGCTTCTGAGCGTTCACAGCTTAAAGCTCGGCTCTTCTTGTACTAGGCTTCGAGGGCATTGCAATTGACTCAGCTAGCATAGAGTGTTTGGGGTGTTGAGGTAGTCTTGAGATCCTTTGGACTCTCGCACCCTCGAGTGCATACGACAAATTAAACTTAATGGATTTAAGGGCCGAGGGTTGAGTCGATCGGTGGCCCTTTTTTGCAGTGCCGGATCGGAGCTCGAATGGTTGCCAGCCACAGCATGTACCTAGGCTTTCGATCGAAAGCACTAGACCACGTAATACCCAGGAAAACTAAACCTGAACCCAAAACCTTTAAACCTCCTTACTATATATATATATATATATATCCCAAACTTCGGAAACCCCCAAGCCCGCAAACCCTTGTGACTAATGGTCACTGCAAACCGGCGCAGTGGGATATAAATTAAGTTGGGATCATTCGTACTAAATCCTCTTAAAAATATAAGATTTAAAACTTTATAATTACATGAGGTATAGGTTATAATATAGTTTTATTCAATTTATAAATTATTTTAAAAGGATTTAGTACCAATGATCCCAACTAATGCCAAAAAATCAAAGTTGGAACAGGGTATGTTAGGAGGATATATAATTAGCTAGGATCCTTTCTGTACTAAGGGCATGAGGATAATGATGTTCCAACTTTGGATTTCTGGCATTCGATAATCTTACAAACCCTAAACGTCCCCTATAATCCCGAAAACCCTCCATATAAAAAGACCCACGAGGGACGACTCCAGATTCGAGTGGCAGTCGAAGTGGCACCTGGAGTTTCGCCTCGGATCGAAAGGGATCTAAAGGCCGGGCTGTGATATATAGCTAGCTAGGGTTTTATCGGGGCTTTGGGTAGCTAGGCATTATTAAGCTTGGGTATTTTGTGCGATGATATAGAGGCCCAATACGACCGTGTTTTTGTGTTACTTCATTAATTTGGCTCTGGATGTGCAAGCACCAAAAGCGATTCCAAGAATGGATTCCAGACACACTGCGAAGAGCGACTCTAGTGTCTCAGGCTTCGTTCGACATCTTCAGGCCGATCGGAAAGAAGCCTGATATAGTTGCAAAGATTTTAATTCTGAATTTTCGAATGGTGTTATTATATATAGAAGGACTGCATGAATTTCGGCCCAATCCCACCTCAAGAAATACCGCTTCAACATAGAAACCTCGAAGTTTCTAGCTGTTGCGGCCACAGCCTTCTGTGCCAGAGGCTTGAGGAGTCCGAGGACGTCCTCCTCTGCGTAGTTCTGGTAGAATCTGGGATTGTAACGTTCCCGCAGGGATAAATACAGTAGCTCATCCAGCGCGTGGAGTTTCGGTCGCAGGAAGAAACGAAGCTGCTTTCTGGAAGCGAATATCAAAGCGGCTTCTCTGTAGAAACGAAGGCATTGCTGACCTGCAGGGAGAATTATCATTTGCGATAAATATAAGTATCCGATTGCAATTTCGGGGTGCTGTTTGCCTCGACTGTAGAGCTGCTCACTCTCGCTGGCACTCAAGTACCGGCCCATACTCTCCAGATCATTCTGCACTTCGCTCATGAGGAACCTTATTAGTTCAATTGAACAGATCCTGCGACCTTTATTTTCTGGCATATAATCAACTGCAGACAAGCATCACACAGCTCGTGATGATCGTGTTCAAGTCGCAGCGATTTTGGAAGTCATGCTGTGACTCTTCGTTCCCACGCTGGCAGATCTTCTGTTGAATCTCTGGGTCGCAGAGCACAGCCTTGCGTGATGATGTGGCCAGCACGTACAGCTACAGTATATTATCCAAGTACGGCATTTCGACGTCGCAGTGCAAATGCTATAATGAATGCGAAGCAAGTGGCAGCACACCAGGCAAGGACGATCCGACAATTGAACGCCTTGTATCCCAAAAATGGGTAGTCCTGCTCCTTCACGTGCAGGCACTTCATCGTGAAGACACGCCCGCTGCATGCCAGCTTGTTCTTGGATAGCCAGGATTTGAAATTCATAAACCCATGTCTTAGCTGCTCGTCCATTTCCTCAGCAGCTGGGCAAAAGATTCTGTGCTCGACCATCCAGAGCAATGCTTCCGCACAGAGAGTCTGAAAAATCCCCAATGCCAAAACATGCATCGCACAGAAGCGAATGATGCCCGGGTGGAAACCCTCACACAGCACCAGAGGGATGGGAGAATCGGGCATCGACTCCACCAAGCACTCTTCGAATGTTCGACGAGGGAAATCGGATCCAAAGAGGACGAAGCAGAGCTTGGCATGGTGCTTGGCGTTTCGGGTCGCACGGCACAGATGACAAATGTGGCGTGCCTGCCACTGTGTACGCAGCTGCCAGAAGATCTTGTGCCAGTCCCAATCTCCTTTGAATTCTGCCACTGCAAACTTGCGAGACAAAGATCCCTTGAGCTGGCTGTGTAGCTTTGGGATCTGCAAGCACGGATCCTCCGGGTTCGACTGCGGTCGCCGTCCAGCAAATGCAGCTTGCAAAGACCAGCAGGTGCGGTGCAGGATCGGTCTCAGTGTGACCTAATTGCAGATCCGGTTCCGTGGATTCGATTCGCCTGTATACGTACACATGTTAGATTTACAGACCTTGCGACAGAGAAAGTATGTGATGATCTTATCCGAGATGCAGCACCGGCACTTCGGTACGAATTCACCACGAAAAACATGTAAGTTTTCCGCCAGGGTTCTCCTGTGGACGATCAATTAAAAAAAAATAAAGGAAATATATAGACTGCAAATATTACAGCCTGGCCTTTAATCCGAAAGAGCGGGAATGTCAGCAGCAATGCGGTAAATTTGTCACCCTCACGGGTGAACTGCGCAGCATCCCCGTAAACTTCAGGGTTTGAGTAACTAGCTGTATGTAAGTCTCGAAAGTTTTTGGGCCTATAGGTTTTCAGGAAATCAAGGAATTCCCTAGATGATCGCTCTGCATTCCGACGAGCGAGCCTCGCATATTCTTGATTCAAGGATTCGGATGTCGGGGCGATGTAAGCTTCGAACAAGGATGCACGATTTAGCGGCAGGAGTAGACCTCCGAGGATCCTAGTACATGATCATAGTCTCCATTGTACTTAATTACCGTACAGCACCCGCTAAATAGATATACCTAATATATATATATATATATGTATATAGCTATATAGTTATATATTAGAGCACGAAAAGTAAGTACAATGGAGACTATATTTAAAGTCTAACTAGCGACCCCTACGCTTAGTTCGTTATTGTTCCTCCAAGAAGCAGAAACTGGCACGTGGTCGTTGCCAGCTGGATGCCGCTTGGCCCATTCCACATCCAGCTGTCTGAAGTGCTCCCAAAAATTCCTAGGTTTAAGGGTCCAGGGTTAGGGTTTAGGGTTCGCTAGGGCGTTGGGTTTGGAGTCTTGCAATTTTAATAGTAAATTATATACGTATGATCATGAGGACGATGTTACTAATTATCAGCAAGTCACTGAATTTCCGTGTCCTCAATGTAAACCCTCTCGTTGACCCACAACCACTCCAACAGCTCGTGCGGGTCGAACATAGGCAATGAGACATCTATAAGTTCATCCGACTTTGCAGAATTGTTATCCAGCACTTTGGTGGGCACATAGCTCAAAGCCTCGGGCAAGCTCTGATTAATAATTACCTCCTAGATACGAGTTGGGGACTTATAGGTGTATTCATCTATTATATATTATACTAATATATTATTAGTATAATAGATGAATACACCTATAAGTCCCCAACTCGTATCTCAATACTTATTATAAAACGGTTACCCCCCAGGCCCTAATTGGAATGAGCTAAGCGGCAATGGGCAGTCTCACGAACCGAAAAAGATCCCTGGTGGCGTTGCCTCTTCTCCCGAACGAGGCCAGCTTCTGTGTGCTGGCATGCATGTTTTTGTAGCCCGCCTCCTTCCAGTCGAGGGCAGCTCAATGAATTTAAGAATTGCACAGGATTCCAAGCGAGGGCTCGGGTGTACATGTTGAGGACTGATTGATCAACGTTATTATGGACCTAGCGCGCTTGGAGGGTTTTCGGCTTCGAAGTGTACACGCACTTCACAGAAATGTCACACAAATCGCCATAAGGTCCTGTTCTATAACTATGTAGAGAAATCTCTCCTCTGCCGCAGCTTTGGCAGTTTTCACTGCTTTCCAAACTGAGTCATGTCCTTCACCGACTTGTCTGAGCCTTAATAACATTGGATTAGAGTTCTATTTGATCGCGATCTCGATTCTTGAGAAGTTCTTTCGAAGCCAAGACACACATGAGCAGCGAACGGCATGTTGCTCTCCATCGCCCGGCTGCCTGGAGCGACTCCAATATCAACTCCAAGTCTCGAATGAAATATATATATATATATATATATATATATATATACATATATATATATATATATGTATATTATATATTTCAGTCGAGACTTGGAGTTGATATTGGAGTAAGCCTAGCCTCACAACCTCTAAGCTTTATACTGACATCTTGTAAACCCATATCACTCGAAAGCCAGAGCCCTATGTATATAATTCCCGACCATGACCAGCCTTGCAAACCCTTCATCCTCTGGTGTCCTCTGCATTCCGAACGTTGAGGTTGTTTTGGGGATTATTTAGGGTCTGGAGCAATAGCATCCATGAGAAACATCACAGCAGCTGGCCAGCATATGCAAATTGCAATGAATCATTGCGGCAGGCCTGCCGGAGATCGCGATCTTTTCGTACCGAGCTCGAGGCCTGGCCGTGTTACTTCACGGGGTATTGGTTACTGGTTTTTTAAGTACTAGTGTACCTCGCCTTCTCGAGATGAGGAGCTCGGCATTCTAGATGCTGAAGGTTCACCAGGGTTGGAGAGAGATCGTGATCTCTTGCGTCTAGGTTCAGGTTCACGAGGGTCGGATCTAGATCGTGATCTCTTGCAACCTGGGTTCTGGAGTGCTCTAGATATGGAAATGGAAACTGTGGGATTGCAGTATTGCAGTAGTCGCATTACAGCAGGCACAGCTGGAACACTCTGGCTTATAAGCCATGATGAGATCATGTAACCACAGCCCAGGAGCAGTCTCGAGTAAATCTAGATTCAGGCACAGGTCGCCCAGGTCGAGGTTTAGCCGATCGCGATCGGCTAAACGGTGCATCAGGGGTCCCCGATCCTCATGATGCTTTCTGGCTTTATAAGGGTTTTAGACTTTGTAGGGTACAGGGTGTTTGCCTAGGGTTTCGGGGCTAATTAGGCTCGAAAGGGTTTGAGGTCTCAGGGCTAATTCAGTTTCTAGGGGTCGCATGGGGTCCTGCCGTTGCATGGGTTCGTCAATGCTAGGTAGCTATAGGGCAAGGTTGTATATAGCGGCGATATGTTTCGTGAGGATCCGGATCATTTGTTTGAAGGGCAGTGCAACCGAGTACCAGAACAGGAGTGGAACAGGTGTATGAATAATAATCAGACCATATTACCTTTTAAACGCTGTATTTGATTATTACCCCATATAAACCTGCTTCTTCAAGCTTGGTGACGGCTCGATGTCCGTGTAGAAACATCTGCAACAGCTTTGTCGTCAGCGGAACCTGCGTAGGAATGGGTTTAGGGTTTATACGTTTGTATGGGTTATATGATATAGATCAGATGCTGTACGATACTGCTGAGTGACAGTCTTTCAATGCTACAGCATGCAGGTTGGGTGCACGATCACGATCGATCTGGATTTTCCCGTCGAGGCAGCGCCGCTTCGATCAAGCAGGTTTTCCCTGAAGCCTAAAAGGGTCACAGCTCCCTACACAGCTCCGAACAGGTTTCTACCTCCACGCAAGGCCTCCGCCGCCGCCGCCGCCGCCGCTCACCCGCCGCCGCCGCTCTGAGCCGCCACCGCCGCCGCCGCCGCCGCCGCCGCCGCTGCCGCCGCCGCCGCCAGGCGCTACGCACCCTTAAGGGATCCCCCACGAAGCCGCCGTGGCGATCCGCAAGTGCAGAGTTCGCAATGGCAACATCACCCCTTAAGGGATCCACGCTGCAAAACCAGTGGTGGGCAGGCGCCTGTGTGGCGAAGTGACCTTGGCCCCAATGAGCGCTGGTGAGCGCCTAGGACGGACACGGCAGGGTCTAGACCTCGCTTCTGCCGCCGAAATTTTCTACAAAGCTCCGAACAAGTTTGACGCTTGATGCAACGAAGGAGAACAGTGCTACAGCTCCGCCACACGTGGCCAGTGCCGAGCGATCACAGCGCCCTACACAGCTCCGAACAGGGTTAGACCTCGCTTCTGCCGCCGAAATTTTCTACAAAGCTCCGAACAAGTTTGACGCTCAGTGCCGAGCGATCACAGCTCCCTACACAGCTCCGAACAGAGCTATGCCAATGGCTCTCGGAGAGCAAAAACGAGGCCCTCATCGGCAAGGCAAATTGGAGGTCACGAGCAACCCCAATGGCTCTCGGAGAGCAAAAGCGGGGATCCCCCACGAAGCCGCGGCCCGTGGTGATCCGCAAGTGCACAGCTCCGAACAAGCACCAAGTGCAGATCAGCACGCTCAAATGGCTCTCGGAGAGCGGCCCAGTGGTGCCCGCCGCCGCCGCTGACCAGGGTAATGGGCGGTCACTTAAGGAGGCTAGAGCTCGGTGTACCGGAAGCCGCCGGGGATCCCCCACGAAGCCGCCGTGGCGATCCGCAAGTGCACAGCTCCGAACAAGCACCAAGTGCAGAGCAGCACGCTCAAATGGCTCTAGGAGAGCGGCCCAGTGGTGCCCGCCGCCGCCGCTGACCAGGGTAATGGGCGGTCACTTAAGGAGGCTAGAGCTCGGTGTACCGGAAGCCGCCGGGGATCCCCCACGAAGCCGCCGTGGCGATCCGCAAGTGCACAGCTCCGAACAAGCACCAAGTGCAGAGCAGCTCTCGGAGAGCGGCCCAGTGGTGCCCGCCGCCGCCGCTGACCAGGGTAATGGGCGGTCACTTAAGGAGGCTAGAGCTCGGTGTACCGGAAGCCGCCGGGGATCCCCCACGAAGCCGCCGTGGCGATCCGCAAGTGCAGAGTTCGCAATGGCAACATAGGGCAATAGCGAGGCCCTCATCGGAGCTCGCTTCTGCCGCCAAGACAAGCTTTAGGGTGTGCAAGTGAAGGAGGTCCCCAAGACCCCACGGCCGGGAGCGACTCTCGCCACGTCAAGCTTGACGCTCAGTCCTACCGTGAACTGACGTCCTAGTAGGGTCCCAGTGGCGAAGGAAAGAGAGGCCGTATAAGGCTCTTGAATACAGAATGCTATTCCTGCCAGTAATCTTGATTTCTCTTATACTTCCTCTTATAATTTATAATATAATTTCCCTTATGATTTCTTTGAATTATTATTAAATAAAGCCGAACTTGTATATGACGAATTCATTCACTTAAGGAGGCGAGTTTTAGTCTTCTGGTTGATGCAAGTGAATTGCATGGGTGCAAGTGAAAGAGGAAGAGCATCAGGGTCCGCTGGGACCCCATGGTGGGGGTGGGTGCAAGGATCCTGGTTCCGGAGAACAGTGCTACAGCTCCGCCACACGTGGCTAGTGCCGAGCGATCACAGCTCCCTACACAGCTCCGAACAGAGCTATGCCAATGGCTCTCGGAGAGCAAAAGCGAGGCCCTCATCGGCAAGGCAAATTGGAGGTCACGAGTAACCCCAATGGCTCTCGGAGAGCAAAAGCGGGGATCCCCCACGAAGCCGCGGCCCGTGGTGATCCGCAAGTGCACAGCTCCGAACAAGCACCAAGTGCAGAGCAGCACGCTCAAATGGCTCTCGGAGAGCCGCCCAGTGGTGCCCGCCGCCGCCGCTGACCAGGGTAATGGGCGGTCACTTAAGGAGGCTAGAGCTCGGTGTACCGGAAGCCGGACGCTTGATGCAACGAAGGAGAACAGTGCTACAGCTCCGCCACACGTGGCCAGTGCCGAGCGATCACAGCTCCCTACACAGCTCCGAACAGAGCTATGAACCTGCCACGATGTGCCCAGTGCCGAGTGCTCACACTGCTTGAGCAAGGATCCTGAATTGCAGCTCCCGAGACAGAGCTCCGAACAAGCACCAACCTCGGGGTTGAGAAAGCTTAAATGGCTCTCGGAGAGCGGCCCAGTGGTGGCAGGCCCGCCGCCGCCTCTGCTCTCGGAGAGCGGCCCTACACAGCTCCGAACAAGCACCAAAATGGCTCTCGGAGAGCGGCCCTACACAGCTCCGACGCTCAGTCCTAAGCCGTGAACTGACGTCCTAGGAGGGTCCCAGCAAGGAGCCTGTGGCGAAGGAAGAGGACGGCCAGACCAGGGTCCTGGCAGTGCAGGGTTCACGAGCAACCCCGAGGCTCCAGGCCCAGTCCTAGGCCGGCCCTTGATGGCCATGGAAAGGAAAGAGAGGCCGTATAAGGCTCTTGAATACAGAATGCTATTCCTGCCAGTAATCTTTATTTCTCTTATACTTCCTCTTATAATTTCTTATATAATTTCCCTTATGATTTCTTTGAATTATTATTAAATAAAGCCGAACTTGTATCTGACGAATTCATTCACTTAAGGAGGCGAGTTTTAGTCTTCTGGTTGATGCAAGTGAATTTCATGGGTGCAAGTGAAAGAGGAAGAGCATCAGGGTCCGCTGGGACCCCATGGTGGGGGTGGGTGCAAGGATCCTGGTTCCGGAGAACAGTGCTACAGCTCCGCCACACGTGGCCAGTGCCGAGCGATCACAGCTCCCTACACAGCTCCGAACAGAGCTATGCCAATGGCTCTCGGAGAGCAAAAGCGAGGCCCTCATCGGCAAGGCAAATTGGAGGTCACGAGAAACCCCAATGGCTCTCGGAGAGCAAATTAAGGGATCCCCCACGAAGCCGCCGTGGCGATCCGCAAGTGCAGAGTCCGCAATGGCAACATAGGGCAATAGCGAGGCCCTCATCGGAGCTCGCTTCTGCCGCCAAGACAAGCTTTAAGTAAATGGCAGCTCCCTACACAGCTCCGACCAAGCACCCAACCCAAGCTTTAAGTAAATCGGAGGTCACGAGCAACTAACCTGGCCGTGCGGAACGATTTTTGACGCAGGCAGACGAGGACGTCCTAGTCGGGCAGCGGTCCGCTCCGCCGCCGCCGCCGCCCACGCAAGGCCTCCGCCGCCGCCGGCGATCACAGCTCCCTACACAGCTCCGAACAGGTTTCTACCGCCACGCAAGGCCTCCGCCGCCGCCGCCGCCGCTCAGCCGCCGCCGCCGCTCTGAGCCGCCACCGCCGCCGCCGCCGCCGCCGCCGCAGCCGCCGCCGCCGCCGCCGGCGATCACAGCTCCCTACACAGCTCCGAACAGGGTTTACGCAAGGCCGCCGCCGCCGCCGCCGCTGCCGCCGCCGCCGCCGCTGCCGCCGCCCCGTTTACGCAAGGCCGCCGCCGCCGCCGCTGCCGCCGCCGCCGCCGCTGCCGCCGCCGCCGCCGCTGCCGCCGCCCCCGCCGCCGCCGCCGGCGATCACAGCTCCCTACACACTAGCGCCACGCAAGGCCTCCGCCGCCGCCGCCGGCGATCACAGCTCCCTATACACAGCTCCGAACAGGTTTCTACCGCCACGCAAGGCCTCCGCCGCCGCCGCCGCCGCTCAGCCGCCGCCGCCGCTCTGAGCCGCCACCGCCGCCGCCGCCGCCGCCGCCAGGCGCTACGCACCCCTTAAGGGATCCCCCACGAAGCCGCCGTGGCGATCCGCAAGTGCAGAGTTCGCAATGGCAACATCACCCCTTAAGGGATCCACGCTGCAAAACCAGTGGTGGGCAGGCGCCTGTGTGGCGAAGTGACCTTGGCCCCAATGAGCGCTGGTGAGCGCCTAGGACGGCCACGGCAGGGTCTAGATCCGCTTCTGCCGCCGAAATTTTCTACAAAGCTCCGAACAAGTTTGACGCTTGATGCAACGAAGGAGAACAGTGCTACAGCTCCGCCACACGTGGCCAGTGCCGAGCGATCACAGCTCCCTACACAGCTCCGAACAGGGTTAGACCTCGCTTCTGCCGCCGAAATTTTCTACAAAGCTCCGAACAAGTTTGACGATCAGTGCCGAGCGATCACAGCTCCCTACACAGCTCCGAACAGAGCTATGCCAATGGCTCTCGGAGAGCAAAAGCGAGGCCCTCATCGGCAAGGCAAATTGGAGGTCACGAGCAACCCCAATGGCTCTCGGAGAGCAAAAGCGGGGATCCCCCACGAAGCCGCGGCCCGTGGTGATCCGCAAGTGCACAGCTCCGACCAAGCACCAAGTGCAGAGCAGCACGCTCAAATGGCTCTCGGAGAGCGGCCCAGTGGTGCCCGCCGCCGCCGCTGACCAGGGTAATGGGCGGTCACTTAAGGAGGCTAGAGCTCGGTGTACCGTAAGCCGGACGCTTGATGCAACGAAGGAGAACAGTGCTACAGCTCCGCCACACGTGGCCAGTGCCGAGCGATCACAGCTCCCTACACAGCTCCGAACAGAGCTATGAACCTGCCACGATGTGGCCAGTGCCGAGTGCTCACACTGCTTGAGCAAGGCTCCTGAATTGCAGCTCCCGAGACAGAGCTCCGAACAAGCACCAACCTCGGGGTTGAGAAAGCTTAAATGGCTCTCGGAGAGCGGCCCAGTGGTGGCAGGCCCGACGCCGCCGCTGCTCTCGGAGAGCGGCCCTACACAGCTCCGAACAAGCACCAAAATGGCTCTCGGAGAGCGGCCCTACACAGCTCCGACGCTCAGTCCTAAGCCGTGAACTGAAGTCCTAGTAGGGTCCCAGCAAGGAGCCTGTGGCGAAGGAAGAGGTCGGCCAGACCAGGGTCCTGGCAGTGCAGGGTTCACGAGCAACCCCGAGGCTCCAGGCCCAGTCCTAGGCCGGCCCTTGATGGCCATGGAAAGGAAAGAGATGCCGTATAAGGCTCTTGAATACAGAATGCTATTCCTGCCAGTAATCTTGATTTCTCTTATACTTCCTCTTATAATTTCTTATATAATTTCCCTTATGATTTCTTTGAATTATTATTAAATAAAGCCGAACTTGTATCTGACGAATTCATTCACTTAAGGAGGCGAGTTTTAGTCTGCTGGTTGATGCAAGTGAATTGCATGGGTGCAAGTGAAAGAGGAAGAGCATCAGGGTCCGCTGGGACCCCATGGTGGGGGTGGGTGCAAGGATCCTGGTTCCGGAGAACGATCACAGCTTTTGGAGACAGCTCCTGGCTCTGGGCTGTGAGGACGGCCAGACGAGGGTCTGGCTCTGGAGAGCGGCGAACAAGCACCGTTGCAGCGGCCCAGCTGACCATGGGCTGTGAGGACGGCCAGACCAGGGTCCAACCCCGAGGCTGCATCCTGGGCCCTGCTGTCCTAGGGTCCCACTCCCCTGAGCCCCAGGGCCCTAGGCCCCAGCAGGGCCCTAGGCTAGGCCCCAGGGCCCTAGGCCCCAGGGCCCTAGGCCTAGGGCCCTAGGCCCAGCCCCCAGACCCCCGTCCTGGCACGAGCAACCCCGAGGCTCCAGGCCCAGTCCTAGGCCGGAAAGAGAGGCCGTATAAGGCTCTTGAATACAGAATGCTATTCCTGCCAGTAATCTTGATTTCTCTTATACTTCCGCTTATAATTTATAATATAATTTCCCTTATGATTTCTTTGAATTATTATTAAATAAAGCCGAACTTGTATCTGACGAATTCATTCACTTAAGGAGGCGAGTTTTAGTCTTCTGGTTGATGCAAGTGAATTGCATGGGTGCAAGTGAAAGAGGAAGAGCATCAGGGTCCGCTGGGACCACATGGTGGGGGTGGGTGCAAGGATCCTGGTTCCGGAGAACAGTGCTACAGCTCCGCCACACGTGGCCAGTGCCGAGCGATCACAGCTCCCTACACAGCTCCGAACAGAGCTATGCCAATGGCTCTCGGAGAGCAAAAGCGAGGCCCTCATCGGCAAGGCAAATTGGAGGTCACGAGCAACCCCAATGGCTCTCGGATAGCAAATTAAGGGATCCCCCACGAAGCCGCCGTGGCGATCCGCAAGTGCAGAGTCCGCAAT
>CAJNDT010004620.1:0-12924 GCA_905221615.1 Symbiodinium sp. CCMP2592
CAAAATCCTGGATTAAGAGCTGCTTGTCCTTTTCCGAAAAGGACAAGCGCGACTAAATGTACACACGGGCCGGCCCTCCAGATTGTCACACCAGTCTGTCTTGTCCTTTTCCCAATTTGTGAACCCCGACAAAAATGACAATCTGGGGGCCGGCCCGTGTGTACATTTAGAGCTGCTTGTCCTCTTCCGAAAAGGACAAGCGCGACTAAATTTACAAAATCCTGGATTTAGAGCTGCTTGTCCTTTTCCGAAAAGGACAAGCGCGACTAAATGTAGAATACCGGAAGGTTAAGAGCAGCCACACGAAAAGAAAGGGGGGGACCTCGAGATTCGCGGCCGGCCTTATCTAAAAGGCACATTTTATGAACAGAATTTGTCATTTGAAAATCACCAGCAATTTTCCAAAATTCCGGAGGCAAGAAATAGAAAATCTCGAATTTAGAGCTGGTTGTCCTTTTCCGAAAAGAACAAGCGCGACTAAATGCACAAAATCCTGGATTTAGAGCTGCTTGTCCTTTTCCGAAAAGGACAAGCGCGACTAAATCTTCAAAATCCTGGATTTTGAGCTGCTTGTCCTTTTCCGAAAAGGACAAGCACGACTAAATGCACAAAATCCTGGATTTAGAGCTGCTTGTCCTTTTCCGAAAAGGAAAAGCGCGACTAAATGTACACACGGGCCGGCCCTCCAGATTGTCACGCGAGTCTGTCTTGTCCTTTTCCCAATTTGTGAACGCCGACAAAAGTGACAATCTGGGCCCCCCGGCCCCCCCCGTACACACAGTGCGGTTCTGGACGCTCCGCTCGCCCCCTAAGGGGGCATCCTTGCTGTCCTTGTGGAAGCTAGTACTGGCGTTGAACTACAGCGACTGCTGTACGCGCCAATTGACTAGCGAAGCGGCCTCCACATACTTAAAAAGGCCGAGGATGCTTTCCCGAGCATTTCCGAAAGGCTGCGGCCATACTTTCGGGGTGCGTGCCACGGCCGCGCTTTGCGCGAGGATTCGTTCCTCAGTGCCACGGGCCGGGAGCTTCCGTCCAACCTGTTAAAGGGAACGCGTGTACTCGCATGGCGAGTGCGCGTTACTACCGGGCTGTCGACTCCTCCGAAGTCGGCGAACCCAGCACAGGTGAAGCTTCTCTGCCATTCTAATCCGGCACGGGCTACGGAAGTAGGAGCGTGTACTGAGGGACACTCTCTGACAAGGCATTCTGAAACAAGGCTATCCCGGATTCACCATGAATCATCCATCCGGGGGGTGCCTTCAAGGATCTTCACACTCCCCATGATCAACATATACGTTAACTCAACATGTGCCCGCCAAGGTCTTGCTCTGGTCGCAACTCGGCTGCAAACAAGCATGTCCACGTCTAGAGTGTGCTTGCGTCATGCTTGCGTGATGCTTGCATCGATTTCTTTGCCGAAGCCAAGGTACAATCAGCGCCGTCAGATGAGGCGAGAGCCGCCTGGCCTTTCAAGGAGTTTTAAGGGTTGGGAATGAGAATTTGCTTGCAGAGTTGTTTCGCTTACTGGGGCGTTTGGAAGGAAAACCTCTGGCAGAATTACTTCGCTTCTTGGGGCTTTAGGAATGAAAATCTCTTGCAGAATTGTTTCGCTTATTGGGGCGTTAGGAAGGCAAACCTCTTGCAGAATTGTTTCGCTTATTGGGGCGTTAGAAGGAAACCTCTCGCGGCCACGAGAGCCCGAAACAGTCCCCACGGAGCTCGAAACAGTCCCCGCGAGAGGCCAAAACAGTCCCCAGGAGAGACCCGAAACAATCCCCGCGGGAGCCCGAAACAACCCCCGGGAGAGCCCGAAACAGTCCCCACGAGAGCCCGCCAGAGCCCGAAACAGTCCCCACGAGAGCCTGAAACAGTCCCTGCGGGACCCCGAAACAGTTCCCACCAGAGGTCCAGCGAGAGCCCGAAACAGTCGTCGGACGAGGCGAAAGCCGCTTCCAGACTGCATCTAGACGCAAAAACCTCGAGTCCGCACAAGCCTTTCCCTACGTTTCGTAGCCTAGCATGCGTCCACCAAGGTATGGCTCTGGTCGCAACTCGGCTGCAATCAAACATGTTCACGTCTAGAGCGTGCTTGCGTCAGGCTTGTGCCAGGCTTTCATCGCTTTCCCTGCCGAAGCCAAGGTACAACCAGCGCCGTCAGATGAGGCGAGAGCCGCCTCCAGACTGCATCTAACAGCAACCTGGCACTTTCGGACAACCTGGCGATCCTGATCCTCGTCCATTTTATGGAGGAAATCCAATTGGGAAGCTCTCGGACCACTTGCTTACGAAGCTGCTGCGAGGGAGTGAAGACGAATACATCTGCAAGTGCACATACACGCGTCAACTACAGTACATTATGCTTTCACATTTTTTGAAGATTTCGCCGCAACTTACAAGGCGCACAATGTGCCCGGCAAAGAATCGGCGGCGTGAGACATTGAACGAGAGCAGAAACGTGGCGAGCTAGGAGCAAAAACTCGATTGCGACCGCCCTCTTGTTGATGATGGTTGTTTGCATTCTTGAGCGTTCGAGCTGCTTTCATGTTTCTTGTGCTTGAAACCTTGGTCGTCGTTCTCCGCAGCTTTCCTGGTGTCAGTTAGTTGGACAGTAGACTGATTTCAGGCCTAGACATCTTGTGTTCGCCATGGCGCCCTGCCTGCGATGTGGCAAGGGAACCCGGAGCGGCCGCGGAGAAGGTTGGTGCAGCAATCCCCAGTGCCGTCGAGAAGAACAAGAAGAGCGCAAGGCCCAGGCGAGCCGCAAAAGACAAGAGCGAGCTGCAAAGGGGGGTGGCAGTCGCGGACCCCTTCCCCTCGAAGCAGCCAGACAAGAACAGCGACGACAGCTCCAAGCTCAGAGGGCGGAGGAAGGAGTTGGCAGCCGCGGGCCCAAGCCAGACGAGAACAGCAGCCATCGTGCCCCCCGCCGTGAACAACAAGCCGCAAGGGCGGAGATGATGGAGGAGGGCGCTGGCAGCCGTGGGCCGAAGCCTGAGGAGGACAGCACTCGGGCACAGAAGCTCAAGCTGCAAATCCAAAGAGAGGAGGAGGGTGTCGGCACTCGTGGGCCGAAGCCAGACGAGAACAGCAGCCATCGTGCCCCTCGCCGGGAACAACAAGCCGCAAGGGCAGAGATGATGGAGGAGGGTGTCGGCACTCGTGGGCCGAAGCCAGACGAGAACAGCAGCCATCGTGCCCCTCGCCGGGAACAACAAGCCGCAAGAGCAGAGATGATGGAGGAGGGTGTCGGCACTCGTGGGCCGAAGCCTGAGGAGGACAGCACTCGGGCACAGAAGCTCAAGCTGCAAATCCTAAGAGAGGAGGAGGGTGTCGGCACTCGTGGGCCGAAGCCTGAGGAGGACAGCACTCGGGCGCAGAAGCTCAAGCTGCAAATCCAAAGAGAGGAGGAGGGTGTCGGCACTCGTGGGCCGAAGCCAGACGAGAACAGCAGCCATCGTGCCCCGCGCCGTGAACAACAAGCCGCACGGGCAGAGATGATGGAGGAGGGCGCTGGCAGCCGTGGGCCAAAGCCCGTCGCCACCGAGGTTCAACAACAAGGGTATCCTTTCCCCGACGAAGAGAAGCTCACCCCCGAGCAGGCGCAGGCCTACTACGTCGCTTTCGTCCGCAGCTGGGGCAGGTTTGGTTTGTCGAGGGTTTGTGAAGGATGCAGGACGCTGACGCCGGCAAGACATCTCAAACTGCAGAAAGTGACGGGGAAGCTACGCTGCAAGAATTGCAGGGAGAATCACACCAAGCTCGTTCTCCAGCCCTTGCCGCCCGTCCCGCAAGTCTTACAAAGGCTGAAACCCCTCGAGCAGCAGCTGATCGCCATGGCCAGGATCTCGCAGGTCTTGATCGACAAGCTTCCCGGCGGTGGCCCGAGTGCAGCGTGGGGGCGCATGTACGCAGTGCTGATGGAGGAGCCCCTCATTTGCGACGTCTTGCAGGGTGCCACTTTGATAGACGACGGCACGGTCTTGGTGGAGGGGGTCCAGGGCATGACCGCCTCGCCAGCGCGCCTCCACTGCTTGCACGCAGCTCTACAGCACCTGCAAGCCGAACACTCCTTGTACACAAACAGCCCTGCAGTGCACAGGGCCATAGAGAGAATGGCAGCCATCCTGGCACAGAGCGGACCCACCTCAAGAGCATACGAAGGAGGAGGAGACTGTCCGCAGCAACCATCAGAGTCCGACAGTGACGATGACGAGCTCGAGGTGACCTACCTAACGCCGAGATCAGCGATCTGCGCAAGGCCCGAGAATGTTCGAGGCTGATCGAGAACATGGACGTGAAGTTCTTCCCGCACTTGTTTCCAACTGGTACCGGCGGATTCCCAATGCTCACACAAGGCAAGGAGACCAACTTCTCACAGTATGCCCGGAAACGTCTCCTCGGTCTAGACCCACGATTTGAAGCATCCACGGCCTACATCATGTGGCTGCTCGAGATGCAAACGAAGAAGCGCTTGTCAGGCAACATCAACGTGAGGATCCGCGACCTAAAGCAGCCCAGAGGCTCAACCGAGTACGAGAACCACAGCCGTCAGGTATACACGGTCCTCAGAGACATGCCAGGAACGCAGCCGTACCTGCATGCAAAGAAGGGCGTGGCGCTCAGCATGTACGAGCAGCTCGGCATTCCCAACTTCTTCATGACGCTGACCTGTCACGCGCGCCAACCAGAACTCCTCGTCGCAGTCATCATGGCCAGACTCTTGCGACTCCATCCCCAACGTCCGCCCGAAGAGCTGGAGCGGCAGGCTGCCGAAATCCTGTCCTGCTACCAGAACGACGAGAAGTTCACCTGGGACGGCCTCTCCCCCAACCATCTGTGCAACCAGCATCCTGCAGTGGTGGCCAGACAGTTCATGCACCAGGTGTCCAAACTGATGGCGTGGTTGTCAGCCGAACGCGATGCGCCTGATGATGTACAAAGAGACGCAGATCCACAAGACGAGCCCCAGCAAGACGATGTGGACGTCGAGGAGGACTTCGCCCAAGCCCCGGCCACGGATTCCGCGGGTGCCCATCGGCGCATGCGCAGGGAGCGGCCGCCCTTCAAGGTCTTGGACTATATCCTCCGCATCGAATGGCAAAAGCGGGGCTTCCCGCATGCTCACATCCTTTTGTGGACCTCGGAACGGTGGAACGCAAAGGAGGACCGGCAGCGGCAGGCGGCTCCGGAGCCTTCGGAGACCAAAGAAGCGGCAAAGAAAGCAGACCCGAATTGGTCGGACGACGAGGAGATGGAGAAGTTCGTCCCCAAGTGCGCAGAAGATCTCAGCGACAAGCACATCGTTACGAAGAGCCCGCACACTTGGCGCCAATCGCAACGACTCCAGCCCCGAGACATCGAAATCAATGCCAAGCTCGCCGAGTTGCTGGTGCACAAGCATACTCCGTACTGCGGCAAGCTTGAGTTGGGCGCTTGCCGCTTCGGGTTTCCTCGCCCCTCAGAGCGGCGCACCAGACGGCGCACTTCCCAGGAGCAGTACGCCAACAGCCGGTTCAAGAGCAGCCTCTGCGTGAGGCGGGCCGAAACAGACACCATGATGGGCAGTTACAATACGGCTATCTTGCGCAGATGGAGGGCAAGCATGGATCTGCAGGTCATTTGCGAGCTCACCAGTGCCAGCCGCTACATCCTGGGCTACGCCTTCAAGTCCGAGGAGGACCGAAAGGCGCAGCAACGCGTGGAGAAGATCGTTGCGGGCTTCAGCTCCGGCAACAACGACGGCCCGGACCTCCAGAACCAGCAGGTCTACAAAGCGGCGCATGCAGCATTGCAGGGTCGGACCACGTCCACGTTCGAGGCCTGCCACCTCCTGCTTGGCCTCCCCATCGTCCAGTTCTCAAGGGACAATGTGTGGATCCAAGCCGGGCCTCCGGCCACGTGGACTGTGTGGGTGCCCAGACAGGATGAAAGCCGTGCCCTCCGAGAACCCGACGCGTACCGCAACACCAAGCTCAGCCGAGATGGGGAGATGCCCATTGCTCAGCACAGGTACCGACAGGTGCAAGCACATTTCGGCAGCAAAGAAGTCCTGGTGCCAGTGGAAGGCGGAGCTCCGACGGCGTGCACTTGGCAGGATTTGACCTTCATGGACTTTTGCGCGGCCTTCAAGTTCGTCGGTGTCGAATTCCCGCAACCTCGCAGGCAGCCTGCTATCGTCGGGTACAGACCTTTCAACCCAGACCTCGAGCCAGAGGAGTTCTACTATTCCAGGCTGCTGCTGCACCTGGTCTGGAAGGAGCCGGGAGATTGGCTGGAGGAGGAAGACCGCGGAAGCCACGCGGCCGCCTTTCGGCGCATTGTGGCAGACTTAGACGGCCATCCTCATTTCTTGCGATCCAAATGCTTCCCGCAGCTGGACGGCACGGTGAATGCCGCCAGGAGACTGCAAGCCGTGCACGCCACCATGTACATGAAGACCAGGATGCATCCGGCCCACTTGCGGGACGGCTGGGCGAACAGCAAGGTGGCCGAGGACAACTACAAGGACTCCCTGGAAATTATGGAAGCGCTGAAGAAGCGGCACGGGGGCGACATCGACTTTCTGGCCCCAGACACCGTGCCCACCGGAGCCGCCAGCAACGCTTTCGCGCCTGTGGAAGGCGGAGAGGAGTCTTTCGAGATGCTGACGACGGAGAACCCGACCCCGGAAACGGAGCGACAACGGCAGGCAATGGAGCACATCGTCAACTCCGTCCTGAGCTGCCCGAACATCAAGAGCAGCGAGAGCACCCGACGACTGAAGATGCTGCTTCATGGACCGGGCGGATGCGGAAAGTCGGTTGTGGTGCGAGCAGCAGCTCACATGCTCCGCCAAAACGGCAAAGGAGTGGTGATCGCGGCGCCGACGGGGGTGGCGGCCTGGAACATCAACGGCGTGACCCTCCACTCATGCCTCCTTCTCCCGGTCGTTAACAAGAGCTACGGCAAGGCCTGCGATCTACCCCTTCCAAACGGCCCCCAGCTGGCTTCCCTCCGAGCAATCTGGGCAAAGGTGGTGGCACTCTTCGTGGACGAGATGAGCTTCGTTTCCGCGTTCATGTTGGATCGACTGGACCAGCACCTTCGTCTCGCCAAAGACGCTCCACACCTGCCTTTCGGAGGACTCCACATCGTCTTCGCCGGAGACTTGTACCAGTTGCCACCCCCGGGCGGCTTACCAGCCTTCGCCAGTTGGCTATGGCTTCTCTTCGAGCTGTGCGAGCTCCAGGGCAACCAGCGCGCAGCCAAGGACCCGGCCTGGGCGGCTCTGCTCGCAAGGGTCCGCGTCGGGAACTGGACGGAGGCGGACATCGAGACCTTGCACGGCATGGTGGTCAAGAAACATGGCTCGAAGCGGCCCGCCCCGAAGGCCGTCAATCTGTACGCCACCCGAAAAGCAGTCGCAAACGCCAACGACAAGTACAAAGCCGAGCACCTACAGAGAACCGACGCCACGCTTCACGACTGCCCGGCCGTGGACTTCAACGTCAAGACCGGAGCTCCGCTGGACCCAGCAGCCATCTGGACAGATCCAGAGGATACTGGAGGACTCGAGACCTTGCTGCAGCTTTCGGTCGGCTTGCGTGTTATGCTGCGGCACAACATCGACGTGGAGGATGGCTTGGTTAACGGGGCTTGCGGCGCCGTGGAGCACATCGACATCGACGAGACCAGCGGAGAGGTGGAAAGGATCTGGGTCGCCTTCGAAAAGAATGCCGGAACCATTTGGCGAGCGGAGCACGGCACCAACTCAGTGGCCATTCTCCGTCGCTCGGGCACGTACGTGGACAAGGACTGCAACAAAGCGGAAAGACGTCAATTCCCGCTCGTGCTCGCTAAAGCCATCACCATCCACAAGAGCCAGGCAGCCACGATGCACGACGGAGTCCACGCACGCTTGGACCACACGGTCACCCAGGAAGGTCAAGCGTACGTCGCCCTGAGCCGCTGCCCCGAGCAGGCTTTGTGCACCCTGGAGCACTTCAACCCGAAGGCTTTGCGATTCAATAAGAACGCTGAGTGGGCTCTGCACAAGTTGAAGTTCAGCAAGCGCAGAGGGATGGTCCGCCACTGTGGCGTGCCTTGTTCAAGCCTCCGCAGAGCAAGGAAGTCTACTCGAAGCGATTGCAGGAGCTGGGCAAGCCTGATTTCGCGAAGCTGGGGACATGGCACGGCGAGGATGTGGAGGAGGGCGTCCAACCCTGGCACTGCCCGCTGTGCGGCGAAGAAGCTCCCGACACCAAAGCTGCCGTTCAGGCTCACAGAAAGACGTGCCCGTGCAAGCCCGAATCCAAAGCCAAGGCCAAGAGCTCAGCCAAGAGCAAGGCTAAGCCCGTCGCCGGCGCCGCAGCAACGCCGAGCCAAGCTACGGTTGGCACGGGTAAGCGAGCCGCCGAAAATGCCGTGGCACATGTGCCGGTGGCCAAGCATCTTCGCAAAGACACTTGCAGCAACAGCACCGCGGCCACGCCAACAGCGGCAACCGCCCCAGGAGGAGCAGCAGAACCGGCCGAGCCTTATTTCGAGCAGCAGCAGCGCGCCCTCTGCGGGCTGCATGCTCTGAACAATGCCTTGGGGGCAAGGCACTTCGCTCCGGAGGACATGGAGAAGGCCGTGCTCGTTCTTCTTGAAGAAGGTGGCCACGAACGTGGAGAAAACATCCAGGACCACGTGGCTCCAGATGGCTTCTACTCCTCCGAAGTCTTGGCTCAAGCACTCCAGTCGAAGGCCATGGACACGTACGATCGGGTCATGTGGGAGATGCCATTGAGACCCGTGACGACCGTGCGCGAGCTGCAGGGAGCTGTAGGGGCTGTGCAGAATCGGGACAACCTGCACTGGGTGGCTTACCGGTTCTTCAACAACGGCATCCTCCGCTTGGATTCTTTGGCACGCGCGCCGGAGCACATCCCAGTGGACACCTTCTTGGCCGACCTCCGGCACCACCCCAGCACCTACTGCATCCGTGAGGTTTAGACCGTCTGTACAAAGCCATGGAGAGCTTCGCCACCGTGCGGACTGTATGTGTTGCCTGCAAGTGAAAATCTGCATCTTTAGTCGTGTGCATCCACTGCAAGATCTGCAATTGCATCCATTGCAAGATGTGCAACGTTTCCCCAAGGCCCGATTGCAGATCCCATGTATGTTTCGCAGCCATCTCAAGCTTTTCGAACAAATCGAATCTCCAGCCATGGATCCCAAGACCGTTACAAGCAGCTCCATCGCCGCGATACCCGATACAAACAAAGCCAGCGCCTTACACTGCTAAAGAGATTCGAATGCTGTGCGTATGTGTCGCATCGTCGTGCGTTTTCGAGGTAGAACAGGGACAACGTGGCAGGGCAGTGCAAACGGGCCCAGGCAGGGCAGGGCAGGGCAGGGCACAGGCCGCCCCAAAAAAAATGCTTACACAAAGACGGCAAAACCCGCCAAAACTCCGTACCCAAACCCTACACAACTTCTATCGTGGCAGGGCAGTCAGGGCTAGGGCAGGGCACAGCAGGACGCAGGGCACAGCAGGGCACAGCAGGGCACAGCAGGGCACAGCAGGGCACAGCAGGGCACAGCAGGGCACAGCAGGGGCAGGGCAGGGCAGGGCTCGGCAGCAAAAAACAGAGCCACCTGCACAAAAAAAGCAAAAGCAAAAACCCTGTCAAAACCCGCCAAAACCCGCCCGAAACCCGCCAAAACCCGCCCGAAACCCGCCCGAAACCCGCCCGAAACCCGCCAAAACTCCGGACCCAAACCCTACACACCTTCTATTAAACCCTAAACCCTATAGGGTTTATATGATTTTGGCTTATATTCATACATATGTACATACAGCTATGCACATATACATATAGACAGAAGTAGAGATACAAATATTAATGTTATCAATATATGCTACATAAAATTATAAACATCATCGCATAGGGTGAATGTTTGAAAGTTATTACATGTGTACTTAAACTTTCAAACCTGTGTAGTCTTGCACCATTCCGCCTCGGCCGGTGGCTTCCGCCCAGCCTCGGCGGAAACTAAAATCTCCGTCGTAGCATCCTTATCATTTTATTGAACAGATCATTGGAATGATATCAGTTGTTCTATGTTTGGAATACTTCTACTACCGAAACACAAACAAAAAGAAAAACTATTAACCAACTATTTGATAAGAAAATTTGTCTTGTAAACAAAGAAAAGTCCCTACTATTTTTTACCATTCCTCAACTTGGGTTTTAGGTTTTGTAAGCGTTTGTCTCACTCACTCACTTTCATTCAACCATTCTTCTTCACTCCTTCTCACTCGCTGATTCTCATTCTCTCATGTTCACTCGCTCTTTCTCATCACGCGCTCGCGAACACTCACGCCCCCGCCAAAACAAAATCGGTTTTTGAATCTTCATTTCTGTGTTTTCACGCGTCGCCGAAACAAATTTGGTTCGGCAACTGTCGTTTTTGGGATTCTAAACCCCGTCCGTCCGTCCTTCCGTCCGTCCCGTCCGTCCGTCCCCGTCCATCCGTCCGTCCGTGAATCCTTTCCCGTCCGTCTGTCCGTCCGTCCCCGTCCCTTCTGTCCGTCCGTCCAGGGGTATCGCGTTTGCCTTGTAATTGAACGAAATCACAAAAAACAAATCTGTTTCTTGAATTGTTTTTTTTGTTTTCTTATCGCGGTCCATCCGTCCGTCCGTCCGTCCGTCCGTGCGTCCACATCCATCCGTCCGGCCACGCCCGGTCCGTGCCGTTCGGGTCCGTCGAGTCCGTCCCGTCCCGCGCTGTCCCGACACCCGTCCGTCGGTGCGTGTGCATGTGCGTCCATCCGTCGCCTGTTCGTTCGTTTGCCCGAACGAACGCAGGCGAGGTTTGCGGTAACGAACGCATTAGAGGAATGGGCCGGAGCCCCTTGTTTTTCCCATGAGGGTTGCCTAGGGCGCCAGCTGCGCTGGCGAACCCTAAACCCTAAACCCTAAACCCTAAACCCTAAACCCTAAACCCTAAAAAACCCTAAACCCTAAACCCTAACCCAAACCCTAACCCTAAAACCCTAAAACCCCCTAAACCCTAAACCTAAACCCTAAAAAACAAACTAAAAACCCTAAACCCTAAACCCTAAACCCTAAACCCTAAACCCTAAACCCTAAACCCTAAACCCTAAACCCTAAACTCAGGGGGGGCAGGCCGGTGGGCCCTGACGGCCCACCGCTGCCACCTCCCCTGCCTTTTCGGCGTTTGAAGGCATCGCCACATGCAATATGCCTAAACAGCGCCTCTACTGTCCCACCAAGGTGTATGCCGTGCCACCGCTAAGCATTGGGATGTCGGCAGTACTGCCCTATAATATACTTTATACCCTAAACCCTGTGCCCCCCTCAAAAACCTGTACTCAAAATCCTAAAGCTTTAGTGTTTAGGAATAGCGTTTAGGGCCTAAATCCTAAAGCTTTAGTGTTTAGGACCATTTTTGGCAATGTAAGCTTTAGTGTTTAGGAATAGGGTTTAGCGCTAAATCCTAAAGCTTTAGTGTTTAGGAATAGGGTTTGGCGCTAAATCCTAAAGCTTTAGTGTTTAGGCATAGGGTTTAGCGCTAAATCCTAAAGCTTTAGTGTTTAGGAATAGGGTTTAGCGCTAAATCCTAAGGCCTTTAAGTGTTAGGAATAGTGTTTTCAGCGCTAAGCCAAAGCTTAGGTGTTTAGGAATAGGGTTTTAGCGCTAACTCCTAAAGCTTTAGTGTTTAGGAATAGGGTTTAGCGCTAAATCCTAAAGCTTTAATGTTTAGGAATAGGGTTTAGCGCTAAATCCTAAAGCTTTAGTGTTTAGGAATAGGGTTTGGCGGCTGATTTCTGGAAAATCGGAGGCAGATTTTGGAGTGCTAAATTCTGTTCATAAAATGTGCATTTTAATTAGGGCAGGGGCCGATCTTGTGGTTCTGCCCATTCTGGTGCCTAAATCCTAAAGAATTGCGCTAAATCCTAAAGCTTTAGTGTTTAGGAATAGGGTTTAGCGCTAAATCCTAAAGCTTTCGTGTTTAGGAATAGGGTTTAGCGCTAAATCCTAAAGCTTTAGTGTTTAGGAATAGGGTTTAGCGCTAAATCCTAAAGCTTTAGTGTTTAGGAAAAGGGTTTAGCGCTAAATCCTAAAGCTTTAGTGTTTAGGAATAGGGTTTAGCGCTAAATCCTAAAGCTTTAGTGTTTAGGAATAGGGTTTAGCGCTAAATCCTAAAGCTTTAGTGTTTAGCAATAGGGTTTGGGGGCTGATTTCTGGAAAATCGGAGGCAGATTTTGTAGTGATAAATTCTGTTCATAAAATGTGCATTTTAATTAGGGCAGGGGCCGATCTTGGGGTTCCGCCCATTCTGGTGCCTAAATCCTAAAGAATTGCGCTAAATCCTAAAGCTTTAGTGTTTAGGAATAGGGTTTAGCGCTAAATCCTAAAGCTTTAGTGTTTAGGAATAAGGTTTAGCGCTAAATCCTCAAGCTTTAGTGTTTAGGAATAGGGTTTAGCGCTAAATCCTAAAGCTTTAGTGTTTAGGAATAGGGTTTAGCGCTAAATCCTAAAGCTTTAGTGTTTAGGAATAGGGTTTAGCGCTAAATCCTAAAGCTTTAGTGTTTAGGAATAGGGCGCTAAATCCTAAAGCTTTAGTGTTTAGGAATAGGGTTTGGCGCTAAATCCTAAAGCTTTAGCGTTTAGGAATAGGGTTTAGCGCTAAATCCTAAAGCTTTAGTGTTTAGGAATAGGGTTTAGCGCTAAATCCTAAAGCTTTAGTGTTTAGGAATAGGGTATAGCGCTAAATCCTAAAGCTTTAGTGTTTAGGAATAGGGTTAGCGCTAAATCCTAAAGCTTTAGTGTTTAGGAATAGGGTTTAGCGCTAAATCCTAAAGCTTTAGTGTTTAGGAATAGGGTTTAGCGCTAAATCCTAAAGCTTTAGTGTTTAGGAATAGGGTTT
>CAJNDT010004621.1:0-12911 GCA_905221615.1 Symbiodinium sp. CCMP2592
ACGTCGGGAGAAGCCGCGGCAGCGTGAGCTGGGTCAAGGTCCACAACATCCTGGAAAGTCCCGAACAGCAACAGGCGCTCGCAGCATGTCGCATGGCCACAGCAGCACAGCTACGCGCGGAAATGGCTGCGCACACCAAGGAAGTGGGGTCAACACACCGCAGCATGCGAAAAGCGGCGAAGCCCAGACCCGACATGACCCACCGCAGCCATGTCAAAAAGCGATGCAAAGGGGGCCAGCCCACCAACAAGAAGAGCCGGAAAGCTGAGTGCGGATGAAGCCCGAACTTAGACTTGGGCAGACACCAGTAGCAGGACTTCGACGCGCGGGCTTCCGGTAAGAAAGAGAGGTCGACTCGAGAGACAATCAAGCTCTGCCGCATCCTTACATGGAGCGGAATTCTCTCAGAAGCCCCGACAGCAAACTAACCAACCACGCCCGAAGAGCTTTTGGCTCCGCAGTGCACACCCTCGCTCCCGCCATCGTTGCAGTGTCCAGCGAGGCCAGAACAGTAGCACCACTAGCTCAAAAACAAAGAACGACATGCCCCACCTCCCCACTCAACCCCGCTCCCGCCCCTCCACTCGCCCTACCCAAAGAAAAACAAGGCCGCTTCAAGAGGGGCCAGTCTCCATCGACCAACAGCAGCCACTCGACCGGAAGACCCTTCAGGCGGGGACCAAAGCCAAAGCCGACACAGCAACAAGCTCGCGCCAGCAGTATCTAGCAGCGGCACGGCAGGTCAGACGGCGAGTGGTGGTGGTGGCACAGCGGCAACTGGTACATGTACACCCACGCCCCCCAGCAGCAAAGCAAGCAACCACACAGGAACACACCTGTGCAGCTGTGCATACATGCACGCAGAGAGCACAGCAGCAAAGAGCCATCCAGTGAGTACGTGTCGCCAGGAAATCACGCAACCATGTCGCTCAAGCGCACAGGAGGAAGTCTGTCATGGAGCGGCGACGATGGGATGGCGCCGATGGTCGAGGGAAGACGGCCTGGACTTCAACGTCGTGCCCTTACAAGCCCGCACGCTGCAACATGCCGAGGATACAGAAGATTCGGACTGAGCCGAGGATTTTTTGCCGAGCTACACGTACCCATGACCGCCGCTACCTCACTCCAACCTCGATCTAGTCTCTTGCCCAGACCCCGCAGCTCGATACATGCGCTCTGCTTGGCAACACAGACACCAGGCCCAGGCCAATCGCACTCGACTGCACCGAGATCAAGCAAGGCCGCAGACCCACGCGGACTCCCGGTAGCCGCAGTTGACATACCGAGATACAGAAAAGCCAACCGCAAGCGCGGGGCACATTGGTGCTCAGGGAAGGTGTGTAGTCACAGACCAAAGCGTGCACGCTGTCTCCGCCTGTCGGCTCGAAAGCAGCAACGGGCACTGGCAAGCAGAAACCTGCGGGTAGACTCGCCCGGAAGCGAGCCATGGACTTCCGCGCCATGCCGTGTCTCTACAGGACGGTCGGCTATGCAGTGAACCAGCTGGTTGAAAAAGCTCAAGGCACCTAACGGACACCAACCGCCGCCAAAGACAGAACTGCTCTCTGCGAGAACCCTGACGAGGCGACCTCTCCGAAGCAGCCAGAGCCGACTGGGAGAGCATCTTCCGACAGGTACAAGGAGTGGTCGCGAGCATCAGGCGGGGACGACAGAAGAACGGACGACTTGTCACAAAACAAGGCCTCCAGAAGCTCGAGAAGCATCTGATGCTGGCTCGGAGATGTCGGCAACAGGCCGCGGAAAAGCACGCCAGGCAACGCCGTCGCCGCGTGCGATAAAGGAATGCCTCCGCCTGCTGAGCCGAGCGCCTTGGCGACGCAGCAATGGCGACGTACTTGGGAACGCTCGCAGTCGCGATCACACGCAGTGCTCTGGCGACGGCCTCGGACAACAACCATCGCTCCAAGCAACACGAAGGAAAAAAAACCGAGAGTCCCCAATTGCTGCCGTGTGTCCATATGCTGCTCGCCATCATATGACAGAAACTGACCATGCAGTGCAGAAGCACGCGCCGACTCGAGCTCTCGGCTTACCAGCTCCTGCCCGGGCGCAACCTATACATCCGCGCCATTGACGCCGGGCAACTCCGGTGGGCAGTTGATATCACGGCAATCACAAACCCCGAAGAGCCCCGTGTGTGAAAGGGCTGCATGCTATCATAAGAACGGCACCCGCAGAGCGCGCACCAAGGACGATGCCCTTCCTCATCTGGCTCGACGACCTCGCGGTGCGTCGAAGCAACGGCGACCAGGGGAAGAAGCACCCGCCCCCAACTCCGCGCAGGTATCCTACATGACAGGAGAAGATTACATGTGGGCCACAGCCGACTGGCTGGATCCGCAGGCCAGCATGCTTGCAACCGCTGCTGACGAACAGCACATGCCATCGAAGGAGTACAACTACCGAGGCGCAATGGAGGCGCGCAGCAACATGAGCGCACGCCATGGAAAATGCCGCGGCAACGGCGCACCGAGGAGCCAGACATCCCCCAGGGCTTCCGCTTCGTGGGTCCGACCAGGGCCGAAGCAGAGGCCGCGTTGCCGCCACAAGGACAGTCCCCAAGCACGACCTTCCAGGCACGCCGCTTCGACGAAGAGCTTCAAGCGTACCTGGAGGACAACCGTGTCTGCAACAGCTCCACATGCCGCACCCCTGTTGGCAATCTGTACCCCGCTACGATTGCCGCCTTCCGACAATCTAGACCCCCTAAGATTGCCACCTGCTGACAATCTAGATCGCCGGTGATTGCCACCCGTTGGCAATCTATAACCCCCCCCCCTTAAGATTGCCACCTGCTGACAATCTAGATCTCATGTGATTGCCACCTGTTGGCAATCTATACCCCCCCCCCCCTACGATTGCCACCTTCTGACAATCTAGACCCCCTAAGATTGCCACCTGCCGGCAATCCATCAGGCCTGGCAAATGGCAGCTAAGCACCAAAAACGCAGGTGTGATTGCCACCTGTTGGCAATGTGACCCCCCCCCCACCAACCAGGATTGCCATCTTCCGACAATCTAGACCCCTCAGGAACCCAAGGGGGGACCCTCCCACGAAAGAAAAATCTCCCGAGCCTAGGCAGAAACGCCCCCGAGAACCTTGACCTTCTTTCAAACAACAAAGACACCAAAACCGCGGCAACCCCTAAACACTACTAAAGCTTCAACCAAGAGCAGCCCGAGCAAACAGGGAGCACTCGTAGGGCCGACGACGAGTTCGAAGGCATAAGGAACGGCCCCCTCAAAGCAGTGAAACCACAAGCGCCCCCAAAGCCCGGCAATCCCGCAACAATAAGAAAGCCTCAATCTAGTCTAGCCCGAACCAACAGAGAGCAATCGCGGAGCAGACAACGGGGCAGACGACGAGTTTGAAGGCTTATGCAACGGCCCCCTTAAAGCAGTGAAACCACAAGAACCACCAAGACCCGGCAAACCCTCAACAATAAGAAAGCCTCAATCTAGTCTAGCCCGAACCAACAGAGAGCAATCGCGGAGCAGACGACAACTTTTAAGGCTTAAGCAACGGCCCCCTCAAAGCAATGAAACCACAAGAACCACCAAGACCCGGCAATCCTTTTACACTCACACGGCTCTAAACCTAACTTAACCCGAACAAACAGAGCACAATCGCAGGGCACACGCCAAACTTTAGGACCTAAAAACCAGCCCCCCAAAGAAAACTCTTTTCGGGGGTTCTAGGGGGTGTCCCCCTGGCGCGGTCCAGCAACAAGCGAGTGCTGGCGGGGTCCAGGGCGAGGAGTCCTGGCGGGGGGTCTGGGGGGCAGCGCCCCCCAGGATCACGGTGGTGAATATTTACGATTCGTAAAGAATCTCATGAAAATGAAAAGTTCAAAGGTTTCGATCCCCAACCCGGAAAAAGTGCCGAAAAACACGATTGTCAGAAACGGGCTTTTTTACCAAACCCCAGCAAACCCATAACAATCAGAAAGACTAAATTTAGTCTAGCCCGAACCAACAGAGAGCAATCGCAGTGCAGACAAGGAGTTTTAAGGCTTAAGCAACAAGCCCCTTAAAAGAAAAGGATGCAGCTGCTGGCTTCGCGTGAGATGCTTAGGGCGCCTTTTAGCGCAGTCTCAAAAAACTGCGCTGGCGAACCCTAAACCCTAAACCCTAAACCCTAAACCCTAAACCCTAAACTGAAGGCCGACCCCCACCGCAGCGAATGGGGTCGGCCGCAGCAGGCGGACCGGAAGGCGCCTGCCGGACCGTAGGCGATGGCTGAAAAGCGAGCCGTAGGTCCTGGACCTCATGTCCACGCGGCTCCAGTGAATAGGCCGCTACTGTCAGCCTATAAAGTAATAACCCTAAACCTCAGTGCAAACGGCCGGGGACGCCTGGATTCCTCCTTTCTGGGACCCGGTAAACCTTCGTGCAAATGGTCGGGGACGCCTGGATTCCTCCTTGCTGCCTTTGAAGAGCCTTAAATTAAACACCCGGAACCGAAAATTAAGGACCCGGAGCTTAAAATTAAGGACCATTAAGGACCGGACCTAAAATTAAGGACCCGGAGCCTAAAATTAAAGGCCCGGAGCTTAAAATAAGAACCAAAACCTAAAATTGAGGACCCGGAGCCGAAACTTAAGGACCCGGAGCTTAAAATTAAGGACCGGACCTAAAATTAAGGACCCGGAGCCGAAAATTAAGGACCCGGAGCTTAAAATTAAGGACCGCCTAAAATTAAGGACCCCGGAGCCTAAAATGACCTAAAATTAAGGACCCGGAATCGAAAATTAAGGACTCGGAGCTTAAAATTAAGGACCGGACCTAAAATTAGGGACCCGGAACCGAAAATTAAGGACCCGGAGCTTAAAATTAAGGACCGGACCTAAAATTAAGGACCCGGAGCATAAAATTAAGGGCCCGGAGCTTAAAATTAAAGGCCAGGACCTCAAATTAAGGACCCGGAGCTAAAAATTAAGAACCCGGAGCTTAAAATTAAGGCCAGACCTAAAATCAAGGACCCGGAGCCTAAAATTAAGGGCCCGAAATTAAGGGCCAGGCTAAAATTAAGGCACCGGAGCTTAAAATAAGGACCGGATCTAAAATTAAGGACCCGGAGCCTAAACTTAAAGGCCCGGAGCTTAAAATTAACCGGACCTAATTAAAATTAAGGACCCAGAGCCTAGCGCAGGCCCCCACAAAGCCTGCAGAAGGTCCTCCCCCGTAAACCCTGCAGAGGCCCCAGAGGCCAAAAGCCCACCGAAGCCACCCAGAAGGCCCTTTGGGTCACTTTGGGGCCTGGAGATTGTCACTCTGGGGCCTGGAGATTGTCACTTGGGGGCCTGGAGATTGTCACTTTGCGCCTGGAGTTTTTCACTTTGGTGTTGTGGAAAAGTTGGCCTGGTCTGGTTGAAGTTTTTGCAGGTTTTGCGAGGTTCTTAAAGGCTCAGAGTGGTTTTCAAAAGTTTTGAATGGTTTTTGTAGCTGTTTCAATAGGTTTTAAGTAGTTTTGAAGGTGGGCAAAAAGGTGTCCAGAAGGTTTCCAGAAGGCCGCGCAGCCCCCACAAAGCCTGCAGAAGGTCCTCCCCCGTAAACCCTGCAAAGGCCCCAGAGGCCACAAGCCCACCGAAGCCACCCTGGGTCACTTTGGGGCCTGGAGATTGTCACTTTGGGGCCTGGAGATTGTCACTTTGGGGCCTGGAGATTGTCACTTTGCGCCTGGAGATTGTCACTTTGGCGTTGTGGAAAAGTTGTTTGTTGTTGTTGCTTCCAAACCATATAAGCCCCCCTTGCTAGGGGGGTTGGGGGGGTAGACAACCCTAAACCCGTTCAAGGTTTGAAATTAGGGTGGGAGGGCGGGCATTGCAGCTCATGCGCCGACCCCAACCACTTCATGGAGGGGTCGACAGCGCACTCGCAGCGAAAAACCCTAAACCCTAAACCCTAAACCCTAAACCCTAAACCCTAAACCCTAAACCCTAAACCCTAAACCCTAAACCCTAAACCCTAAACCCTAAACCCTAAACCCTAAACCCTAAACCCTAAACTGAAGGCCGACCCCCCACCGCAGCGAATGGGGTCGGCCGCAGCAGGCGGACCGGAAGGCGCCTGCCGGACCGTAGGCGATGGCTGAAAAGCGAGACGTAGGTCCTGGACCTCAGGTCCACGCGGCTCCAGTGAATAGGCCGCTACTGTCAGCCTATATAATAATAACCCTAAACCTTGGTGTAAACCGGCCGGGCACCCTTGAAATCCTCCAACCTTAAATTAAGGACCTGTCGGCCACAATTAAGGATTGAGACTTCAAAATTAAGGACGAAGCTTTAAAATTAAGGATTGGAGCCGAAAATGAAGGACTGGGGCTGCAAAATCCTCTTTTCTGGAGGACCCGGAGTTAGAATTAAGGACCGGAACAGAAAAATAAGGACCCGGAGCTCAAAATTAAGGACCGGACCTAAAATTAAGGACCCGGAGCCTAAAATTAAGGGCCCGGAGCTTAAAATAAGAACCAAAACCTAAAATTGAGGACCCGGAGCCGAAACTTAAGGACACGGAGCTTAAAATTAAGGACCGGACC
This sequence comes from Symbiodinium sp. CCMP2592, assembly GCA_905221615.1. Classification (NCBI taxonomy): domain Eukaryota; class Dinophyceae; order Suessiales; family Symbiodiniaceae; genus Symbiodinium; species Symbiodinium sp. CCMP2592. Next base: position 6,560 of record CAJNDT010004621.1, read on the forward strand.
TAAAATTAAGGACCCGGAGCCGAAAATTAAGGACCCGGAGCTTAAAATTAAGGACCGGACCTAAAATTAAGGACCCAGAGCATAAAATTAAGTGCCCGGAGCTTAAAATTAAGGGCCAGGACCTCAAATTAAGGACCGGAGCCGAAAATTAAGAACCCGAAGCTTAAAATTAAGGCCAGACCTAAAATCAAGGACCCGGAGCCTAAAATTAAGGGGCCGATATTAAGGGCCAGGCTAAAATCAAGGCACCGGAACTTAAAATAAGGACCGGACCGGACCCGGAGCCTAAACTTAAAGGCCCGGAGCTTAAAATTAACTGGACCTAATTAAAATTAAGGACCCAGAGCCTAGCGCAGGCCCCCACAAAGCCTGCAGAAGGTCCTCCCCCGTAAACCCTGCAGAGGCCCCAGACCAGAAGGCCCTTTGGGTCACTTTGGGGCCTGAAGATTGTCACTTTGGGGCCTGGAGATTGTCGCTTTGCGCCTGGAGTTTTTCACTTTGGTGTTGTGGAAAAGTTGGCCTGGTCTCGTTGAAGTTTTTGCAGGTTTTGCGAGGTTCTTAAAGGCTTCGAGTGGTTTTTAAAAGTTTTGAATGGTTTTTGTAGCTGTTTCGATAGGTTTTAAGCAGTTTTGAAGGTGGGCAAAAAGGTGTCCAGAAGGTTTCCAGAAGGCCGCGCAGCCCCACAAAGCCTGCAGAAGGTCCTCCCCCGTAAACCCTGCAGAGGCCCCAGAGGCCAAAAGCCCACCGAAGCCACCCAGAAGGGTTTTTGGGTCACTTTGGGGCCTGGAGATTGTCACTCTGGGGCCTGGAGATTGTCACTTGGGGGCCTGGAGATTGTCACTTTGCGCCTGGAGATTGTCACTTTGGCGTTGTGGAAAAGTTGGCCTGGTCTGGTAGAAGTTTTTGCAGGTTTTGCGAGGTTCTTAAAGGCTTCGAGTGGTTTTTAAAAGTTTTGAATGGTTTTTGTAGCTGTTTCGATAGGTTTTAAGCAGTTTTGAAGGTGGGCAAAAAGGTGTCCAGAAGGTTTCCAGAAGGCCGCGCAGCCCCCACAAAGCCTGCAGAAGGTCCTCCCCCGTAAACCCGGCAAAGGCCCCAGAGGCCACAAGCCCACCGAAGCCACCCAGAAGGCCCTTTGGGTCACTTTGGGGCCTGGAGATTGTCACTTTGGGGCCTGGAGATTGTCACTTTGCGCCTGGAGATTGTCACTTTGGCGTTGTGGAAAAGTTGTTTGTTGTTGTTGCTGCCAAAGCATATAAGCCCCCCTTGCTAGGGGGGGTTGGGGGGGTAGACAACCCTAAACCCGTTCAAGGTTTGAAATTAGGGTGGGAGGGCGGGCATTGCAGCTCATGCGCCGACCCCAACCACTTCATGGAGGGGTCGACAGCGCACTCGCAGCGAAAAACCCTAAACCCTAAACCCTAAACCCTAAACCCTAAACCCTAAACCCTAAACCCTAAATTTTAGACGGCCAGAGGCCGAAGGTGCGCCAGCGCAGCTTCTGGTTTGATGTTCAGCAGGTACGCAGGATTTAAGGCAAGCAACCGTAAGGTGACCCCCGCGAGGGTTTAAGTGAATTGAAGGGTTCAACCCCCCGCGCGGGTTTAAGTAAATTGAACTGACCCAACTAAACCCTAAACCTCTCTACCTATAGTAATTTAAACCTTACTGGCTTCGTGGGTACTTGACGTTTTCAGCTGATCACTTCATCTATCTTCGTTGGCACTTCATCAATCTTGGTGGGCTAAACCGTTCGCCCTAGATTTAGGGCGGCCCCTAAACCGTTAGCCCTAGATTTAGGGCGGCCCTAAACCGTTAGCCCTAGATTTAGGGTGGCCCTAAACCGTTAGCCCTAGGTTTAGGGCTGATCACTTCATCAATCTTCGTGGGCACTTCATCAATCTTCGTGGGCACTTCATCAATCTTCGTGGGCACTTCATCAATCTTCGTGGGCTAAACCGTTCGCCCTAGATTTAGCCCTAAACCGCTAACCCTAGATTTAGGGCGGCCCTAAATAATTTTACAATTCCAGTAGGCTGAAACCCATGTAACCAAGCGAAGCTGGCGGAACCCTGCGGGAGGATTTGAGTAAACTAGGCGCTCGACCCCCTCGACTCACCAACCCCATCGCACCACAAGAATAGAAAAAAACGAAAGTGAAAGGAGCCGACGGGTCCGGGACTAGCGAGTAGTGCTCCCGCTCGACCCCCCGGCTCCTTTCACGATTGGGGTCCTAGGCTTAGCCCCTGGCCACGGCGACACGAAACCTTAACCCTAAGATACCCGAAACCTAAACAGCCTAACAGAACCCGAAACGCTAACAAGCCGCAAACCCGGACAAACCCTAAACGCCGACAAGCGCTAAACCCTGCCAAACCCTAAGTCCTAGCACACCCCAAACCCTAACAACCCGAAGCCCCCACACAAAGCACGGCACGCACTCGAAACCTCACTGCCTCGGAGCCCCAACCCACCTCCCAAGTCCGAAAAACCCTCAACACCCAAGCCTCGCGCACTCAGACCTCTCTGCCTCGGAGCCCCAACCCACCTGGAAGCCCTGAAACCTCGCGAGGGAGGGCCCGGCCAGACCAGAGCATCGCCGAGCCTGGGCGGAAAGAGAGAAAAACCCCTAACAAACCCCGAACCCCAAGAGCCCCTAAACCCTAGCAAACCCTCTAGCCTAACAAAGCTTAAGCCCTACCGAGCCCTAAAGCATAAGAAACCCTAAAGCCTAACAGGGCCCCAAACTCTAACAGGGCAGTTTAAGTAAATTGACAAGTTTTTTTCTAAGTGCAACTGAACGGTTTAAGTAAATTGAAATGACCCAAGCAACACACCCAACCCTAAACCTTTAACCCTAGACCCTTTAACTGAAGGCCGACCCCCCACCGCAGCGAATGGGGTCGGCCGCAGCAGGCGGACCGGAAGGCGCCTGCCGGACCGTAGGCGACGGCCGAAAGGCAAGCCGTAGGTCCTGGACCTCAGGTCCACGCGGCTCCAGTGAATAGGCCGCTACTGTCAGCCTATATAATAATAACCCTAAACCTCAGTGCAAACCGGCCGGGGACGCTTGAAATCCTCCAACCTTAAATTAAGGACCTGTCGGCCACAATTAAGGATTGAGACTTCAAATTAAGGACGAGGCTTTAAACTTAAGGATTGGAGCCGAAAATGAAGGACCGGTGCTCCAAAATTTTGGGTTGGAACCTAAAATTGCGGACCGGCCCCAAGACCCGGCGGTACTATCTGTTACGGCCAAGAGTGGGCCAGAAAGAGGACCAGAAAGAGCCACGAAGACCCGGCAGTACGATTTGTTACGGCCAAGAGTGGGCCAGAAAGAGCCACCAAGACCCGGCGGCAGTACGATTTGTTACGGCCAAGAGTGGGCAAAAGAAAGAGCCAAAAAGATCCCGGCAGTACGATTGTCGGCAAGAGTGGGACAGAAAGGGCCACCAAGACCCGGGCCAGTACGATTTGTTACGGCCAAAGAGTGGTCCCAGAAAGAGCCACCAAGACCCACAGAGTACGATTGTACGTCCAAGGAGTGGGCCAGAGAAAGAGCCACCAGACCCGGAAGTACGATTTGGTACGGCAAGAGTGGGCACGAAAGAGCCACCAAGAAACCGAACACCCTTCACGAGCAGGGATTAAATAGAAATGGTATTTGCCACACCGTTGGAAGCGACCAAGATGCCAGCAAAACAGTGCAGAAAAAAACACAAATTGTTAAACTAGTTCGCTTTTTTAGTTGTGCTAACTACTTGAAACAAGAAGTTCAAGAACCAGTGCAGAAAAAAAGCCCCATTTTGTTAGTCCTAGTTGTCGTGCTCAACATCCTTAAAACAAGAAGCCAAGAACCAGTGCAGAAAAAAAAAACCCATTTTGTTAGTCCTGGTTGTCGTGCTCAACATCCTTGAAACAAGAAGCCAACAACCGGCCCCTTCCCCCACCGGACCTCTCACGATTGACACCTGCTGTCAATCTGGCAAGGGAGTGTGACAGCCATCCGCCGGGAGGGTCCAGAGATACTGACAATCCAAAGGGGCAAACGGCCAGCAAGGGAGTGTGACAGCCATCCGCCCCCTTTCCACCAAGCTCCACCCAGATTGCCACCAGCTGACAATCTGAAGCCCTGAAGATTGCCACCTGCTGACAATCCAAAGGGGCAACCGGCCAGCAAGGGAGGGTGACAGCCATCCGCCCCCTTTCCACCAAGCTCCACCCAGATTGCCACCAGCTGACAATCTGAAGCCCTGAAGATTGCCACCTGCTGACAATCCAAAGGGGCAACCGGCCAGCAAGGGAGTGTGACAGCCATCCGCCCCCTTTCCACCAACCCCCACCACGATTGCCACCTATTGGCAATCTGTTCCCCCTTAAGATTGCCACCTGTTGGCAATCTGTACCCCCCTAAGATTGCCACCTGCTGACAATCTAGATCCCCTGTGATTGCCACCTGTTGGCAATCTGTACCCCCTTAAGATTGCCACCTGTTGGCAATCTGTACCCCCTAAGATTGCCACCTGCTGACAATCTAGATCCCCTGTGATTGCCACCTGGTGGCAATCTGTACCCCCCTACGATTGCCGCCTTCTGACAATCTAGACCCCCTAAGATTGCCACCCCTTTGGGGCCTGGAGATTGTCACTCGGGGCCTGGCGATTGTCACTTTGGGGCCTGGAGATTGTCACCTGGGGCCTGACGATTGTCACTTTGGGGCCTGGAGATTGTCACTCGGGGCCTGGCGATTGTCACTTTGGGGCCTGGAGATTGTCACCTGGGGCCTGGAGATTGTCACTCGGGGCCTGGCGATTGTCACTTTGGGGCCTTGAGATTGTCACCTGGGGCCTGGCGATTGTCACTTTGGGGCCTGGAGATTGTCACTTTGGGGCCTGGAGATTGTCACTTTGGCGTTGTGGGTGGCCTGGTTGCAAGTTTTTGCAGGTTTTGAGAGGTTTTTAAAGGCTCAGAGTGGGTTTAAAACGTTCTAAGTGGCTTCCGAAGTTATTTCAAAGGGCTTTAAGCAGTCTTGAAGCCGGGCAAAATTGACACCCACCGTCAATCTACGACCGCCCGGGGACCAGGATTTCCCCGACCCGCGCGCGTACACACAATGCGCTTTTGGACCCTCCGCTAGCACCCCAAGGGGGGCATGCCAGGTGTCTTTTGGAAGCTAGTAATGGCGTTGAACTACAGCGACTGCTGTACGCGCCAGTTCACTAGCGAAGCGGCCTCCAAATACCTAAAAAGAGCCGATGTGCCTTCCTTGAGCATTCCAAAAGTAGGCCGCGGTCATACTTTTGGGATGTGTGCCACGGACGCGCTTTGCGCGAGGATCGGTTTGTTTTCCTCAGTGCCAAGGGCCAAGGGGGCTTCCCATTGAGCCTGTCAACGGGAACGCGGGTACTCGCTCGCGGGTGCGCGTTACTACCGGGGATCCGATCTATCTCCAATCGGTGAACACATATGGGCGAAGGATGTTTCAATCCGACCAGAAACATCGGGGAAGCAGGGAGCGTGTGCTGCGGGACATTCTCTTATAAGGCGCCTAAAATAAGGCCATCCCAGTACTAAGTACGCTGGGGGGTGCCTTCGAAGACCTTCACAATCTCATACTTCCCACGCATGCATTCAGTGAACATGTCCAAGCCAAGGACTGATTTTTGGTGCAAGCGACTCGGCTGCAACTAAACATGTTCGTGTTCGTCAATCTCATGTTTGCATTGCTTCCCGCCCGGCGCCAAGGTACAACCAACGAGGCCGGCAATGGAAGACGGCCACCAAGCTGCAATTACACGCATGCACGTTTGCACTTTCAAAGGGGAATTCGAGTTTTGGACGGTATTGGAAGAGAACAGGAAGAGGTCTGGAAGAAGCCAGCTAGGCGACAGGACCGCCGATAGAGAGACCAAATATTCGCCCAAGTACCATGTATATAGCAACATCCTTAAAACAAGAAGTCAAGAACCAGTGCAGAAAAAAAGCCCCATTTTGTTAGTCCTGGTTGTCGTGCTTAACATCCTTAAAACAAGAAGCCAAGAACCAGAGCAGAAAAAAACACACCCCATTTTGTTACCCCTGGTTGTCGTGCTCAACATCCTTAAACCAAGAAGCCAAGAACCAGAGCAGAAAAAAACACACCCCATTTTGTTAACCCTGGTTGTCGTGCTCAACATCCTTAAAACAAGAAGTCAAGAACCAGTGCAGAAAAAAAGCCCCATTTTGTTAGTCCTGGTTGTCGTGCTTAACATCCTTAAAACAAGAAGCCAAGAACCAGAGCAGAAAAAAACACACCCCATTTTGTTACCCCTGGTTGTCGTGCTCAACATCCTTAAACCAAGAAGCCAAGAACCAG
>CAJNDT010004622.1:0-12895 GCA_905221615.1 Symbiodinium sp. CCMP2592
CGGAATTGGAGACGAGGTCTGTGTGACTGCTGCATGGCCCTCCAAAGGAAAAGAAACGCTTTAAGCGTGATGCGCAGGCATGGAGCCCAATTAACACATATAATCTAGGCGTTTGCCTTAAATTTTTAGGTTTCTTGCATCAAATTTGCCTCAATTTTTTTATATTTTGCATCAAATTTTTTTTATTCTTTTCATCGCTATGTATTTGCAGTAAATATACATATTCAACCCGATAATATTTTTGCATTTGTTTTAGCATACCAAGCATACTCTGTAAATATCGTACACACTAAAACAATGGTTTCTGGTGAAGCGATGGAAGAGTGGAGAAAAATTCGAGGAGGCAAGAACAAAAACTTGAGGCAATTTTGAGGCAACTATACCAAAAATTTGAGGCAAAAGCCACAGCAACAGCGATTATTTGTTGTACCTGCAAACCCACATAGCTGCTGAAGGCTCGGTTTCCAAAAAACAGAACATAATCTAATCTGTCACTTCACCCAAGTGCTTCTCAGATGACACTGCGCTGTTGCGTTTAAGCGTAATAAATGGTAGACACAATGGTTCCTGGTGAAGCGATGGAAGAGTGGAGAAAAATTCGAGGAGGCAAGAACAAAAACTTGAGGCAATTTTGAGGCAACTATACCAAAAATTTGAGGCAAAAGCCACAGCAACACAGTGGTTTCTTGCTACTAGTACGGGTACTGGCTTGTAGTCTACAATCCCTACAAGTCCAAATTACTCGGTTTCCAAAACAGGACATCATTCAATCGCACATTTCCCCCAAGCATTTCTCACATGACGCTGCAGTGTTGACTACAATGTTACTCAACAGAGCCCACATATCGAAACTACATATTGGCCTACGGCCTACGCCTGTAATCCTTGCGGCCCGGATACGGAACACCCAAATCCTCCGAAACCCAAAACCTCGACCCCAAGTGCTCAAGGCCCAGACTGCTCGTATGGTCTGCCATCGCAATCCCGGCCACCGCCCTGTGCAGCTCCGTTCTCTTTGAGGAATGTCGGGTGATCGGGGATGAGGACGGGGAGGATCTAGGCTTCGGGTAGGTAATAAAAACTTGTCACGCAGAAGAAGACCGAAGCTTGGGTGAGGGGTTCAGAGGGTGTTCAAGCTTTCGCGGTTCTTAGCCCAGCCTGCAGGCTTGGACGGGCTGGGGCTGAAACCCAATCTGAACTTGACCCTAACCCCAACCCCCCAAACCCGCAATGCCACAACGGGAGAGCCGCCTCTGCGAATTTGATGATGACCGCCCGGCAGCGCATTTCTCAACGATCCTTTCCGGAACATCACATGAGCTTTCCCGTACTGGGGGTCACGTAGGCTACTGGATGAGAGCTTCCGGTCTTATGAATCCAGTGTATGCCAGGGTTAAGGGTTAGCTGGTGCCCTGCAAAGACGTTATCTTCTTTCAAAAACTTGATGTTTGCACGAGGCACAAGGAAAAGGATAAGGTTGTACCCATGTCATGCCGCAGCTAGAATATATTGTAAAATACTCAATCACTCAATCTTTATTGCCGAAGTGCGAAACAATCCATAAAACCCATACCGGTTTCATGATGCGCACGCGCGCCCCCCAGCGCCAGCAAAGGAAAAGAGGCAGCAACCAGGGCAGAAAAAGGGAGAAGGAATGAACCCACAGGGGGCGGCTTTGCTTAAAGCACCAGCCCCAGAAGAGCACAAAACAAGGCTTTCACAGTCGGTCTTACAGCTACAAGCTGGGGGGCTGGGGCCAGTTCAAGCCAACCCCGCCGCCCCGAAGGACCCGTGCTTCAGCTGGCATCCACTCGCATTCAGGACGTCATCTCTGCATGTTTCGGGTCACGTGCAGGACATGATTTTGTTTGGGATTCCTGCTTGGTGACGGAAGTCTTGCTTGAGAATGCTCCATGTTCGTAAAGTGTTGAACTGATCTTTCTAGTGGATGTCAGAACAGCTGTTTACCAATTCACCGATGCTGGTGAGTTGAGTGATTCTGCGTGGAGCTCCTGTCTAGGATTCAGATCAGTAAGCATTTATGTCACGAGCAGCTTGGGTGTCACCTTTTGGCAGCCTTTTGGGCAGCTTGTCTTAAGTTTTTGCTGGTGCTTTAAGCAAAGCCGCCTGGTCTTCATTCAGCCTGTTTTTTCTTGACTTCTGTTTGGCCTTTTACCGCGCAGCCTACATGACGGCTTATCACCTTATATGCCTCAATGGCTGATTCCTTATGTCTGAAGGGAGCACGAGCGAAGACATGAAGCACGGCACTGCAAACCACTTCGGTTCTAAAGGCTGCAACTTCTCAAATCCGCACGATGCATAGTTCAGATAAGACCGTGCCTCTGCGCAGAAGAAGCCAAAGCCAGACCTTGGAACAAACGGAGTTCCAGGGATGCACGCTCAACGCAGGCAAGGCTTTGGAAGGCACCGTGGTGGCTCCGGTCTTTTTCGCCACAGCATCGCCAGGAAGACGAGTGAAGCACGAGCCGCCTACAGTGTGCCACCAGTGCTTTGTGCATATGTCTTAAGCCTCAAGCCGCTAGCTGTATTGCGCCATTTTGCAGGAACCCCGATCACCAGTGGCTCACTTTTTCTTGGCCTTTTCGGCCTTTTCCTTAGCCCTATCCCTCTCATCTTTCACCCGCTGCAGCTCCTCCACCAGACTCTTGTTGGCCGTCTCGAGCCTGGGCTACTCAAAAGTCGCATATTAGAACCCCTATCAGATACTACTACTAACCAAAACAAAACTTGGTTTTATTTTGATTCAGAGGACGCGATCTTCTGATTTCGCAATTTCTCTCTCAGATCGTGCTCCGCCTGTCGATCGTTCCTGAGCCTGCCGTTCTCCTTGGTGGCATCCTGCAGGGTGATTTACGATATTGCATTTAGGCGCTTACACTCGGACAATCCAGGCGAGGGATATGGGTCCACGGACTGCGTTTAGGATTCGGGGAGGTCCTTGAAGAGTCGGTCCGAGGTATCGAGTCTGCCTTGGCTAGTGAATCCGAAAGGCATTTTAAAAAACTAAGGCGAGTCGAAGCTTTGGGTTTTTTCCCTCCTACCTAGCAAGGACGAAGCCCGCATTGCAGGAAACCCAAAGCTTAGGGTTTAAGGTTTTGTGCACAATGCCTTCTAAGAAAAGGCCAGGCACGCTGAAAGTCTGCCAGGACGGCTTTCTGCTCAGTCGTGACCTCACTCAGCCGAGTCGACAGCCGCTCGATCGCCACGCTGTGGGAATTCTGCAGGCTTGCCCTTTCATCTTGAAGGTCCTGTGTACTTAGTATTTTAGCGTTGTGTGTTAAGGGTCAGGGCTTAGGATTTGGCTAGGGGTTGAACCCGTCCGCCTATATAAATTCAATTTCTGCGATAAAGCAGAAGGCGCATATTTAATGTTTAGGGTTTCGGGCCTGGGGCTCCAAATAATTCAGTCCTTCAGCTTGCCCCGCAGCTCGGTCGACTCCGCTGTCGCAGTTCGCTCCGCCTGCCTTGCAGCATCCAGCGACTGCTGAGCTTCACTGAGATCTCGTCGGAGTCTTCCGTTCTCCTGCTGCAGCTGCTGAAGCATGCTTGCCCTTGTACCGGAAGTGGTGGACCTGCCAGAGTTTAGTGGAGGGATCAAAAGTGTAACCAAAGTCCGAACTTAAGGCTTCGAGTATTAAATCGAGCGTTTGGATTAGGGTTTCGGGTTTCGGGTTTCCAAAACCAACCGTCCTTCCATCTCCACTCCCAGGACTCCCAGCAGCTTTGGCAGCGGCAGCAGGTCGATAGTACGGACCCGGAAGCGGCCCAACCACAGGCGGGTGCCATGGCCCCCACCACATCGATCCTACTGCGACCCTGCTGCCGTAAGCATTGAAAATCAGAATCGCAGCCCGGCCCTATGAGCCCTGAAGGTGGCTGTTGCCTAAGCATTGAAAATCAGAATCACAGCCCGGCCCTATGAGCCCTGAAGGTGGCTGTTGCCTCAAAATGCGACCCCTCGACTTTGGGAGGCTAGCACACAAGACACCATGAGTGCAGTCTTGAAAGAAGCATTGCGGAACGGTGGTGATGTCATCTGGGGTTGGAGGAGGGTCTGTGGGCTTGAGGTGTTGGGGTTTTGGGCTTTTGGGATTTAGGGGCAAGGCTCGGCAATGCGTCGGGTAGGGAGGATCTACTCTGTTTGGTAAATCCGACGACTAACCAGATCTGAAACCCGAAACCAAATATTCCCAAACCGCAAGAACGCAGCCGGTTAGAATTTAAAAAATCTAAAACAGAAGCCGGCCTCGAAGATCCTTTCACCCCAAAGTCGTCATGTCGAATCAAGCCCTTCAAATCTGGACTCCACCGTACCCGCAAACCGGTTACTCTGAGATGCAGGCTCTATGCCGACGACGTCGAGGCCACGCCACGTCGCCACTGTCAGGCCTCAGCGATAGTTCTGCCCTCACTAGGCTTCATCAGTTTCAGGCATCTTGAGGAATCTACCTAATAGCCAGAAGCCCAATAATATATTTTCGAAGTGCGAATCCCCGAGGATATCCTGAACATCCCGCAAAATAACCCAAAGGAGATCCTATGTAGTACGATCCCGTCTCAAACCCTTGCTAACGAGAGCCAGTAAGGAGTCGAGGGAGAATTAGAGGCATAAGAAAACATATGCACGCCACCATGAAGCATACCACATATATTATATGCAACCATGTGAACTCAAGAACAGGCTTTTATGGTTCTAAGTTTAAGGCCTCCTACTCTTATTGGGTTTCAAGGGAAGATCAAGGGGCCAAACCACTCGCGGCGAAGAGGCTTGCCGCCTACCTACATAAACTACAGAGATTCTGCACTACTATAGTCAACAACATGGGTCGCAGCGAAGGGCCTGCCGCATATCGGTACAGTCCACATGCAGCATACGATTGTGCTTTACTTCAGAGTCTTAAAGCTAGCAGGGGCTTAAATCGTCAGGCCCGGGTCATGGCTGAGACTGCCGCACGCCCTGTCGCACCCAATGTCGTGACAGTCGGCCTCGGCGACCGGGGGGTCGATGGCGCCACACCTGCCCTCCAACTGAGCCCATCCCTACGGTAACACTAGGGTTGATGCGTGTTTGCCTGTAAAGCTCGCAGCTGACATATGATTTGGGAGTAATGGGCCCATCTAAAGTCCAGCCGTAGTATCACATGATTTTTGGCAGCAGCTCCTCTCCTGGAGAGCTTTCGCATGCAGGGCTGAGCGCTAAATTTGGCATTGTTGCTGCCAGATGTCCTATTCTACTATTACGATTACAGAAACCTGGAAATAAAATTACCGGACCCCCTGTATCATGCCACCAACCCTACTCAAGGCCGCGGAAGCCTAAACCCGAATGCTCGAAACCTTTATGCCGAAGCTTCGTAAGCAAATGCCACAAAGCATATGACCCGGTTTGCAAGTCCCCCCTTGTTATTAATACAGGCTTGATTGGAGCTCGCCCGGCCGGTATCCCCAAAGCACATCGCACTCTTGATCCCCCTTAAAACCTAAACCCTTTGAGTCGAACCCCACTATGATTTCCACAGGCACGGCAGTCCTCGGCTGGAGAGGGGGGAGGGGGGGAGGGGGGGAAGTCGGGATTGTTTTGGGCCTAAGTCTTATTGGGGCTTAAGGTCGCGGCGCAGGGGCATGCCGCCTAGCTACAATTATGCGGCGAAGGGCATGCCGCCTAGCTACAACAGGCTACCGACTAACCTAGACACGACACGACTAGAACGCGGCGAAGGGCATGCCGCCTAAGACCTAGATACGAGTGCCTGCGGCGAAGGGCCTGCCGCCTAGTCCAGTAGCTACATTGCTTGTCGATACCACTACAACTACAAAATGCCTGAGCCTACGTAATCTATAGTCTGTTCCTCCTAATCCTTAAAATCAACTCGTTTGAGGTCGCGGCCGGAGGCCACGAAGATCGTGACGTTGAAGGTCACGGAGCGTGGAGTCGGTTTAGGGTTTAGGTTTAGGGTTTAGGTTTAGGGTTTTCGTTTAGGATTCAGGTTTAGGGTTTAGGGTACGAATGCACACCAACTATCCTATTTGCAAGCAGGGCCTGGGTAGGGGAAGCAAAGATGAAGAGAGGTATCAGATTATCTGGGATCTATGACTTATGCTTGCTTTGGAGCTGCGGCTCAGGGCTCAAAGAACCGTATTGAGATCTAATTCTGAGGGTTTAGGTTGAGAGGAGAAAGGTTTTATTACAAAGAACATTTCTTTGAGCCTTCAGGTCTTTTCGGCTCCGACAGATCCCTGACAGCTAACTAAACCCTCAGCCCAAACACTACAAGCCCAAAGCCCTAATACCAACCTAGACCCTGAGACCTAATCTTTACGGAAATTGAACCCTTCCAAATCTTCCAAACCCCAATATTATTCTCAATATCTAGACAACCCGAAATTCAAGATGAACAAACCTAAAAGCCCTATGCTTAAAAACAGCATATACGCAAAAAGTTTAAAGTGCACCCACTCAGCTGCTAAGTTTTTGCTTCAGCACGGAAGATGCTAAGAGACGTGCTAACTTGAAAATGTGCACAGAACCCCATTCCGACACACATTTTTGCTTCAGCACGGAAGATGCTAAGAGACGTGCTTACTTGAAAATGTGCACAGAACCCCATTCCGACACAAATTTTTGCTTCAGCACGGAAGATGCCAAGAGACGTGCTAACTTGAAAATGTGCACAGAACCCCATTCCGACACACATTTTTGCTTCAGCACGGAAGATGCTAAGAGACGTGCTAACTTGAAAATGTGCACAGAACCCCATTCCGACACACATTTTTGCTTCAGCACGGAAGATGCTAAGAGACTTGATAACTTGAAAATGTGCACAGAACCCCATTCCGACACACATTTTTGCTTAAGCACGGAAGATGCTAAGAGACGTGCTAACTTGAAAATGTGCACAGAACCCCATTCCGACACACATTTTTGCTTCAGCACGGAAGATGCTAAGAGACGTGCTAACTTGCAAATGTGCACAGAACCCCATTCCGACACACATTTTTGCTTCAGCCCGGAAGATGCTAAGAGACGTGCTAACTTGAAAATGTGCACAGAACCCCATTCCGACACACATTTTTGCTTAAGCACGGAAGATGCTAAGAGACGTGCTAACTTGAAAATGTTCAAAGAACCCCATTCCGACACACATTTTTGCTTCAGCACGGAAGATGCTAAGAGACGTGCTAACTTGAAAAAATGTGCACAGAACCCCATTCCGACACACATTTTTGCTTCAGCACGGAAGATGCTAAGAGACGTGCTAACTTGAAAATGTGCACAGAACCCATTCCGACACACCTTTTTGCTTCAGCACGGAAGATGCTAAGAGACGTGCTAACTTGAAAATGTGCACAGAACCCCATTCCGACACACATTTTTGCTTAAGCAAGGAAGATGCTAAGAGACGTGCTAACTTGAAAATGTGCACAGAACCCCATTCCGACACACATTTTTGCTTCAGCACGGAAGATGCTAAGAGACGTGCTAACTTGAAAAGGTGCAGAGAACCCCATTCCGACACACATTTTTGCTTCAGCACGGAAGATGCTAAGAGGCGTGCTAACTTGAAAATGTGCACAGAACCCCATTCCGACACACATTTTTGCTTCAGCACGGAAGATGCTAAGAGACGTGCTAACTTGAAAATGTGCACAAAACCCCTTCCGACACACATTTTTGCTTTAGCACGGAAGATGCTAAGAGACGTGCTAACTTGAAAATGTGCACAGAACCCCATTCCGACACACATTTTTGCTTAAGCACGGAAGATGCTAAGAGACGTGCTAACTTGAAAATGTGCACAGAAACCATTCCGACACACATTTTTGTTAAGCACGGAAGAATGCCAAGAGACGTGCTAACTTAGAAAATGTGCACAGAACACCATCGACAAAACCATTCTGCCTTAAGAAGGAAGATGCTAAGAGACGTGCTAACTTGAAAATGTGCACAGAACCCCATTCCGACACACATGTTTGCTTCAGCACGGAAGATGCTAAGAGACGTGCTAACTCGAAAATGTGCACAGAACCCCATTCCGACACACATTTTTGCTTAAGCACGGAAGATGCTAAGAGACGTGCTAACTTGAAAATGTGCACAGAACCCCATTCCGACACACATTTGTGCTTAAGCACGGAAGATCAAGATACGTTGTAATTTGAAAATGTGCAACAGCACCCATTCCGACACCACATTTATTTTTGCTTTAAGCCCGGAAGATGCTCAGAGACGTGCTAACTTGAAATGGGACAGAACCCCATACGACCCACCTTTTTGCGTCAGAACGGAAGATGTAAAGAGACGTGATAACTTGAAAATGTGCACAGAACCCCATTCCGACACACATTTTTGCTTAAGCACGGAAGATGCTAAGAGACGTGCTAACTTGAAAATGTGCACAGAACCCCATTCCGACACACATTTTTGCTTCAGCACGGGAAGATGCTAAGAGACGTGCTAACTTGAAAATGTGCACAGAACCCCATTCCGACACACATTTTGCTTCAGCACGGAAGATGCTAAGAGACGTGTTAACTTGAAAATGTGCACAGAACCCCATTTCCGACACAATTTTGCTTAAGCACGGAAGAGGCTAAGAGACGTGCCTAACTTAAAAATGCGCACAGACCCCATTCCGACACACATTTTTGCTTCAGCACGGAAGATGCTAAGAGACGTGCTAACTTGAAAATGTGCACAGAACCCCATTCCGACACACAATTTTGCTTAAGCACGGAAGATGCTAAGAGACGTGCTAACTTGAAAATGTGCACAGAACCCCATTCCGACACACATTTTTGCTTAAGACGGAAGATGCTAAGAGACGTGCTAACTTGAAAATGTGCACAGAACCCCATTCCGACACACATTTTGCTTCGCACGAGGGAAGATGTAAGAGTATGTGCTAACTGAAAATGTGACAGAACCCATGCCGACACACATTTTTGCTTCAGACCCCCACCCCCCACGGAGATGCTAAGAGACGTGCTAACTTGAAAATGTGCACAGAACCCCATTCCGACACACATTTTTGCTTCAGCCGGGAAGATGCTAAGAGACGTGCTAACTTGAAAATGTGCACAGAACCCCATTCCGACACACATTTTTGCTTCAGCACGGAAGATGCTAAGAGACGTGCTAACTTTAAAAATTTGCACAAAACCCAATTCCGACACCCACATTGTGCTTAAGCACGAAGCATGCCAAGAGACGTGCTAACTTGAAAAATGTGCAAGAACCCCATTCACGACAACACTGTTTGCTTAAGCACGGAAGATGCCAAGAGACGTGCTAACTGGAAAATGTGCACAGAACCCCATTCCGACACACATTTTTGCTTAAGCACGGAAGATGCCAAGAGACGTGCTAACTTGAAAATGTGCACAGAAACCCATTCCGACACACATTTTTTGCTTCAGCACGGAAGATGCTAAGAGACGTGTTAACTTGAAAATGTGCACAGAACCCCATTCCGACACACATTTTTGCTTAAGCACGGAATATGCTAAGAGACGTGCTAACTTGAAAATGTGCACAGAAGCCCATTCCGACACACATTTTTGCTTCAGCACGGAAGATGCTAAGAGACGTGCTAACTTGAAAATGTGCACAGAACCCCATTCCGACACACATTTTTGCTTAAGCACTGAAGATGCTAAGAGATGTGCTAACTTGAAAATGGGCACAGAACCCCCATTCCGACACACCTTGTTTTCTTCAGCACGGAAGCTTCTAATAGATGTTGCTACTTGTAAAATTGTGCACATAACCCCATTCCGACACACATTTTTGCTTAAGCACGGAAGATGCTAATATACGTCTAACTTGAAAATGTGCACAGAACCCCATTCCGACACACATTTTTGCTTCAGCACGGAAGATGCTAAGAGACGTGCTAACTTGAAAATGTGCAAGGAACCCCATTCCGACACACACTTTTGCTTAAGCACGGAAGATGCCAAGAGACGTGCTAACCTGAAAATGTGCACAGAACCCCATTCCGACACACATTTTTGCTTCAGCACGGAAGATGCTAAGATGCGTGCTAACTTGAAAATGTGCACAGAACCCCATTCCGACACACATTTTTGCTTCAGCACGGAAGATGCTAAGAGACGTGCTAACTTGAAAAATTGCACAGAACCCCATTCCGACACACATTTTTGCTTAAGCACGGAAGATGCCAAGAGACGTGCTAACTTGAAAATGTGCACAGAACCCCATTCCGACACACATTTTTGCTTAAGCACCGAAGATGCTAATAGACGTGCAACTTGAAAATGTCACAGAACCCATTCCGACACACATGTTTGCTTCGCACGGAAGATGCTAAGAGACGTGCTAACTTGAAAATGTGCACAGACCTCCATTCCGACACACATTTTTGCTTCAGCACGGAAGATGCTAAGAGACGTGTTAACTTGAAAATGTGCACAGAACCCCATTCCGACACACATTTTTGCTTCAGCACGGAAGATGCTAAGAGACGTGCTAACTTGAAAATGTGCACAGAACCCCATTCCACACACATTTTTGCTTCAGCACGGAAGATGCTAAGAGACGTGCTTACTTGAAAATGTGCACAGAACCCCATTCCGACACACATTTTTGCTTCGCACGGAAGATTTGCTAAGAGACGTGGGCGAACTTTGAAAAAAAATGTGCAACAGAACCCCATTCCACCACATTTTGGCGTTAGCACGAAGAAAAGAAATGCAGAGACGTGCTAACTTGAAAATGTGCACAGAACCCCATTCCGACACACATTTTTGCTTAAGCACGAAGATGCCAAGAGACGTGCTAACTTGAAAATGTGCACAGAACCCCATTCCGACACACATTTTTGCTTAAGCACGGAAGATGCTAAGAGACATGCTAACTTGAAAATGTGCACAGAACCCCTTTCCGACACTCATTTTTGCTTAAGCACGGAAGATGCTAAGAGACGTGCTAACTTGAAAATGTGCACAGAACCCCATTCCGACACACATTTTTGCTTCAGCACGGAAGATGCTAAGAGACGTGCTAACTTGAAAATGTGCACAGAACCCCATTCCGACACACATTTTTGCTTAAGCACGGAGAATGCTAAGAGACGTGTTAACTTGAAAATGTGCACAGAACCCCATTCCGACACACATTTTTGCTTCAGCACGGAAGATGCTAAGAGATGTGCTAACGTTGAAAATGTGCACAAACCCCATGTCCGACCACATTTTGCTTAGCACGGAAGATGCTAAAGACCGTGCTAACTTGAAAAGTGCAAAGAAAAACCCTGCCGGACAACAGTTTTGCTTCAGCACGGAAGATGCTAAGAGACGTGCTAACTTGACAAATGTGCACGAACCCCATTCGACACAATTTTTGCTTAAAAGAGCACGGAGATGCTAGAGACATGCTAACTCCACTTGAAAAAAAAACAAAAAAAAAAAATTTGGGGGGTCACAGAACCCCATTCCGACACACATTTTGCTTCAGCACCTGAAGATGCTATGGGTGAGGAGACGTGCTAACTTTGCAAATGTGCACAGAACCCCATTCCGACACACATTTTTGCTTCAGCACGGAAGATGCTAAGAGACGTGCTAACTTGAAAATGTGCACAAGACCCCCTTCCGACACACATTTTTGCTTCAGCACGGAAGATGCTAAGAGACGTGCTAACTTGAAAATGTGCACAGAACCCCATTCCGACACACATTTTTGCTTCAGCACGGAAGATGCTAAGAGACGTGCTAACTTTGAAAATGTGCACAGAACCCCATTCCGACACACATTTTTGCTTCAGCACGGAAGATGCTAAGAGACGTGCTAACTGCAAGTGGCACAGCCCCAGTCCGAACACACATTTTTGTGGGGCTTAAGCACTGAAGATGCAAGAGACTCTAACTTGAAATGTGCACAGACACCCCATTTTTCCGACACATGACATTTTTTGCTTCGCCGGAATAGCATTGCTAAGAGCCGTGCTAACTTGAAAATGTGCACAGCAACCCCTTCCGGACACACATTTTTGCTTAAGCACGGAAGATGCTAAGAGACGTGCTAACTTGAAAATGGTGCACAGAACCCCATTCCGACACACATTTTTGCTTCAGCACGGAAGATGCTAAGAGACGTGTTAACTTGAAAATGTGCACAGAACCCCATTCCGACACACATTTTTGCTTCAGCACGGAAGATGCTGAGACGTGCTAACTTGAAAATGTGCACAGAACCCCATTCCGACACACATTTTTGCTTCAGCACGGAAGATGCTAAAGGCGTGCTAACCTTGCAAATGTGACAGAACCCCCTTCCGACACACATTTTTTGGCCTTAAAGCACGCATATGCTGAGACGTGCTAACTGAAAATGTGCAACATAACCCCATTCCGACACACATTTTTTTTTGCTTAAGCACGGAAGGATGCTAAGAGACGTGGTTTTTTGTAACCTTGAAAATGTGCACAGAACCCCATTCCGACACACATTTTTTTTTTATCACGGAAGATGCTAAGAGACGTGCTAACTTGAAAATGTGCACAGAACCCCATTCCGACACACATTTTTGCTTCAGCACGGAAGATGCTAAGAGACGTGCTAACTTGAAAATGTGACAGAACCCCATTCCGACACACATTTTTGCTTAAGCACGGAAGATGCCAAGAGACGTGCTAACTTGAAAATGTGCACATAACCCCATTCCGACACACATTTTTGCTTCAGCACGGAAGATGCTAAGAGACGTGCTAACTTGAAAATGTGCACAGAACCCCATTCCGACACACATTTTTGCTTAAGCACGGAAGATGCTAAGAGACGTGCTAACTTGAAAATGTGCACAGAACCCCATTCCGACAACACATTTTTGCTTCAGCACGGAAGATGCTA
>CAJNDT010004623.1:0-12895 GCA_905221615.1 Symbiodinium sp. CCMP2592
CGAAGTTCCCTTCAACTACGCATCTAAGCATCTGCGGCATCTGCTGCCCAGGAACAAGGTCCCAAGCTTGTCGGCGACGACGTAAAAATGACCAAATCGCACAGCACCTTGGTGCCACGTGCGGCCGCAAGATGTGGAGGGCATCCTGTCCACGTCACTGGAAGGCAACTGCAAGATGAAGATAGGCGTGTAGATGGACTCGTTCTGGCGACGCACGCTCCATGGTGGCCCGAGACCCCCGCTGCTGAAACCTTCTCAGCCAAGCGGCCAAGGTAAGAAACAAATTGGCCAAACAAGTTCTCGAAGACACCCAAACCCAGCAAACCCACCCCCGAGCCCCTTCTAGGCATGGTCAAACCCACCCAAACCCCCCTCTTCCAAATATGGTCAAACCCACCCAAACCCTCTCAAACCCTTCCCAAACCCAGCCCAAACCCACCCAAGCCTTCTAAACATGGTCAAACCCACCCAAACCCACCCTAAACCAACCCCAAAAACCCACAGGCCGCATCAAATGACGGTTCGAGAAGCTTTGCACTGTTGGTGAACACGGCAAGCTGCGCGACTCCAAATGTAGGGCTGAGAAAGTCCAGCAATTCTGGCTTCGCTTGAGTGGGCCTCCCCTGTGCCTGTTTCTTTCATGTTAATTCAATGCTGATTGCTTCCACAAGAAAGCAGGCTATGGATGGTAGATTGTGTATGTCCTTCTTTGTTGGCCGCATGGTCCCTCATACGATTGGAACGGACTGATCTGTACTGAACCAAGCAAATGAATCCTTACCGTGGGTTGTTGGCCATAAACCTTGCAGGTTGAAGTTGAAAGCTTTCACACAAGAACACAAGCCTGCAAATCCAGGCCATGCCTGAAAGGTTTTCCTTCATCCCCAAAACGTGAAACCTGTTGCCGGCGTGAGCTGCGCTGCAGCGTACAATGTCCGACGAGCTTGCGGTGTGTTTATCCATTGCTTATGAAACAGTGTCACCGCTTTGAGGTTTGGGGTTGCTGTGGAGGGTTTAGGGTCAAGGGTTTACGGTTCCTGCCAACCTTCTTGGACAACTGTCGCGGTTTGGGGTTTAGGGCCTAGGTTCAAGGTTTATAGGGTCCAAAGTTTAAGATTTGCGGCCTGCTCAGTTGTGGAAAACCACCGGTTTGGAGGTTTCGGGCGTCGGTTTAGAGTTTAGGGTCCAGGGTTTTCCGCCCTCCCGAAAGCGGTGCTGTCCTTATTTGTGTCCAATCGGGATGGCTCAAGAAGCCCTGGGTGCTAATTTGTGATTTTGTTGGCTTAGTTTTGCGATTTCTCGATTTTGCGCTAATTTGGGCCTAGTTTTTGCATTTTTTTAGTTTGAAAACTGATTTTGGATAGTCATGTCCTTATTTGTTTGAAAACCCATCGCCCGAACCACGCCCGAACCACCAGTCGCCCGAACCACGCCCGAACCACGCCCGAACCACCGCCCGAACCACGCCCGAACCACGCCCGAACCACGCACCGCCGCGAACCACGCCCGAACCATGCCCGAACCATGCCCGAACCACAGCCCGAACCACGCCCGAACCACGCCCGAACCACAACAAAGCGAAACGCCAGAAATCGTGGCCCTGCCCCAAAAAAATGGCAAATGTGCTGCGCAGCGGGAAAAACAATGCAAGGACAGTGTCAGGCCGATCCATTCCATCTGTCTCTACAGTGCTACAGCTATGGGCCTTGGAGTCCAAGTTCGACCCAAGACAAGACCCTGGACTCTGGGAAGGGTTTAGGATTCAGGGTTTAATGATGGAGCAACACCGCATTGTTGAAGGAGTGCTTTGCAAACTGCATGCGTCTGGAAATGTACGCATATGCATGCTAGCCGGCCTTAGGCGTTGACGGTACAGCTTGCAGATGGGCTTACGAACTGGACTCGACCTGATAACACTTCAGAGAGCCTGGCATGTTGCCAGATTCTGGCTCCTTTCTAGATTAGACCTGAACTGGGTTTGTTGATCCTGGTTTGTGCCTCGCGACTGCTTGAGAAGCACTGCGTCACTCATGGTTCCACGAGGGAGCTGGAGCACTTACAAAAACCTATACAATCTTCAGCAGGCCCGCCCTTGGCGCCGTTCAATGCAATAAAATGGAGAATTACCCAAAACACCCGAAAAACACCCTTAACCAAAGCAAACAAGGACACCGCACAATCGACCAGCTATGGAAGTCTTAATCCTGCAAGATTGTCTTTGCCAAGCTGCATGGACGCTTGCCTGTCCGCCAGTCGCCTCGTCGCGTAGCAGTCAGGCGGGCGTGCCTCAAAGTAGAAGAATTCGCGACCCCAAAAATGGGGCCGTTTGGCGGCCCCATTTTTGGGGTCGGGGTTCCAGGCCTCCAACTCATGCTCAGACTATATATTTAGGGAGGCCGGGCGCATTTCGCAGCCTTGTTTTCGAAGCCGCGAAACGGCCCCATTTTTGGGGTCGCAAATGTTCGGTGCCAACCAGCTGGATCTCGGGCATGCGCCTGCCTTTGTTCCAGCAGTTTTGGGCATCACACACACACACAAGATTGAAAAAGCCAGAAGGCTTGTCCAAAGCAGCTGCACGCTCACCTTACATGCCACAACCAGCGGAATTGCACTGCGGAGGCCCATGGTGGCGAAGCCAGATTTGCTTTCGTTTCGTGGGCCCAGAAATGGGGTCGTCCGGCAGCATCATTTCTTGTGCTTCATCCTGCTTATATATCCGCTAGAGATCAGCGTCAGTTTGCAATGTCATCGAGGGTTCTCGAAGCTTTTTTAGGCCAATCGAGATCTTTGAGTTTAATTAGAAGGCATCACTGCAACAAGATCATCGAGGCTTCTGTCTACGACTGCCAAGATTTATGGAGTCAGCAACAGCCTATAGCTTGCAAAATCATCAAAGTTTCTTGAAACCTTTTTCCGGGGTCCACCAGAGGGATTTGGAGCCAGCTGCGGCCTGAAATTCTTTGTAGGACAGAAAGAAGAAAGGCAGCGTTCCGACGCTTCTGGTGACCCCTTTAATAGTATTATAAAGATTCGAGTCCCCGAGGCCTCGTAATCTTGCAAAACCAAGTGTCAACTCTCGACTACATAACCGTCAACCCTGAAAGCCTCTGCACGGAGCCTCCTCTCGAGGCCGTCCGAGGCCTCATTTCCCAGGATTGAAGCCGTTCGAGGCCGCCCGAGGCCTCATTTCCCGGGGTTTGAAGCCGTTCGAGGCCCATCTGAAGCCTTCCAGAACCTGGAAACCCCTTTAGCTTGCAAGATTACGAGGCCTCGGGGACTTGGGGCTTTATAATACTAATTGAAGAGTCCCCACCAGGCCTCGGGCCGCAACTGACTCCCTATAGAATTTTAAGCCGCAGCTTGCTCGAAGTTCCCTTCAACTACGCATCTAAGCATCTGCGGCATCTGCTGCCCAGGAACAAGGTCCCAAGCTTGTCGGCGACGACGTAAAAATGACCAAATCGCACAGCACCTTGGTGCCACGTGCGGCCGCAAGATGTTGAGGGCATCCTGTCCACGTCACTGGAAGGCAACTGCAAGATGAAGATAGGCGTGTAGATGGACTCGTTCTGGCGACGCACGCTCCATGGTGGCCCGAGACCCCCGCTGCTGAAACCTTCTCAGCCAAGCGGCCAAGGTAAGAAACAAATTGGCCAAACAAGTTCTCGAAGACACCCAAACCCAGCAAACCCACCCCCGAGCCCCTTCTAGGCATGGTCAAACCCACCCAAACCCACCTCTTCCAAATATGGTCAAACCCACCCAAACCCTCTCAAACCCTTCCCAAACCCAGCCCAAACCCACCCAAGCCTTCTAAACATGGTCAAACCCACCCAAACCCACCCTAAACCAACCCCAAAAACCCACAGGCCGCATCAAATGACGGTTCGAGAAGCTTTGCACTGTTGGTGAACACGGCAAGCTGCGCGACTCCAAATGTAGGGCTGAGAAAGTCCAGCAATTCTGGCTTCGCTTGAGTGGGCCTCCCCTGTGCCTGTTTCTTTCATGTTAATTCAATGCTGATTGCTTCCACAAGAAAGCAGGCTATGGAAGTCTTAATCCTGCAAGATTGTCTTTGCCAAGCTGCATGGACGCTTGCCTGTCCGCCAGTCGCCTCGTCGCGTAGCAGTCAGGCGGGCGTGCCTCAAAGTAGAAGAATTCGCGACCCCAAAAATGGGGCCGTTTGGCGGCCCCATTTTTGGGGTCGGGGTTCCAGGCCTCCAACTCATGCTCAGACTATATATTTAGGGAGGCCGGGCGCATTTCGCAGCCTTGTTTTCGAAGCCGCGAAACGGCCCCATTTTTGGGGTCGCAAATGTTCGGTGCCAACCAGCTGGATCTCGGGCATGCGCCTGCCTTTGTTCCAGCAGTTTTGGGCATCACACACACACACAAGATTGAAAAAGCCAGAAGGCTTGTCCAAAGCAGCTGCACGCTCACCTTACATGCCACAACCAGCGGAATTGCACTGCGGAGGCCCATGGTGGCGAAGCCAGATTTGCTTTCGTTTCGTGGGCCCAGAAATGGGGTCGTCCGGCAGCATCATTTCTTGTGCTTCATCCTGCTTATATATCCGCTAGAGATCAGCGTCAGTTTGCAATGTCATCGAGGGTTCTCGAAGCTTTTTTAGGCCAATCGAGATTTATGGAGTCAGCAACAGCCTATAGCTTGCAAAATCATCAAAGTTTCTTGAAACCTTTTTCCGGGGTCCACCAGAGGGATTTGGAGCCAGCTGCGGCCTGAAATTCTTTGTAGGACAGAAAGAAGAAAGGCAGCGTTCCGACGCTTCTGGTGACCCCTTTAATAGTATTATAAAGATTCGAGTCCCCGAGGCCTCGTAATCTTGCAAAACCAAGTGTCAACTCTCGACTACATAACCGTCAACCCTGAAAGCCTCTGCACGGAGCCTCCTCTCGAGGCCGTCCGAGGCCTCATTTCCCAGGATTGAAGCCGTTCGAGGCCGCCCGAGGCCTCATTTCCCGGGGTTTGAAGCCGTTCGAGGCCCATCTGAAGCCTTCCAGAACCTGGAAACCCCTTTAGCTTGCAAGATTACGAGGCCTCGGGGACTTGGGGCTTTATAATACTAATTGAAGAGTCCCCACCAGGCCTCGGGCCGCAACTGACTCCCTATAGAATTTTAAGCCGCAGCTTGCTCGAAGTTCCCTTCAACTACGCATCTAAGCATCTGCGGCATCTGCTGCCCAGGAACAAGGTCCCAAGCTTGTCGGCGACGACGTAAAAATGACCAAATCGCACAGCACCTTGGTGCCACGTGCGGCCGCAAGATGTTGAGGGCATCCTGTCCACGTCACTGGAAGGCAACTGCAAGATGAAGATAGGCGTGTAGATGGACTCGTTCTGGCGACGCACGCTCCATGGTGGCCCGAGACCCCCGCTGCTGAAACCTTCTCAGCCAAGCGGCCAAGGTAAGAAACAAATTGGCCAAACAAGTTCTCGAAGACACCCAAACCCAGCAAACCCACCCCCGAGCCCCTTCTAGGCATGGTCAAACCCACCCAAACCCACCTCTTCCAAATATGGTCAAACCCACCCAAACCCTCTCAAACCCTTCCCAAACCCAGCCCAAACCCACCCAAGCCTTCTAAACATGGTCAAACCCACCCAAACCCACCCTAAACCAACCCCAAAAACCCACAGGCCGCATCAAATGACGGTTCGAGAAGCTTTGCACTGTTGGTGAACACGGCAAGCTGCGCGACTCCAAATGTAGGGCTGAGAAAGTCCAGCAATTCTGGCTTCGCTTGAGTGGGCCTCCCCTGTGCCTGTTTCTTTCATGTTAATTCAATGCTGATTGCTTCCACAAGAAAGCAGGCTATGGATGGTAGATTGTGTATGTCCTTCTTTGTTGGCCGCATGGTCCCTCATACGATTGGAACGGACTGATCTGTACTGAACCAAGCAAATGAATCCTTACCGTGGGTTGTTGGCCATAAACCTTGCAGGTTGAAGTTGAAAGCTTTCACACAAGAACACAAGCCTGCAAATCCAGGCCATGCCTGAAAGGTTTTCCTTCATCCCCAAAACGTGAAACCTGTTGCCGGCGTGAGCTGCGCTGCAGCGTACAATGTCCGACGAGCTTGCGGTGTGTTTATCCATTGCTTATGAAACAGTGTCACCGCTTTGAGGTTTGGGGTTGCTGTGGAGGGTTTAGGGTCAAGGGTTTACGGTTCCTGCCAACCTTCTTGGACAACTGTCGCGGTTTGGGGTTTAGGGCCTAGGTTCAAGGTTTATAGGGTCCAAAGTTTAAGATTTGCGGCCTGCTCAGTTGTGGAAAACCACCGGTTTGGAGGTTTCGGGCGTCGGTTTAGAGTTTAGGGTCCAGGGTTTTCCGCCCTCCCGAAAGCGGTGTTGTCCTTATTTGTGTCCAATCGGGATGGCTCAAGAAGCCCTGGGTGCTAATTTGTGATTTTGTTGGCTTAGTTTTGCGATTTCTCGATTTTGCGCTAATTTGGGCCTAGTTTTTGCATTTTTTTAGTTTTAAAACTGATTTTGGATAGTTATGTCCTTATTTGTTTGAAAACCCATCGCCCGAACCACGCCCGAACCACCAGTCGCCCGAACCACGCCCGAACCACGCCCGAACCACCGCCCGAACCACGCCCGAACCACGCCCGAACCACGCACCGCCGCGAACCACGCCCGAACCATGCCCGAACCATGCCCGAACCACAGCCCGAACCACGCCCGAACCACGCCCGAACCACAACAAAGCGAAACGCCAGAAATCGTGGCCCTGCCCCAAAAAAATGGCAAATGTGCTGCGCAGCGGGAAAAACAATGCAAGGACAGTGTCAGGCCGATCCATTCCATCTGTCTCTACAGCTATGGGCCTTGGAGTCCAAGTTCGACCCAAGACAAGACCCTGGACTCTGGGAAGGGTTTAGGATTCAGGGTTTAATGATGGAGCAACACCGCATTGTTGAAGGAGTGCTTTGCAAACTGCATGCGTCTGGAAATGTACGCATATGCATGCTAGCCGGCCTTAGGCGTTGACGGTACAGCTTGCAGATGGGCTTACGAACTGGACTCGACCTGATAACACTTCAGAGAGCCTGGCATGTTGCCAGATTCTGGCTCCTTTCTAGATTAGACCTGAACTGGGTTTGTTGATCCTGGTTTGTGCCTCGCGACTGCTTGAGAAGCACTGCGTCACTCATGGTTCCACGAGGGAGCTGGAGCACTTACAAAAACCTATACAATCTTCAGCAGGCCCGCCCTTGGCGCCGTTCAATGCAATAAAATGGAGAATTACCCAAAACACCCGAAAAACACCCTTAACCAAAGCAAACAAGGACACCGCACAATCGACCAGCTATGGAAGTCTTAATCCTGCAAGATTGTCTTTGCCAAGCTGCATGGACGCTTGCCTGTCCGCCAGTCGCCTCGTCGCGTAGCAGTCAGGCGGGCGTGCCTCAAAGTAGAAGAATTCGCGACCCCAAAAATGGGGCCGTTTGGCGGCCCCATTTTTGGGGTCGGGGTTCCAGGCCTCCAACTCATGCTCAGACTATATATTTAGGGAGGCCGGGCGCATTTCGCAGCCTTGTTTTCGAAGCCGCGAAACGGCCCCATTTTTGGGGTCGCAAATGTTCGGTGCCAACCAGCTGGATCTCGGGCGTGCGCCTGCCTTTGTTCCAGCAGTTTTGGGCATCACACACACACACAAGATTGAAAAAGCCAGAAGGCTTGTCCAAAGCAGCTGCACGCTCACCTTACATGCCACAACCAGCGGAATTGCACTGCGGAGGCCCATGGTGGCGAAGCCAGATTTGCTTTCGTTTCGTGGGCCCAGAAATGGGGTCGTCCGGCAGCATCATTTCTTGTGCTTCATCCTGCTTATATATCCGCTAGAGATCAGCGTCAGTTTGCAATGTCATCGAGGGTTCTCGAAGCTTTTTTAGGCCAATCGAGATCTTTGAGTTTAATTAGAAGGCATCACTGCAACAAGATCATCGAGGCTTCTGTCTACGACTGCCAAGATTTATGGAGTCAGCAACAGCCTATAGCTTGCAAAATCATCAAAGTTTCTTGAAACCTTTTTCCGGGGTCCACCAGAGGGATTTGGAGCCAGCTGCGGCCTGAAATTCTTTGTAGGACAGAAAGAAGAAAGGCAGCGTTCCGACGCTTCTGGTGACCCCTTTAATAGTATTATAAAGATTCGAGTCCCCGAGGCCTCGTAATCTTGCAAAACCAAGTGTCAACTCTCGACTACATAACCGTCAACCCTGAAAGCCTCTGCACGGAGCCTCCTCTCGAGGCCGTCCGAGGCCTCATTTCCCAGGATTGAAGCCGTTCGAGGCCGCCCGAGGCCTCATTTCCCGGGGTTTGAAGCCGTTCGAGGCCCATCTGAAGCCTTCCAGAACCTGGAAACCCCTTTAGCTTGCAAGATTACGAGGCCTCGGGGACTTGGGGCTTTATAATACTAATTGAAGAGTCCCCACCAGGCCTCGGGCCGCAACTGACTCCCTATAGAATTTTAAGCCGCAGCTTGCTCGAAGTTCCCTTCAACTACGCATCTAAGCATCTGCGGCATCTGCTGCCCAGGAACAAGGTCCCAAGCTTGTCGGCGACGACGTAAAAATGACCAAATCGCACAGCACCTTGGTGCCACGTGCGGCCGCAAGATGTTGAGGGCATCCTGTCCACGTCACTGGAAGGCAACTGCAAGATGAAGATAGGCGTGTAGATGGACTCGTTCTGGCGACGCACGCTCCATGGTGGCCCGAGACCCCCGCTGCTGAAACCTTCTCAGCCAAGCGGCCAAGGTAAGAAACAAATTGGCCAAACAAGTTCTCGAAGACACCCAAACCCAGCAAACCCACCCCCGAGCCCCTTCTAGGCATGGTCAAACCCACCCAAACCCCCCTCTTCCAAATATGGTCAAACCCACCCAAACCCTCTCAAACCCTTCCCAAACCCAGCCCAAACCCACCCAAGCCTTCTAAACATGGTCAAACCCACCCAAACCCACCCTAAACCAACCCCAAAAACCCACAGGCCGCATCAAATGACGGTTCGAGAAGCTTTGCACTGTTGGTGAACACGGCAAGCTGCGCGACTCCAAATGTAGGGCTGAGAAAGTCCAGCAATTCTGGCTTCGCTTGAGTGGGCCTCCCCTGTGCCTGTTTCTTTCATGTTAATTCAATGCTGATTGCTTCCACAAGAAAGCAGGCTATGGAAGTCTTAATCCTGCAAGATTGTCTTTGCCAAGCTGCATGGACGCTTGCCTGTCCGCCAGTCGCCTCGTCGCGTAGCAGTCAGGCGGGCGTGCCTCAAAGTAGAAGAATTCGCGACCCCAAAAATGGGGCCGTTTGGCGGCCCCATTTTTGGGGTCGGGGTTCCAGGCCTCCAACTCATGCTCAGACTATATATTTAGGGAGGCCGGGCGCATTTCGCAGCCTTGTTTTCGAAGCCGCGAAACGGCCCCATTTTTGGGGTCGCAAATGTTCGGTGCCAACCAGCTGGATCTCGGGCATGCGCCTGCCTTTGTTCCAGCAGTTTTGGGCATCACACACACACACAAGATTGAAAAAGCCAGAAGGCTTGTCCAAAGCAGCTGCACGCTCACCTTACATGCCACAACCAGCGGAATTGCACTGCGGAGGCCCATGGTGGCGAAGCCAGATTTGCTTTCGTTTCGTGGGCCCAGAAATGGGGTCGTCCGGCAGCATCATTTCTTGTGCTTCATCCTGCTTATATATCCGCTAGAGATCAGCGTCAGTTTGCAATGTCATCGAGGGTTCTCGAAGCTTTTTTAGGCCAATCGAGATCTTTGAGTTTAATTAGAAGGCATCACTGCAACAAGATCATCGAGGCTTCTGTCTACGACTGCCAAGATTTATGGAGTCAGCAACAGCCTATAGCTTGCAAAATCATCAAAGTTTCTTGAAACCTTTTTCCGGGGTCCACCAGAGGGATTTGGAGCCAGCTGCGGCCTGAAATTCTTTGTAGGACAGAAAGAAGAAAGGCAGCGTTCCGACGCTTCTGGTGACCCCTTTAATAGTATTATAAAGATTCGAGTCCCCGAGGCCTCGTAATCTTGCAAAACCAAGTGTCAACTCTCGACTACATAACCGTCAACCCTGAAAGCCTCTGCACGGAGCCTCCTCTCGAGGCCGTCCGAGGCCTCATTTCCCAGGATTGAAGCCGTTCGAGGCCGCCCGAGGCATCATTTCCCGGGGTTTGAAGCCGTTCGAGGCCCATCTGAAGCCTTCCAGAACCTGGAAACCCCTTTAGCTTGCAAGATTACGAGGCCTCGGGGACTTGGGGCTTTATAATACTAATTGAAGAGTCCCCACCAGGCCTCGGGCCGCAACTGACTCCCTATAGAATTTTAAGCCGCAGCTTGCTCGAAGTTCCCTTCAACTACGCATCTAAGCATCTGCGGCATCTGCTGCCCAGGAACAAGGTCCCAAGCTTGTCGGCGACGACGTAAAAATGACCAAATCGCACAGCACCTTGGTGCCACGTGCGGCCGCAAGATGTTGAGGGCATCCTGTCCACGTCACTGGAAGGCAACTGCAAGATGAAGATAGGCGTGTAGATGGACTCGTTCTGGCGACGCACGCTCCATGGTGGCCCGAGACCCCCGCTGCTGAAACCTTCTCAGCCAAGCGGCCAAGGTAAGAAACAAATTGGCCAAACAAGTTCTCGAAGACACCCAAACCCAGCAAACCCACCCCCGAGCCCCTTCTAGGCATGGTCAAACCCACCCAAACCCACCTCTTCCAAATATGGTCAAACCCACCCAAACCCTCTCAAACCCTTCCCAAACCCAGCCCAAACCCACCCAAGCCTTCTAAACATGGTCAAACCCACCCAAACCCACCCTAAACCAACCCCAAAAACCCACAGGCCGCATCAAATGACGGTTCGAGAAGCTTTGCACTGTTGGTGAACACGGCAAGCTGCGCGACTCCAAATGTAGGGCTGAGAAAGTCCAGCAATTCTGGCTTCGCTTGAGTGGGCCTCCCCTGTGCCTGTTTCTTTCATGTTAATTCAATGCTGATTGCTTCCACAAGAAAGCAGGCTATGGAAGTCTTAATCCTGCAAGATTGTCTTTGCCAAGCTGCATGGACGCTTGCCTGTCCGCCAGTCGCCTCGTCGCGTAGCAGTCAGGCGGGCGTGCCTCAAAGTAGAAGAATTCGCGACCCCAAAAATGGGGCCGTTTGGCGGCCCCATTTTTGGGGTCGGGGTTCCAGGCCTCCAACTCATGCTCAGACTATATATTTAGGGAGGCCGGGCGCATTTCGCAGCCTTGTTTTCGAAGCCGCGAAACGGCCCCATTTTTGGGGTCGCAAATGTTCGGTGCCAACCAGCTGGATCTCGGGCGTGCGCCTGCCTTTGTTCCAGCAGTTTTGGGCATCACACACACACAAGATTGAAAAAGCCAGAAGGCTTGTCCAAAGCAGCTGCACGCTCACCTTACATGCCACAACCAGCGGAATTGCACTGCGGAGGCCCATGGTGGCGAAGCCAGATTTGCTTTCGTTTCGTGGGCCCAGAAATGGGGTCGTCCGGCAGCATCATTTCTTGTGCTTCATCCTGCTTATATATCCGCTAGAGATCAGCGTCAGTTTGCAATGTCATCGAGGGTTCTCGAAGCTTTTTTAGTCCAATCGAGATCTTTGAGTTTAATTAGAAGGCATCACTGCAACAAGATCATCGAGGCTTCTGTCTACGACTGCCAAGATTTATGGAGTCAGCAACAGCCTATAGCTTGCAAAATCATCAAAGTTTCTTGAAACCTTTTTCCGGGGTCCACCAGAGAGATTTGGAGCCAGCTGCGGCCTGAAATTCTTTGTAGGACAGAAAGAAGAAAGGCAGCGTTCCGACGCTTCTGGTGACCCCTTTAATAGTATTATAAAGATTCGAGTCCCCGAGGCCTCGATCTTGCAAAACCAAGTGTCAACTCTCGACTACATAACCGTCAACCCTGAAAGCCTCTGCACGGAGCCTCCTCTCGAGGCCGTCCGAGGCCTCATTTCCCAGGATTGAAGCCGTTCGAGGCCGCCCGAGGCCTCATTTCCCGGGGTTTGAAGCCGTTCGAGGCCCATCTGAAGCCTTCCAGAACCTGGAAACCCCTTTAGATTGCAAGATTACGAGGCCTCGGGGACTTGGGGCTTTATAATACTAATTGAAGAGGCCTCGGGCCGCAACTGACTCCCTATAGAATTTTAAGCCGCAGCTTGCTCGAAGTTCCCTTCAACTACGCATCTAAGCATCTGCGGCATCTGCTGCCCAGGAACAAGGTCCCAAGATTGTCGGCGACGACGTAAAAATGACCAAATCGCACAGCACCTTGGTGCCACGTGCGGCCGCAAGATGTTGAGGGCATCCTGTCCACGTCACTGGAAGGCAACTGCAAGATGAAGATAGGCGTGTAGATGGACTCGTTCTGGCGACGCACGCCCCATGGTGGCCCGAGACCCCCGCTGCTGAAACCTTCTCAGCCAAGCGGCCAAGGTAAGAAACAAATTGGCCAAACAAGTTCTCGAAGACACCCAAACCCAGCAAACCCACCCCCGAGCCCCTTCTAGGCATGGTCAAACCCACCCAAACCCCCCTCTTCCAAATATGGTCAAACCCACCCAAACCCTCTCAAACCCTTCCCAAACCCAGCCCAAACCCACCCAAGCCTTCTAAACATGGTCAAACCCACCCAAACCCACCCTAAACCAACCCCAAAAACCCACAGGCCGCATAAAATGACGGTTCGAGAAGCTTTGCACTGTTGGTGAACACGGCAAGCTGCGCGACTCCAAATGTAGGGCTGAGAAAGTCCAGCAATTCTGGCTTCGCTTGAGTGGGCCTCCCCTGTGCCTGTTTCTTTCATGTTAATTCAATGCTGATTGATTCCACAAGAAAGCAGGCTATG